>JANSVA010000002.1:14707999-14763737 GCA_025504915.1 Erythroxylum reticulatum | reverse complement strand
ATTTTATATTTGATTATTATTTTTACATTTAGGTTTAAATGTTAATTATCAACTTTCAATTTTAAGTTTTAACAATCCTTGCATAATACATAATTAATTACATATTAAGTTACTAACCTCATTTTACAATTCAATTTTCAATTCCAAATTTCTAATTCTAATTTACAATTCCATTTTACAATCTTTGCATAATCCATGAGAATTCCAAAACCCAGATCAGTCACACAACAAGCCAACATCACAAAAAAACCATCCAACTATCCAATAATCCAATTCTTCAACGGTCCAACTCTATCACCGATCCAACCAAAATACCAAATCCACTAGAAATTCACATTTTCACAATCCAACATTCCAATCCAACTATCTAAGATTCCAAGTATCCAATCCAACACAACAAAAAACAAGCAAATGGCATGAAATTTTAGAAATCAGAAAAAAAAATTTATAAAACCAACTTCGGGTCTCTTGGCGGGTCTTCGGGTTGTGTCACGGGTCAGGGTGTCGACTCGTCTCCAATGGCTTCAGTTGCGTCTCCGGTGGCTTCCCTTCGATGTGGCGGTGTTGTGGTGTGGCGGCGAGGACCGGAGAAGGTGGTGGTGTTGTCGGATCTGCGTGGAGGAATGACGAAGCGAAGCGACGAGAATCGGAGAAGGAAGCGAGTGTCGACGAGGAGGCGACCAACGGCGACGGTGGGAACAACAAAGGCGACCGGCGGCGGCGAGGAGGAGCGGCGCGGCACAAAGATGAGAGGGAGAGGAGATTGGTTGTATTGGAGGAGAGAAGAGAGAGTGAGAGACCGAGTGACTGTCGGGGGGTGGGGGTTAAAATTTTTTAGGTTTAAACTGTTAAAATTTGCAATTTAGTTCCTAGGTTTTTTTACTGGTACTGTCGGTACCGGCCAGTACCGATCGAAAACCACCTGTACCGGCTGGTATTTTTGCCGGTACCGATAATTGTCCGTTCCATTCCGAATTTCGTTCTGGCCGGATCCGTCCGGCACAGAACGGATCTCACAAGATTGTGTAAAATAATAATACGTTTCATAAACTTCAAAAAACAGTAATATTTCAACGAAGATAAATCCAAAAGCCCATAATCGTTGCTACAGAATATTTTGAATTTTGAAAAGTACTTCGAAGATTTCCTGTCGAAAGTGTGGAACAACATTAAATAACATAAAACTGTCATGTCAACATGGAATGAGGTGGAATTATTATATGATATAAGAAAATGTTACATTTTTATTAAATATGATCTATTTTTGTTTAATTGTGTATGATTTTACCAATGTTAAGTTATATGATACTTAAAGGACTACTGCATTACTATGCAATGCTCTTATACATTCTTTTCTATTATTTTATAGCGTGTGAGGTCTACTGCTCACGACACTAACTCGTCAAATGCCATGAAAAATGCTGGGAACATTGCTATATTCTAGGAGGACGTTTCCTGGTTACAGTCATTTAAAATTGGTGATAGATTTAGTAACAATAATTGTAGTTTGAATTTATAAATTAAGCTCCCTGTGTCATGTGCATCTATTTTTTGGTGAGGAAGAGGAACAGGACTAAGAGGATGGATGTGTGTTCACTGCTTTCATTACATACTTGTGCAGTCTCTCACCTACTTCTCTGTTTTTGTCATTATTAAGCTACAGCTTAAGATCATTAATTTCCAACTTCTAAAAATCCAGAATTATTTTGTTTATTTTATATGTTACAGATATGGCTCGTATCATCATGGTCGTCCATCCATAACCATTTTGTGTGTGTGGAATGGGGTACTATCCGCCATTTAAAGAAGTTGCAGAGATCTTGTACGTACTGCACATGGTCTTGCTTTTCATTGCACATTCACAGCCATATATGAGTCAAACCACAAATCTAAACCCTACAAACCAAATTCAATTTCCATGTTTACAAGCTCTGTAGGCAACAAATTTATGTCACCAATGGATCGAAAATGAAATTACTTCATCCCAAACCAAAGAAAAAAAACGATCTTTTTTCTTGGTGTTAGTTCCGTTTGTTCATAATTTGGATGTAGGAAAAGATCTACTGTTTGCTTTTGATGTTAGTATTTTATGTTAAGGCAAATTGAATAACTGTATTTGATATGGACATTTTGAACGTTCAAGTTAAATTTCTGATCAATAAACAAAAAAGGTAAACTTTCGTATAGATTTTTGTATACTAATTAATTCTCTTAGCGATTATTGTAATATAGTTTAATAAATTTATAATTAAAAACGCTCGGAATTACGAGTTTGAGGTAGTTGTAAGATTTTGTATATGTTGTCTCCGAGAAAAGAAAAACATATTGCCAGCAATGTATGCTATTATGCTGAATTTTCATCAACGGATGGCTGTTTGTTTGTAAATCATTCCTTGTTTTCGGCAATGTACGTATTTTGCATTTATGTCAACACTCAAGACGTTACATGAATCACTCGTGTCCTGGAATGGTTATAATCAATGTTTTAAAAATCGGTTGGAACCGTGACTGAATCAGAGAAGTAACTGATTCAAGGGTTAATGGTTCAACCGAAATTGAACCGTGATCAAACCGGTAACTAATAAATATATATATTTTTATTTTATATATTATTTATATAAGATAATTTTTAAACATACTATTTAATTATTTATTTATCTAATTTTAAACTTAACTTAAACCTTCAAATTTTAAAATATAAAATTTCTTTTAAAAAGTTCACCAAATACAATACAAAATAAGATAATAAAACTAACTAGTCATATTTCATCAAAAAGATTAAAAAACAGATTATTAATCATAATATTCATTCAAGTTGAAATCATCAAAATCAAGGTATTTTAAATAGACTGGCCGGTTCTTTCTTTCACCGGTTCAACGGTTTTTATTGGTCCGACTATAAAATGAACGGGTCAATCACTCACAAAAAATACGGGTTAAACCGGATCGTTTCATGCTCCAAGTCACCGATTCTCCCGTCCGACCAACCAGTTCGATCCAATTTTCAAAACACTAGTTATAACCCTGCGTGTGTGTCCTGCGTCCTATGCTCTTGGCAAAAAGTGCTTTAAATAACAGGCAAAAACCGCAAAAGTGTAGGAGCTATAATTACCGTTGTTTTTTATTAAAGTGTTACAAGAAGTGATGATGTAATAAGTATAAGGCATCAAAAATTTTTAATTAGGCAACAAAATAAAAAAATGTTACTTTAAGATCTAATTAAGGCAACACATAAGTTTCAAACTATAGCAACAATGTTAAATAGATATTGCAACACTTTTAAGTCTTTATAAGGCAATAAAGTGCAATATTTTTATGCAAAAGTTTTAACAACGAAATTAACAATTTTTTCTTTCATTACCAATATTATTAAATCAAACTCTTATCATTACAATGGCAACATCTATATATATATATATTAAAAGAAATATATAGACATTAATGTATGTCTTAATTGCGAACGTATTATCAAATGTAAATGACAAAAAAATTTGCATTTATATATAATATATACTTCATAAGGACTTGTAAAATTCAACCCTTTAATATACTCAAAATATAAAAGCGAAAAATTACTAGCTAAAATATTCATCTACAATATCGTCCTCCGTTCCATATGGAATATAAATAATCTAAATACTAAACAAAACCAATATACATGGGCAATCTAAAATGCTTCACAAAGTACCTCCTTGTCCACTCCTAATCAACAATCCTGAAAAAAAAAAGATACAAGAAGTAGATTAGAATTGTAAAACTAAGATGCAAGAAAACTTGTTTTCTTTCAACCTTGTTAACCATGATGTAAAACTATGCATCAAATATAGTTTATTATAGTAGAACCAAGTTATCCAAGAACTAAATCCGTTGAGATAGTATAATGAGCTAAGTACCTCACTTGCCATAATTTTACCCAATTTATTTATGGTTGTTACATCAAGTGTACTTATTCTCACAAACTTCAGAATTAATGTCATCATATTTTCCTCACTCCACTTTCCTCAAGTCAAAGTGCACATTGCAATGAAAAGCTATATAATTTTCAATTGTTGATATCTCAACTTAATAATATGTTAGTTTTTCATGCACTTGACCTCTCCTCCATAAATTAAAAGATATCTACAAAGTTTCGTAATTATACTAAAAATGGTTACCTGTTGATGTTTATATGTTGAGCCAACTTTTTAGACAGTAATAAGCAAACCAGTTGCATATCAAAAGGACCTGAGAAGAAATAACAAAACAAGAAGGATGGAAAATATGGTTAAGTTTCATATTTTTTCCATCATTCTGAGGGTGAAAAATATTATATTTTACATATGACTAAACTTGAAATTTAAATGTTGAATCACTCTACCATTAACATATGCAAGTTATAATAGCACTTACGATTGGTCATCACCAAATTTTCACCAATCTGGCTCATACCATTGCCTTCCCCCACAAACAAAGAGGATAGTAAAAAAAGAATAATCCCTTATAGCCTTTTTTCTTTATGCTTATGATAAGCACAATTCCAATAACCTTAATATCTTAAAGAGCAGGATGAAGTAAGAACAGATTAAACCCTAGGCCACTATGGAGCTAGAAAAGCAATCCAAGCATAATTCAAAACATGAACCTAACTCATAGCTCACAAATAAAACATAAATAGTTGATATTATATGCGTAAAACAAAATCAAAAGGAGCAATAAGGTTCTAAAGATAAATTTCCTACAAACTAATAAGAATAAGAGATGATAAGGTTGGAATTTTGTGTTATGTTGAATTCACTCTACATTCACTTGAATAAGGAATAGACGTCTACAAACTACACAGGAAAATTAGTTCATAGAAGTTCCAATGAGTTAGAAAACTCGGTAGTGAAGTTCAAGTTAGGACTACAACAATCATATATTGAAAATGATAAGCCATAGCCATTTGGATAAAGAACCACTATCTCACGTTGTTCACATTCACTAATAGAAAGCTTGAATTTTTCACCTAGTTCTAACTTCTAACCACAATTTAATTTTCCAAACACTACCCATTGCAATCTATGCCTTGATACTTGTTCTAGAACCCACAATCCTATTGTTTTGATCCACACAAGCAAACTCTTATCTAAAGTGCCTTTGTTTATAACAAGCTTAAACTACCTTTCTAGCTTTGTTTCAAGAACACTATCAACCTGTATGCAAAACAAAGGTGGCAACTCCACAATATCAAACAATTGGAATTACAAGATATAACAAGGATGAAACAAAAACTTATCTTAAATTTTCTACAACCAAGGTTGTAGTAAACATTTTTTGTCACTATATTTTATGAATTGCAATAAACTTATACTTAAACAAAGCATATAAAATCTAAACACAAATCTCAATATGGTATAAATTTAGACACAAGGGAAACTTCACAAAATTGAAGAGTGTTTCTATACATAAGGAATTTAAATCACATTTCAGCTTTACAAAATGGAAGTGACAATTTAAAGAGCAATATACATGTGACAGAACAATGCTCATTTTTTCTATACTATGAATACTTCCCCATTACATGGTAAAAAAAAAAAGGCAGTTCACAATCAAAGAGCACTACAAGAAAAGAGCATAATAGCGACGAAAGTTTAGTGGCCGAATATATTCCGTCGATAATTACTAACGAAAAACGATTTGCGTAGGCAAAGTTGGTTGGAAAATAAACTTTAGCTACAGTATAAAATCCGTCGGTAAATTCTGTTATTAAATGTCGTTGTAATTCGTCATCTTCCAACTCAACGAAAATGACGTTGTTTGGTTATCCCGAAACGACGTCATTTTGGATAACTTAACCGAATGACATTGTTTTTTGGTTGGTGTTTGTAGCTTAACAAAAACAACATCATTTCAGTTATAAATGTTTATGGCTTAACAAAAACAATGTCGTTTGGTTAAAGTCCAAACGACGTCATTTAGGTTAAGTTATAAATGTTTGGATTTCAATCAAAATGACGTCGTTTGGTTTAAATCCAAACGACATCGTATATGTTAAGTTACAAACGTATGAAACATAAGCAAAATGACGTTGTTTGGTTTAAATCCAAACGACGTCGTTTACTTTAAGTTACAAACGTTTGAAACATAACCAAAACGACGTCATTTGGTTTAAATCCAAACGATTTTATTTACGTTAAGTTATAAATGTTTATAACTTAACATAAACGATGTCTTTTGGATTTTAACCAAATGACGTTGTTTTGGTTATGTTTTAAACGTTTAAAATATAATCAAAATGGCGTCGTTTGGTTTCTAACCAAAACGACGTCATTTTGGTAACAATTTAAGCCACCCAAGGTCACCCCCACCCCGCACGTGCTTGCGTCTTCTTCCTCTCCTCCATTGATTTGCCACCTTCATCTGCTTCCATCACAATCATCTTCTTCATTTTCTACTTCCTAAGTCTCCAGTTAATCGTCCGTCAAGGATAGTAGTCAATGCTTTACACTTGGGGTTTTTTTTAATACTTTCATTGTTGTTGTTAAATGCTTTTCTGTATGTTGACTTCTTTTGATGTGGTTTGCGTTATCTGCTTATATTTCGATTATTGATGATTCATTGTGCGTTTGAATGTGATCATGTTGGTGAAGAATGGAAAAAGACAGCAATTTTGTTATTAGTTAAGGATTAGTTTATGTCGCCTATAAAGTGTTTGATGAAAGTTTTATTAAGGATGATTTTGTTAATGTCAAGGTTGATGGGTTAATAAGATTGCGTAATAACGATCATATGCGAGTAATTCATAGAATCGATATTTTGGAAATTCCAATTACCTTCAAGTTAATTTTATGCACAATTTTCCTGGTAAATGTTGATAATGTGTTTTGGATTTTGACAGTCAAAGTTATTTGCTTAGGAGTAAAGCATTTTTTATTAAGTTCAAAGCCAATGTTTAATGGAGGATATAGCTTTAATTACATGAATTGCTTTATTATATTTGCTGCACCTTTCATGATCGTCAAAGGATGTAAACTTCCATGTTTTTTTGTGATTCCTTTTGGTTTGGATCTTTCCAAGTTTTTATCTTTTTAATTGCTTACCCTTGGATTAGTTTATTATATAATTCCCTGACGGTGGCCTAGCACTAGCTCCCAATTTATATTTACAATTGTATTGCAAATTCATCATCCTAAGTAGTTTTCTCCCCATCCAATTTAAATATGTATATAAATGCTAGCACTAGCTCCCAATACCATTTAAATGGGTTGGATATATAACACCCATTAATATATAACATATGTTCTAGTAATTTAATTGAGAGTATTAAGTTTCTCCTAAACTAGTCTAATTTGATTTTAAAACTCTTCTTCTATCATTCCTCTTAGATTGTAACATATGCATATAATGACTCTAGATTGTTAAGATCTAAAATTCTCATTCTACAAACTTGTTTCACTCCTAACTAATTATACATTGTGAGACTTTATTCTATAGATGACATTATGATTTCTAAATTAATTAGTCTAGTTTACATTGAAGCTTGAAATAAAATAAATAAATGATGCTTAAGAAATTATTAAATGATACATGATTAAATGTGGTTATAAAGTTCTTCAAAGAAAAATGTTAAAAGTGGCATATATGCTTATATTTTGTGGCATATTCTCATAATCAAACCCATAGCTCTATCTCCTATTCTTTTCATCAGAAGATGTTGCATTCACTCTTTTTCTATTTGGTTATTAAGATATGAAATAAGATTCTAAATGTGTTTTAGCTTTCCTGCTAATCTATAAACTTGTATAAACCAAGCTATAAATAATTTTAGAAATGTAAAATGCTCTGTAATAAGTGTACTAACATATGTTCTTCTTATCTATAATGTATGTGGTCTAATTACTAGTGAATCATTTTCTTTGGAAATGATTTCTTATTATGACATTTTATGTAACATATTTGGCATGTCATTTGCATTCCTATTAATGACATATTTTAAGTTTGTTAAGTGATTTCCCATATTTCTCTTTTCTTATTTAGTTTGTTCTTCTTGGCATTTTCTTATATCAGGGTGGAGAAGGTGGTTCCTTTTCACTTCTAAGATATAACTTCTATCTTTGTACTGATTGCATCATATATTCATAAGCAACAATTTAGTTATCTCTTTTCAATAAATCACATATATAGTCCTCCAGCTTGTCTTTCGAGAATGTAATAGCCTTTAATTACATACGAACATGGTATTTAAAAAAACTTATTAAGCTATATATGAACATTGATAAGTATATATTTTATATATTATTAGGAGTTAAATTGTTTATTAGGCATATATATTATATGATGTTTTCCAATATGTACTTAATTTTCTTATATGTGGTGATTTTAAGGAGAAATCTTAAAATTGAGTACAATTTTCTTCATAATTGTCTAATCGAGGAGATTTTTCAATCATATGAAAACTAACTCAAAGAGAAATAATTTTGTAGAAGACATTAAAGGTTAATTTAAACTCAAAGATGTCAAAAAAGTAGAAAGGTTAATGGAAAATACATAACAATCACCAAATACGCTAAGGAGATAGGCATTTGTCTCTCGCAAGGTTTAAGGGACTGAGAAGAAGTAAAAAATTAATGCCATAATGGTATATGTAACTAATCGTAATCATCATATTTTTATATAGAAAGTTATAAAACAAAACTAGCACCGATTACAACTTAATGTCAGGCTTCAGTTAAACACTATATTACGTTGCATAAAAGTTCTAGAATAAAACCAAAATTAGTATTGATGTTGATCTAGTGCTAATTCTTATGTACAGTTTATGAGGATAATCACAAGTTTAAGTAACTCAAGATTTTACTTTGTAACCCTAACTATAAATGCTATTGTTAAGTTTAACCTAGGGGATCTTAGAAATCAGTGACAACCTATATTGACATTAGGTTGTTATTTTATGGTTTCTTTGCATCAATAAAAGATTTAGAGCAAGATTGGAGGTGACTATGATAACTCTTCTTTTCTTCTTTTATCTTCTTTATTTTATATTAAGATTACTTTGTTTTAGTTTTATTTTCAAGATATTTAGTAGTTAAACCCTAGTAAGAATTAGGGATATAGCATGATAGATTCTTAATTTTATTTTGTGTTCAAATAAAGGATATTACTTTTAATTATATTGTTATAATTTGTTAACAAATATTCAATTAGTCTTTATCAATGGCAATATTTTTTAGTGAAACACCAAATCACAACCAATTCTTAGATTAATGAAATAAAAAAAGAATATTTATTATAAGTAGAAAATTAGAAAGAATACTAAGTATAAGGATCAAATTACAAGTTTAGGCTTTTCCAATAATTGTTATATGGAAGTCAACATAAACTTCAAATCGAGCATAATTGGAAATATTATAACTTAAGACATGTCAATTAAATAGGACTCTAATATTACACCAAAAATTATTTAATAAAAAGATTAATTTAATTATATATTTATAATAGGCCATGTACAAAGTTTTGTATTCTTTGTTTGTTCTTCTCTATTTAATGAATGACAATCTATTATGAAAATCTCTTCATCTTGTTATTACTCAGCATAACTCTCAAACTTACGCTTTATATCTACGGTTTAAGTAGGTTGATGTAAATTTCTTATCTTTTATTTCATTTAAAATATCTTATATGAATTAATTAAATCAAAATAATGATTTAGAATTAATAAATGATGTTTTTACTTATATGTAATATCGATTCACATAATATTAATTTATATATAATATACGTTAATATATCAATTTTCATCTTCTTTATAAAAGCTATCTTCAAAGAATTGATTTTATTGACTCTTACAAGGAAAGTATCTTAAGTTTTATCAAACAAAAACAAAAATAATTATATAAGTACAAGAACAAAAATAAGTACAAGAATAAATTGTTTACAAAGTAGATAAAATCATAAGTTATTAAAGAACCTAAAATAAGAGTTTCTCTAAATACAATAAATAACCAAATGTCTAAATGTACTTGATTAATCAATATAGTAATCTTCTATTTCTTTATATCCATAAAATAACTTGTTATAGACATAAAGGGTAGAAAATTGTAGAAAAATAGAGATAGGGATTGTGAAATTAGGATTACGAATTTTGTTAGGTAAAACAATTTAATTAGTTTAAATATTTAAGATTAAGGATAAAATAAAATAAAAGTATTTTATTGTTGGTTAGAATTGAGAATACCTTGATGTATTGACTATAATTGATAGTGTATGGGTTATAAATTGGTTTACTTGAATTGGGAATTGCATAATTATAGATTTTGCGATGTAAATGTGGATTGAATTGAGAATAGACATATAGTTTGGAGACTCAATATGAGTTGTGATTACTGGTCGATATAGAAGTTTATTGTTTTTTGCAGGATTAACCCTTCTTTTAAAAGGGAGATGTCCATTTTATAGGAAAAACTCTGCCAAATTTTCAATAAGTTCCTCGTAAAATTTGACATCACTGTTTTTAAATTAAAACAAGAGCTCTTTAATTAGTATTAAGTGATGATTGAATTAATACAGTATAGTTAATGACCTTAATACAGGTATCAGGTGCTAAACTTGATTATGATATTCAATACATAATATTATTCCTTTAATTTAGCTGTTAGACATGCTGTTGTAGTCTTTTCATTATCGTTGGCTGAAGACTTGCATAATTTTGTGAAAGCACTTGACTAAAGGCATCACAATGCTTTTGAAGGCATCACAATGCTACCTGTCAACAACAATCAGTCCTATTGCTGGCCTTCTCTTCATCTATACTCATAAGCAAGCCTTTTGCAATCAAAGATACGTTGCTGGCCTTCTCTTCCCTTCTCCTAATAATGGACAGTTCCTTAGATTTCCCTACAAGGTTGTGATACCAATAAGCAAGATCAAGTGAGATTGTCAAAGTGAGAACGTGGATAAGCCAGAACAGAAGTACATAGAAATAGTAACCAGAAGAGCTTAATCTCGAGCTAATCAGATTTGTGAGTAACTACTAAAAAGTAAATAAAATGGCCAAGGATCCAGATCTGCCCAAGTTCCCTGTATTCTTTTCTCTTCTCTCCATCCCTTCAGGTTCCCTCTATTCTTATCTCTTCTCTACCTAGATCTCATCTCGCGTCTTCTATGATTTGCATAAGTTGGTGCTTGATTTAGCTACTTGTTCCCAACTGCTATTTATGGGTTCTTGTCTATTTATCTTCTTTTACTGTTCATGCGGGATTGATAACAGAAGTAGATCTAAGGAACAAATAGATTTTTGATAAGGGGTTTTGGTTAAATCTTGGATGGGTATCTTCCTCCATGGATTTTCAAGTTATGGAGACCTTGCACTGCTCTTTTCAGGGGATGATGGGTCTCGAGTTCACAAAAAAAAAGTGGAAAAAAAGAAGAAGCCTATATTGAGTCTAATCTAAGAGGTTATTCCTGATAATAAATTTTTTTATTGGGAAGCATTACTTGTTTTTCTGTCTTTTATTAATTGCTTTACTTTAATAAATTGCCTATTATCTGTATAGACTGATATTGAAAGAAAGCGAAACAATTGCAAGTTGTTGCAGTGACTGATTAAGCCAAGTTTGCGCTTAGTGTTTCCATTGATTTATCTTTTTTATTTCTTTGTTCAGTTTCATATAGTTTGAGTGCTTTCTGAAACATACACTTTTTTCACTCTCCCCAACTATTTTGTCTTCATGAGACAAGCAGTCTATGAAACTTACAGTTAGTGTTAAGAAAGGATGGAGCGATCCAATGGTGAAGATTTCAAAGGCTTGCTTGATACGTCCCCCTCCGGAATGATGAGGGAGAAGAAGAAGAGTGGGATTGGGCCCATAGAGAAGGCATTTTGATGAAGTTGATAAACACAACATGTGGTCTCCATTTTGAAGGTATTTGGTTTATTTAATCTTTTTATTTCTTTTTCAAAGTAATCCTAGACTTCTACAGCAGTAGTTAGCTCAGGAAGGCTGTCTTGGAGGAGCATTCGCAATAGCGTTGATTACATTTTGAGAACCAGACTACAAGCGTCGCAAATCTTACGTCTCCCGAAAAGACCCGCGTCATATCTCTGACCTTGAACAAGCTTATCTCTCTTGTTACTGCTTCTAGAGGTAACTCATGTAGAGGTAACAACACGTAAGTTTCTTTGTATTGCTCTCCTTCTTTCTTCGATCAGCATTATTGTTTTTTTAATTATTATTATTATTATTATCCTTTTATTGAGTTTTCTTATTAGTAGTAGTTTTATCATCATCATCATCATTATTATTAGTATAATAATTATTATTTATTATTATTATTATCCTTGTGTTTTTATTGTAATTATATTTACTTAAATATTTTGTGTGCCTTTTTTACTTATTTACTCTTTTAACCTACATCACTATATTTCTGTCACATCTGCATATGGGTCTACCAGAAACAGCCTCTCTACTATGTAGGGGTAAGGCTGTGTACCATCAGACCTCCCTAGACCCTGCTTCATTGCGAGATTTCGAACTAGGTGTGTGATGGTGATGATGATGAAGTTAATGACCTTGATTGATTACAATATTTCATGACAATTGATGTGTTATATTTCCCGCTTTCTAACCTGTGGACAAATTTGTTCTTGGTTGTAGGAACTCATTTGTTTCCAGTATATTCATTTGTAGCGAGTTTGAAGAGAAGCTTTAGCAGGTATTAAAATGACATTCATTTTTGTTTATGGTGTCACAATGTCAAAAATAAATTTTCACACATTTTAATGACATTTGTATCAGTTTCTATATTTTCCATTCCATCTTTGTCATTATCATCTTCATTCACGTACTTCAGGAAGATCTATCTACATGTCGTTTGAGGTAAGTGAATTTGTTTTTTACTATGTTTTTTTGAACTAGGTTTAATTTGGGTATTTGTTTATGGAATAAACATCGGTTTATCGTTAATATAGGATGAGTGTGACTTATATTATAGTTCCAATTACCTTAAATTGTCAATTTGTTATTTCATTTATTCTTATTTCATCATTATTAGCTTCTCTTTACTTCTCATTTGCGAAATTTTACACGCCTTTTATGAAAACTAGCTATATGTTTAAACAACTTATTAAAATAAGTATTCATATTTTGATGAATACTTATCATATTTGGTAGTAGTAAATATTTAATATAGGACTTTTAATGATTAAAAAGATCTTCTCACATATATGATTAGAAACATATATGTGAGATCTTTAGTATAGGTTCGTTTTTTAGATTTGAACCCATAAACTTTAACCCAAAATTCGTGATGATTGCTCCTGTGAGGCTTATCGGTGAAAAATATGAGGTGCTTAGAGTCATAACAAGAACTTGTTGTCTCGAGTCATATGTCTTATCTTAGATGTTCTGTAAACTTTGGCGAGCATGAAGGATACTAACTATGGACTTACTATTTTACATTAGTAGTTTTGCATAAATGAGTTATATTGACAGATCTTGGATGTATAGACGATTAACACCTAATGGTTGCATTAATCCTGAATTTGTTGCCAGAGTTGAAGCTTTTATTCATTATGCATGTTCTCAACCTGCATATATGGATGGGCCGAAGATCAGATGTCCATGTAAAAAGTGTAAGCACAAATGTTTCCTTCCTATTGATTAAGTTAATGGGCATTTGCTGAGAAAACGGTTTGTCCCCAATTATTTTGAGTGGACACGACAAGGGGAAGCTAGCATTTGTAATAACTCAAGGGGTAATCAAGCTGAATCATCTGTCAACTTCAATGAGTTTAAAAGGGGGATTGGATTTAAAACAAACTATGTGGATGAGACTGGAAATTCGTACATGCAAATGGTTTATGATGTAAGCGGTAATAGCTTTCACGAAAATATGGGAAATCTTGAAGAAGAACCTAACTCACAAGCAAAATAGTTTTTTTGACTTACTATAGTCAGCAGGCCAATAGTTATCGTCAAATTGTGAGACAATGACCCAATTGTCTTCGATTGCGTGAATATTGAACATAAAGTATGAAGGGAACATTTTAGACCATAGTTTTGATAAAATTCTTGAGTGGTATAATGAATCAATGCCTCCTAATCATACAATGGTTGATAGTTTTTACAGTATGAAGAAACTTATTAGGGGTCTTAGTTTGCCTGTTGAGAAGATTGATTGTTGCAAATTGGGATGTATGTTGTATTGGAGAGATGATGTAAAATTACAAGAGTGCCAATTTTGTGGTCACCCAAGGTTTAAGCCTAGAAAGCATTCATTAAAACAGAAATTAGTACCCTTGAAGCAGATGTACTATTTCCCACTTACTCCGAGACTTCAAAGACTATATGCTTATGATATTACTGCATCGTCTATGAGATGGCATAATGAACACGAACAGGAAGACGGAATCATGAGTCATCCTTCAGATGCACTAGCATGGAAACATTTCAACGACACCCATCTTAAGTTTGCGACAGAAACTCAAAATGTAAGGTTAGGATTGTCAACGGATGGATTCCAACCTTTTGGTCAATCTGGCCAGCAATATTCATCATGGCCAATCTTAATAACTCCTTATAATTTGCCTCCATGGATGTGTATGAACGACACATATATGTTCTTGACAGTGATTGTGCCAAGCCCTTCAAATCCGAAGCATAAAATTAATGTTTTCGTACAACCATTGATATCAGAATTGTAACATCTTTGGGCATATGGTGTTCAGACATTTGATGTGTCTCTAAAATAGATTTTTTGTTTAGAGAGCGACATTGATGTAGACCATTAGTGATTTTCTGGCATATGCCATGTTTTCTGGATGGAGCATAGCAGAAAAATTGGGTTGTCCTTATTGTGACAACAATTCTGATGCCTTTTTATCTTCCAAACGGGGGCAAAATGTGTTAGTTTGACAATCACAGGAAATTTCTTCCTCCAAATCATCCATTCAGACGCAATAAACATAAGTTCATTAAGAATAGGATGGTAAAAACACCTTCTCCCCCTTACAAAGTTGTTGAAGAGATTTTGCAGGAGATTGATAAATTAGGCTTGCTGAAAGTTACAAAATTTAAAGCTGATGAAGTTTATACAAGCATTAGTAAAAACTTTGGCTGGAGAAAACGAAGCATCTTCTAGGATTTTCCATATTGGGAAATGAATTTGATATGTAATATTTTAGATGTGATGCATATTGAAATTTTTTTTTTTGACAATATGTTCAATACCATAATGAACATTGAAGGGAGGACAAAAGACAATGCAAAATCACTAGCTGATTTGGAAATTTTTTATAGAAGGAATGAGTTACATAAAGATCTTCACACCGGTAAATATCCAAAAGCATGTTACACTTTGGATAAAAAGCAAAGGGAAATATTGTGTGAATGATTGAAAGGTCTAAAGTTTCCTGATGATTATGTTTCAAACTTGGCAAGGTGTGTGGACATGAGGAAGTATAAATTATTTGGGTTGAAAAGTCATGATTGTCACGTGTTTATGCAAAGGTTAATTGCAATCGCATTTTGGGAGTTGCTACCGAATAAGGTTTGGGATGTGATCACAGCAATAAGTTTATTTTTCAAAAGTTTAACATCATCTGAAATTAAGTACACTGAAATGGAAATCCTAGAAAGGGAGATTCCAGTAATTTTGTACAAGTTAGAAGGAAATTTTCCTCCAAGCTTCTTTGATTGTATGGAGCATTTATCTGTGCATTTAGCACACAAGGTAAAACTAGCTGGTCCAATTCAATATCGATGAATGTATCCGTTTGAGAGGTAATTCAAATTAAAAAAATTGTAATTGAAGTTATAACATGTTTTTAACTATTTCATTGTAATAACCATATTTTCTAATATAGGTATTTGCATCACTTGAAGAAAAATGTCAAAAACAAGGCTAGAGTTGAAGGTTTCATATGTAATGCTTATTTAGTGAAGGAAGCTAGTATATTTTGTGGGCATTATTTTGCGCCACACATTCACACAAGAGAAAGAAAAGTTCCTCGTAATGACGATGGGGGAGGAACGAGTGATACTGATGGTAACATATCCATTTTCACATGTCCTAGGTGAGCATATGGACGTGTAACAAGAAGAATGTTAATAAATCAAGAAATTGATGCTACTCATGGTTACATTTTATTGAATTGTCAAGAGGTTTAACCTTTCATGCAGTAAGTTGAATATTATTATATCGATTTTTAATTTTTGTCTTGTTCATAACTAAAATACATAATAATGTAATTAGATTATACGAGGCATTGTTATGCGAGATCATGCCAAATAGCACACAGGATGAAGTAAATAATAAGGTTGGACAACACTTTGCACGATGATTCGAGAGATATGTAAGTTTCCACTTACAAATAGTCTCATAATTGGATCATAAGATTTAAGTGTTGAAATAAGTGGATGTACTCATTAATATGATAATTTATTTTCATGTAGGCCTTAGAAAACCCAATAAAGAACAAGTTCATTTATGATCTTGCTAAGGGATCTCTGCGAATTGTTAAATCGTATCCGGTGTATTTCATTAATGGATATAAATATCATACAGAATCTCATGGTCATAGCATAACAACAATAAATAGTGGAGTTTCCATACAAGGAGAATTGATGGATTACTATAGTAAAATCATTTAGATACTTGAATTTGAGTACCCTGTGTTGCCAATCAAGCGAACTGTGATATTTAAGTGTGATTGGTTTGACTTGACTCCAAATGTTGGAACAAAAGTGTATAGCCGATACAATCTTGTTAAAATCAACAACCGCAGAAGATTGAGGCAATTTAAACCTTTCGTTTTGACTATGCAAGCAAAACAGGTGTGTTATGTCCCTTTTCTCAGCATATGACGAGATAAGTCAGATTGGTTGGCGATTTGCAAAGTTAAACCTAGAGGTGTTTTTGAATCATATGGAAAAGGAGAAAAGAGAATTGAAAGTGAAGCATTTCAGGAAGATGCTTATTTTATAAATGCATTTGTGACATATGATGATAATGAACCTTTGAACGATCTTTCAAACGAATATGTAGAAATTTCATCTGAAGAGGAGGAAGATGGTCAGAGATCTGAAGAGGAGCCGGATTTTGATTCTTATTCTTCATAAAATGGAGACAATTGTAATTTACAAGGAAGTTATATAGCAATTAATTTGTGTATGTAGTGGAATATTTTATTTACTTTTACAAGGAAGATGATTTCAAACTTTTCAATATATTCTGTCAAATATTTAATTCAAATTTAATCGAGGAATGTCGACTTGGCTTCTGGTTTTAGATGTTAGTAATTCATTCCGTTGGGAGGAATATGGCAAAATTGTCCCTGCCGAGGAATAAAGGCTGCAGCAACAATCTCCACTTCTTTAAGTAATGATCGTTTTCCTTTCATGACCGATCTTCTGCTTCAAGGTGTATAGTATCATCTGAACAACGTCACTTTCCTTATTATGTACATCTCATTTCCCATTATGAAGCTATTATATTCACATTTCATGGTATATACTATATGTTGTTTTAAGCTTTCATGAATCTTAAAGATGATATGTATGTCGAAGAAGGCGGGAGTAATGACACAACGATCGATAAAAGATTAGGGAAATCGGTTACTTTGGAAAAGTTGGCAATTCCATAGAGCGCATTTGGAAATTCAAGTACGGATGGGTATTCCGGATAGGTTCATTTACCGAGTTTCTAATATGACAATATGTAAGTTCCTTCCTATTATCTTGTAGGTAAATTGTTTCTGAACGTTTCATCTACAAGTTTAGCAATAGCGGAAATGATGTTACAAAAAGGTGTTTAAAACCAAACACGTGAGGGAAGAGCTTTCACTATTCCATTAGAGCATTAGAACATGCCAGGAACCTTCTCGAGAATCTAGCCATTAGGGACTCATTCAACTTTATCGACTCTTATGTCACTTGGAATCTAACAAAATAATTATATCATTATCATTTATCTCTCCAATACATTAGACTGTACTTTAAACTAATTATATTAATGTACTATGACTGTAATAATTATTCTCATAACTAAATTCAAAGTTATGATATTCAACAAATCACCTTATTTCCTTTTACATATATTGTGTAAAATATTGGATTTGGATTCAATTTCTTATATTTCTAGAAAATTCAATAAATAAAGAATTTTAGGTAGAAATATCAGAGGCAAGTTCGGAGGGACTTATTGTGATGGTGGCCCATCATAGCCTCCAGCTACAACTGAGTCACCACCTCCACCTCTAGGGCCTACAGTTGCAGATACAACATCACCTGCAACTGTTGATGCTTCACAATCCACCACTCATACATCATCCAATACAGTTATGACGGATGTAAGAGACGAGATCTAGTATGGATCTAAGGGACCTGATGGAAGAAAGTTTATAAAAATTGTCAATAAAATATAAGTGAAATAGCATGAAACACTATATATGTTTATCATTAAGTTATAGGTTTAATTTTTTGCAAATTTATAGAATTATTTGTCCTTATATTAGGTTGATTCCGTCTGGACCTTGTTCCAGACATATGACATCTACATTTAAGGAAAGGATTGATCCTGAGGGTTATGTATGGAAGAAGATCTCTCAGGAAACAAAGATATTTTACCTTCAAGAGTTTGAGGTACAATATGCAAATATTTTTCTTTTTTCATTTTTTTGTATACATTAATAACATAAATGTTAATAGATTATAAGTTATCAAATTTATTCCTTTTAATTTCACAAACATTTTTATTGGAATTCTATTATCGACAGGGTCATTTATAGTGCATGGGAGTCGCGAGCTCGTATACGTTATCGTAACTTTATTGGTGTGATATGCAAGGCTAGTGTACGACTATCTTATATTTCTGAGGCCATATGGAGTCATTGGCAAGAGTACTGGATATCACTTGAGGCAATGATCATCTCGGGGCGTAACTCGACCAACAGACGTGATAGCTTAAGGGGAAACAGTCTTCCCATTCATACAGGAGAATCAATTACCCACCACAAGCATGCAGAGAGACTTGTAAGTATATAAATATTACACTTATATTCTCATTTTTTTACTTTGTTGTATTTCAATTTAAATTGAAGTGTGAATGTTATGATGAAAATATGTGTAGTATGGATAATGATCATTGTATAAATGTCTGCCGCCATATATGACTATGTTGAGTAATTTGCTTTGTTCAACAGGGGGTAATATCATAAAAACAGAGGAGACTCTGTCGAAATTTTTATAAATTCTAGTTTAACTTATAACATTTTATTATTATGCAAGAAAAGTCTATAAGCGTAAGGCTTACATCCCGTCAGTTGTTTTTGCATACTCACACTAAGAAACATCACGATGTGACATTCGTCAACAGCCGATGTAGAGAATTAAATGTATGTGAAATTCATGGTTTAATATTCATTCTTAATAATTATCACTTACTAATTATAATATAAGCATTGCCTCATAATAGGACCAAATACAACAAACAATTCAGTGACAGTCTCAGGAAGAACAAGCTATTGATGCGAGCTAGACATATTTTGATGCAGTGGGTGGTAGGGACAGTCGTGGAAGGATATTTGGCCTAGGCTTATTTGACAACACATGTTATTTGCAGTCCTCTATGTCCAGTACAGCAGCATTTAGTACACGGCTGACATTGGAATGTATCAATCACCTTGAGAGCACAGTGTAGACCTTGATGGACGTAATAACTAAGCTCCAAAATTACGTGGAGCAGATGAGGGGAAGGGATAGAGACTCAGGCCATTCGCCCTCACTAGGATAATAGGATTGTTGTTGTCATTTAGTTTTAATTTATGTACTATTTAATGTTTTTATTATTAGTTAAGAAATCTTTTTCCTTTATATGATCAAATAATTTTCTGTTTAAACAAAATCAATATTTAAACAAATCAAAAAATTATGAATGGATTATTTATAGTTGTTGACATTGAAATCAAATTTGACGTCGAGATTTTAAAAACAATTGTCATTCAGGAACTTTGAGCTCTGATTAAGCAACCAGGGTTGCATTTCAAGAAGGAAAATTATTACCGACGGAAATACACTTCCGTTGCTAAATTATATTATATTTACCGATGGTTAGAAGTAAACCGTTGGTATTTGTCTAATGATAATTTACCTACGGTTATTGAAAAATTGCATCATACATTAACATTTTTCCCGATGGAAAAGGACATCCATCGGAAAGGACTCGAATAATCTACCGACAGTTATTGACAAATCGTCGGTATATGTTTACATTTTTCACCAACGGTTATCATAAACCGTCAGTAAATTATGCCGACGGATTCGTTTGTTCTGTCGATAAATATACAGACGGAAACTACATTCTGTCGGAATAGTTTATCGACAACGGTTTTAACGATGGAAGTGTCCATCGGTCATATCCGTCAGTAAATTATATTACCGACAGAATGTTAACGTGTTCTGTCGGTAATTTCTATCAGTAAACACCCTTTTTCTTGTGGTGGAGCTCAATACTTGGATAGGACAATGCCCAATTTCACCAAAAATTTACAGTCAAACAGACAATGGGCTTTATAAATGAAAACTCAAGATACAGTAAACAATATTTGTTGGGAAATAATCAAGAAGGCAAGAAGAAAAGAAGCTAATGATTAGTTGACTTCCCTTATTCACCTATACAATGTGGGTGATTTCGTATAATGCATAAATTAAAGCATGAGCAAAACTATGCTAAAAACGTACACATAAATAAGGATGAAGAAGCAAGAGTAGCTCAAGAGGGGAAGGAGAAAAGCAACTATCAAGTAATAACTTTACCTGATACTCCTATACTTTGGGATTGATGACACAGTATGATCTACAGTAGGATCAACAACATAATAAAACATTAGTTGCCATTCATATGAATAACAAATCCAAACTATTAACATTATCTAAAGAGTTTATAACTATTCTTTTTCCTATCACAAATTCTTGAGCCACAATTCAATTTCCCTATTCTGATTCACCCTAAATTAAGCCCCTAATTAGACAATTAAAGGACCCTAAGAAAAGAAATTTAGCCTAACTTGTTAATTTATCCTTCAATCTTGAAATTTTCACCTAGTTCTAACTTTTAACCATAATTTAATTTTCCAAACACTACCCATTGTAATCTACACCCTAATACCCATTGTAGAACATACAATCCCATTGTTTTGATCAACCATCTCCATGAACTGGCCAATGACAAGAGGCACCAACTGGATCTGCTTGACCTCTTCTTAGGCGCGAAGTTGTTCTCGCATGAGATTCTTCTATTCATCTTTGATGTACTCTTCTTGGATGTTGATGAACTCGAGCTACCATTGGATAGACTTGAGGCGGCTACAAAGATCCTCCTCGTTGGTGGTGGACAAGTCAGTAAGGTCAAATTTTGTTGCCGAAATCAACAACGGTGGGGCAGTGAAGACTGAAGTGCAATTAGGGAGCTACGAGAGTGGAGACTAACTGGGAGAGAAGACATGGTGAGTGAAGAACAGAAGAATTGATGTCTAGAAATTAAATGAAGAAAAAAGACGTCATTTCATTTCCTTGATTGAAGTAAAGCTACATCATTTTGATCAAGTAAAATAACATTGCACTATCCAATTCTTATCTAAATAAAACGACGTGGTTTTGATTAAGTAAAACAACATTATACTTTCCAATTGTTAACCAAGTAAAAAGACATTGTTTTGTTTTTGACATCATTTTGCTTAAAAACAAAACAATGTCATTTTGTTGTTTGATGTTGTCACGCATCGGGCCTTGAGAACCAGTCGGGTTGGGTATATTGGTGAGCTATATTGTTTATGTTTTTTTTGTTCCACTTGAAAACGTATATACAATTTTATTGTAACATTTTTTTAATTTTGTTGCCTTTTCTTATATGTATTGTTATTTTTGTTGCCTTTTCTTATATGTATTGTTATTTTTGTTGCCTTTTAATATTATTAAAAGCAATATTTTAAAACTATTATATTATATTAATTTTTAGCAACACATTTTCAAACTGTTGCAATTTTGTCGTTGCCTAGAACATTTTTTTGCAGTAGTGCAGCCTCCCATGACATAACTAGTCTCAATAAATGACTATACCTGTTTGAGATACATGTTCCTTTGAATTTTTAGATTAGATCCACCAACTTTTTTCTTTTGTCCATTTTTAGATGATTCCATCGCTGAGAGTAACAATCCGTTTAACTCAAACAGAAAGATCCAAGATTGACGAATGTCACGTTAACATTGTGACATAAATTAGAAACTTAGAATGGTATGAAGTACGTAAAGGAACAAGGATTCAAGTTGGAAGTTTCAAGATTAACTCCAAAACTGAGCTCACAGAACCAAAGTAAATGAGGAACAGACATTTAACCGAAACAGGGATTCAAAGATGATCGGCGACCACGCGTAGACAGCAAATCAACCTGACCTTACCATGAAAAGGAAGACACCATTCATTTAAACTACATATTAATGCCTCCTGCAAAACATCAACTAACCACACACTCCTCTACCAACCCGTATTTACTTCACTCCCTCTCCCTTCTTTTATCTTTTCTTTTGTTATATATAAATAATCACCGCATCCTTTTCAAACATATCCACGCAACTTTTTAAGCTGTTGTCTCTCTTTTCCTTCGAGTGTTGTTCGAAAGCAGAGATAGGTATGGAGAAACGCAAGCGCGTTTCGATGCTCGTGTGGATTCTTGTCGTTGGTTTGGTTTCACATAACATGGTTGTCGTCCCTGTGATGGCAAATACCTTTGAAGATCAGAAGAACTACTACTCACCAGACCCAAACGCAAGAAGTCCCCCTTCCGGTCTCTCCGTCTCCCTCTGTACTGTCCTTAACTAACACACACAGTAATACATACACAGCACACAATTGAACTTGGTTCAGTATACATGCAAGTTAGTAATTTTTGCAAGTTTGTTGTGCACGTAATACAGTGTAGTGAAGAAACTAAAAATGTTTCAATTTCATACCTTCATGGAGTACTATCGTGAATACTTGTGAACTAGCTCCCTGACATGCAAAGAGGGGGTAATTGACAAGAGTTGTTTTTGTCTTTGATCTTTTAAATGACAGGTTCACACCGAAGCCCTCCGCATGGAACTACGCCATCACATGGGTCCGGAGGAGGTAGCTACGGCGGAACTCCACCTTCTCACGGAAGCCACCATCCCTCACCTGGGAACTGCGAAAACCCACCACCAGACCATAATCCGCCATGTGGAAGTTGCGGTACACCAAGCGTTCCTACGACACCATCAACACCAAGCGTTCCTACGACACCACCAACTCCTCCGAGTGGTGGCGGCGGCTATTATCCTCCAACTCCAACTGGTGGTGGTAGTCCCCCAACACCAGTCATTGATAACCCGCCACCTTCTCCCATCTTTGTTCCAGGCACACCATATAGCCCATCACCTCCATACATTCCTGATCCAAATTCACCATTCTCATGCAAGTAAGTGGATTTACATATTCATAAAAGTAAATGATAATTAATCTCATCGTAAACATGAAATCACTTGCATACTAATTAATTTGATTGGTTGTCTTGTAACATGAAGCTACTGGAGGACTCATCCAGGGATCATATGGGGTATATTAGGATGGTGGGGAACATTGGGTAGTGCATTTGGACCTGTGACTAGCTTCCCAGGAGCTGGTGCAAGTACGAGTCTTCTTCAAGCACTTTCTAACACTAGAAATGATGGTTACGGCACACTCTACAGAGAAGGCACTGCTTCATTCCTCAACTCCATGATCAACAACAGGTTTCCTTTCACAACAAGGCAAGTTAGGGACAATTTCATTGCTGGACTTGGCTCCAATAAAGCCGCTGCGGCTCAAGGAAATATCTTCAAGCTTGCTAACGAAGGCAAAGTGAAGCCAAGAGCCTGATGAGGAGTCGCTTATTTTGCTTATTTGTTTGCAATTCTGTCCATCTTGTGGGTGTGTTTGTTGAGAGCTTCCGTTCCCATATGGTTCAACTTTTAACTATCTTTTGTTTTCTTCCTGTGCGAGCTCATTAGGATATAGCCTCCTAGAACTTTTCACTTAATTATTATCTTAGTCACCATGTCTTTATTGTATCTCAAAATGGAGTGTTTTACCATTTCGTGTGCCTGCTTTGCTCGACTTTTCTTTTTATAAAATTAATTAAATCATCGTCTTCGGACTGGGTGTGAATTAAATCATCGCCTTCATCCTTCTCTAAACTCCCACAAAACGAAAACTTTGTGTAATGAATACTTAAATACATAATTAATTAAATAAGATTCATTATTTTTGAATTACCATCATTAATCGTTTGTCAGATGAACCATTTTCCACCGTATTAAAAGAATATGGTACTAACTGCCTACGAACTAAAGTGAAAATATATAAACAACTTGAATTGTGCAAAGGTCTCTATCCAGTAAGTGTGAATAAAAGTGTATTGAACTTTTTCAACTATATCATTAAATAGATAAAATTACGAAGGGATTCCTGAAAGATAACTACATTGAAGATGTACATGTAGGCTGAAGCAAGGCAAAAGAAACAGCCGAGGATCAAGAATGGACAATTAATTGACTCGAAAAATAATCTTGACTTCAAATCTTCGTGGATTAAAAAAATAGAAAAAGAAAAACTATATATTGGTAAACAAAACGTTTGAATCCAAAAACGGAAAATATATGTTAAGAGATAGTGAAAAAATAAAAATACAAATGTTAAAAACACATATTCAAAAGACATACGGGGTACCTCTAGATAAAGAAACTGATGCCATATGGAATGATAGAAACATATCTCATGAGAAGTAATTGTAGCAATTAGGGCAGAAATTTATTTTATGAAATTGGAGGCAAAAAGTTAGACTTTAAATAGAGTTAAGACTTTAAAGCTAGAGTTTAACAAAAACTTTAATACATTCCTTATTCTTAGATATGAATAACAACTCCCCAACATGAAAAAAAATAAAAAGATAAAATCATCCTAAAATCAAAACAGAAAAATAATCCAAAAGATAAAGTTGAGTTTACTCATTTTGCTCCATATGTAACTGCAAGGATATTTCTGAGCCAAATTGCTTTATTTACAACAATAATAGTTCCCACATATTCTGCCTCAAATGTGCTTTGAGCCACAACATCTTATTTCTTTAAACTCCATAAGAACACCCCTGAATCAAAGCTAAAATAGTAACCTATTGTATTCCTCATATCGTCATCAAAACTTCTCCAATCACTATCAGAATATCCATGAAATTTGAAATAAGGTGTACTTAATTCCATAATCTATAGTACCTTTGACATATCTCACAACTCTTTTGGCAACATGAAGATACACTTCACTTGCGTAATGCATAAATCTTGAAAGCATACTTACTACAAACATAATATTATGTCTAGTTGTAACAAGATATATTCAGCAACCAATTAGGCTTCTATAATGATGTTCATTCACCTTATCAACTTCATCATCTTTGTTAAACTTTTCCTTCTAGTTCATTAGAATAGTAGTGCTTTTGCAATCCTCCATATGAAAATTTTTAAGTATTTCCCTTGCGTACTTCTTTCAGTATATGAAGACTCCATCTTTATCTTACTTCACCTCAATTCCCAGAAAATAAGTCATTAAACCAAGGTCAATCATCTCAAATACATGGAGGATTTCAACTTTAAATTCCCTTATTAGTTTCTCATAATTTATTGTTATAAGCAAATCATCAACATAAACAAAAATTATGATTAATTAGCTTCTGTTTGCTTCACATATAATATAGCTTCACTTAGACTTTTAATGAATCCAAGGTTTTGAATATAATCATCAATTTTACTGTGCCAGGCTCTAAGGACCTGTTTAAGATTATACAGGGCCTTTTTTAGCCTATAGACTTTTTCCTCCTGCCCTTTGACTTGAAATCCTTCTGGTTGCTCCAAAAAATGTGTCTTCCTACAAATAACCATTTAAGAAAGTAGATTTTACATCTAAATAGTAAACTTTCCATCCTTTATTGCGCAGTCAAGATTAACAACGTTCTAATCATATCAAGTGTGTAACTAGAGTAAATGTTTATGAAAAATCTACTCTAAATACTTGAGAATATCCCTTCATCATTAATCTGGCCTTGTATTTATTTATAGAACCATCTACATTAAGTTTGATTCTATAGATCCATTTAACTCCTATGGTGTGTTGTGGTCTATCAACCAATTCCCATGTGTTATTTTGTTCAATCATCCTAAGCTCTTATTTCATTGCATCTATCCACTTGTCATCCTTCTTAACTTCTTTGACTTATGCAGGAACTAGGACATCAATATTGCTTCCTTCATAAATTTCAGATAAGGGCCTTGTACCTCTGACTTGTATGTCATCTATGAAATCATCAAAGTGTTTTGGAATTTCTAAAAATTGCCTTTTCATTGACTTCTTCTAGCTCCATTGTTTTCCTCCATAAATTTGACATTATTGCCTACATTTTATTTTTCATTTTGTAGTTGAAAAATTCTATAAGCTTTGGAAGTTTTGTTATACCCAATGAAAACTCTTGGTTCGACAGTTTTATCAAGTTTTTCTCTCTTAAACTGAGGCACATAAGAAAAACAAACATAACCAAAATTTTGAGGTTTTATAAATCTAGCTTGTAACTAGACCATGCTTTGAATGGAGTTTTTTTTTAAATAAAACTCTCGTTGACAACTTATTCAGCAAAAATACAGTAGTGTTTGTAGCCTTTGTCCATAATTTCTTTGACAGTTCCTTTTCATGCAACATACACTTTGTTATTTCCATAATACTTCAATTTTTCTCACTTACACCATTTTGGTGTAGGGTGTAAGGTGCAATAAGTTGGTGCTCAATACCAACTTCTTCACAAAATTTGTCAAAGTCTTCAAATATGTATTCTTTCCTATTATCTGATCTTATTGTATGTAACCTGCAACCACTTTGATTTTCCACAAAGGCTTTGCCTTTCCAAAATTTATTAGCAACCTTATATTTGGATTTAAAGAAATAAATCCAACAAAATCTAGTAAAATCATCTATAAATGTAATGTAGTACTTATTACCATTTAAAGATGATGGTTTCTAAGGTCCTCCAACATTTGTGTGCACCAGCTATAACTTGTGTATTGCTCTCAATGTTGTTTAAGGGGATCATTTTTTTACTTTGACAAGCCACACAATCAACTAACTTATCTTTGAGTAATGAGACACCTCTCACCAAGGCGTCTTTCTACATATAGAGAAGTTCAGCATGATGGAAATATCTAAGCCTCTTGTGCCATAATTCAACACTACTCATAATGCTTGAAAAAACTTTGCTTGTCATTCATTAAATTTAGAGCATAACTTTTAGCTCTCATTTTCACCTTAAATGCATCTCTGCCTTTCAAATCTTTGATCAATCAACATTTGTCTTCAAATATGACCTTAAAGCCTTTTTCAACTAGCTATGCAACACTAAGTAGATTTTGGTCAATGTCAGTCAGATATAAGACATACGTGATATGTTTCAAACCTGTCATACTCTCAATAGCTATAGTTCTTTTTTCGTTGACTGAGATAAAATCACCATTTCTAATTTTCACCTTAGAAGCAATGGTTTTATCAAGCTCTTTAAAAATGTTTTGGTCATTGGTCATATGATTTGTGTAGCCTCTATTTATCAACCAAGAATCACTAGAACTGTTGCTTGTAACAAAGCACGTTGTAACAAAGAGTTAGTCCTTTTGGTTTTGTTTTATGGATACCTTTGCCTTATCAAGTTGAGACTTGCAGATCCGCTCCATATTCCTATATTACCACACTTTCTGTACTTGATGTTAGGCCTTCACCACCATTTTCTTTGAGGGTAATTTGTCTTTTTGTAGTGTGGACAAGGTAGCAAAGCCTTATCCTACTGCTTGTTGAAGCCTTTAAGTTTTTTATTGCTTTTCCTCTTGTTATTCTTCTTCCTTTTTTTTTTTTGCCTCCTCCTAGGTTTTGTGCTTTTATACAAAAAGAACCTTGTACTACCTCTTATCTCATCATTCTTTCTCTACTCTAGTGCCTACAAAGCATTTACTAATTCTCCCAAAGAGATGCTAGACAAATCTTTAAATTCTTCTAATGAAGATATTTTGTATTTATAATTTTCAGGTATAGTGACAAGAATTTTTTACACAATTCTTTCATCAAGCAAATTCTTAACAAGAATTCATACCTTATTAACAATGTTTAACAACCTGTCAGCATAGCCTTTAATAATTTTTGTCTCCTTCAAGCTTTGTATCTCAAATTGTCTGATCAAGTTAAGCATTTACATATCTTTGGTTCTTTCACTATCTTATCAAGATTTGAGATAGTTCCAAATATATTTAGTAGACTGTAGATTCATAATTCTTGTCAAAATCACACTTGGACACTACCGAAAAAAAACAAGCTTTCACTTTAGACTTCTTTGTCTTCCTCTCTTTATGATTCTTTAGATGCGTTATTGTAGAATTTTTGGACAATTTAACACTTCATAATTTTCTTCTACAACCTCCCAAAGATTTAGAGCTCCAAGATGAATAGTCATCCTGATAACTCACACTTTATAGTTGTCACCGTAAAAAACTGATGGTGCAATAATTATGGATGTTGTGTCAACCTTCATTATAGTTTCACTCAACTCATAGATCCTTCAAGATAAAGCTCCGATACTAATTTATTGTTAAAGCAGAAGTTTATTTTATGAAATTAGAAACAAGAAGATATACGGAAAATGATATTAAACTTCTAGAGCGCTTTAAATAGAGCTAGAGTCTAGAGCTAAAGTTTAACAAAAACTCAAATCCATTCATTATTCTTAGGCATAAATAACAACTCTATAATCTGAAAAAAAAATAAAAAAGTACGTCATCTTAAAAATAAAAACATAAAAATAATTTAAAAGATAAAGTCATCCTAATTGAATGTACAGACATGATAAGTTCATCCAGTTTTCAACCATCGTAGAAACGGTGGTCTCACCAACCTGTACACAGCGGTCCACACCCCAGTGGCCATAGGGTCATAGCAGTGAGTCATTTTTATTTACTTTTTTTTTTTTTTTTTTTTTGGGACACAAGCAAAGGCTACATCGAAGTTTGAATTTGTGAGAAGAAACCTTTTAACCTCTGTCTCATTAATCCACTAAACATCACCGGTTCCCAAGATTAACAACTACAGTTCATACAATAAACTCAAAAAAGTACGTAATTTGCTGTTAACGTTGTTACAAACATCACCTTAAACACTTAAAGAAACAAAGAGGTTAGCCATTATATTATTCGTGATTTAAATCCAAGAGAATAGCTTTAAGTATTGAAAATTGTTGCCCTCTTCATCCTATGTGTTGGCGTAAACATGCCAAAATACGCAGACCCATGTATGCAAGCATCCAAGTGCGTTACAGTTGGAACTCTTGTCGAAAAGAGCACAAACTCGGCTTGCAATCCTCGATCTCTACTCTAGATCAAAATCTCTATATAATTTTGTGGCACTTGAACAGTTGAACAACATCATTTATATGAGAACAGGTGATCTAAGCAGAAAAAGGATTCAGATATCCTTTCCATACAGATCAAGGTGTTTGCAAGTCAGCCAGCAACGTATTCCAAGGAAATTGCAGAGCATTATTAAATGACGACAGGCTGGGATTTAGGAACATGTTCAGGACTTACCTTATTCCAAGGGGGAATCTGCAAAGGAAGCTGAGGCAGTTGTAGTATTATTGTATGGTTGCTTTGAATACTGGGTTAATTGAATGGCTTTTATGTGGGACAGCAAGAAATGCAGAGACACAAGTTATTTTTACTGCTATAGCTCTACACTACAGCCATGAAAATGATTCTCTCACTAGTACTAGTAGTTGGCATCCATTTATGTCTTCTGATTAGGGAGTAGGAGAAGGAGTAGGAGGAGGATGCTGACATTGACATTGATGTAGCAGTTAATGTTTCACTGTCTCCATTAATCCTTTGTCTGATTTGATCACATCTCCATCAGCTTCTCATGACCTCATTTATTTATAATTATACTCCTAGTTCTAGACATACTTCTTCATTTGGTAATATCTTTTTACAGTAAAATGGGATCACACTAACTCACACATTGAATTTCTTGTCTATATATATAACATGGTTGATTTAAGACTAAATTAGACTTGAATTATTTTTGTCTAGTGCTGTCAGTAGACCAAGAAACGTAACAATCAAAACACACCAATGAGGTGGCAGCATTCACTTTGATGGGACCTGGACAATAATGGACGATTCTTACAAATTTACTTGGAATCACTTGAACAAGAAAGCTTCAGGTTGTTTTTCTGTGTCGTGCTTAAGGTTTCCAATAGGTATATGAATCTACAATACGATTGCATCCTTTTGCAATTAAGCAACCAGTTTTGAGTACTTAAGTGGATCTATTATTCCCCACAGTAAACTCTTTAAGTGTTCCAATTGTAAGGGGGAAAGTAAAGCAATACACATACTGTAGATCTTCTTGCATATACTGACCCTGGAAGACCAGAATTTCGGTCATCAGATGTGTAGATACTTCTAGTTAATACGTCATATCAAATAATAAGTGGCCACACCGTACTTATTTAAATTAACGGATCCGAGACATATCACCACTTCAACAGACATCGACTTTAATTGACATTCTTCAGAACATATCACGTTAAAAATTCTAGTAATGATAATCTCGATTGAATAAAAATTCAGATCACTCACACTTTCAAGCCATTAGGTTCAAATTCTTAGTCTAAGTTCACAGTTGTTTGTCAGTACATAAACGGTTATACCCTCGAGTTTTGTGAAATATGTTCATCATGCATCTGCTAGGTTCAGTTATAAATAAAGCCTCGCAGAATTTCATGTGGTATCTATCTAGAGTAATTTACTATGCTAGGTTCAGTAAGGAAAAGAAAACTTCAGATTATGGACTCCCGTGTTACTTCAAATGAGATTCAAACCAGCTGAAGATTTTCTCAGACTGCAAACTAGTCATTTCATGATATGCAAATGCAAGATTCAATTCCTCTTGCACATGTTGCAACAACTTTCTATCCAGGTCGATGTTCTTGGTTTCAAGAACGGCCTTTTTCCATCTCGTTGCTCGCCCATCTTTCTTCATATATCCATTCCCATCAATGAAGCCTTTATCTCGAAATAGATTAAATAACTTGGCGGAAACTGTTTGATCGACTCCTGGGATTCTGTCACCTAACAGATTTGGTGACAAGGGGAATTCCACGCATTCCACCTCTGCAACATCAATGCCTTTGTTCTTCATGATTTCAACAAACTCACTTATCTTTTGCTGCCTTCTCAAATCCTTAGGCATATGCACAAACAGAGTAGGTGGATAGTCCTCACTGATGTCCACTGGATCAAGTATCGCCTCAGCAACCATAAGCGTAATACTACTGAACCTCAAACTAGTTGCAAGAACTGAAACAAAGTGACCACCAGAAGAGGCTCCCAAAGCCACAAGAGGGAGCTTTTCAAACTTATTTCTCTCAATCCACCATGTTATGATACTTTTAACAATAACTAATTCGTCACCCAATGTCCAGCACCTACCCGCACTGGATATGGTAAGAACAGCATATTTATGAGCAAGAGCCTGAAGAACTAGCAACCTTTCCTCAGGCAAACCAATGCAGTTTGGGCAGCTAGGAGATCTGTCCCAAAAATTAATGGCTCTACCATTGCATCCATGAGCCATGAATAGAACTGCTTTTGGTGAATCGGGTATTTGCCATATCACATCTGTTCCATTTCTCATCTCCATGGATGGGTGCAGTTGGACTGCGTCAAAAGTACTTGACTTGTGCACTGGAAAGTCGAATGAATAATGGGTTCTTTTTCCATCATCACAAAAGATAATTACTAAAATCAGGATAGCCAAAACCAGACTCGTGATCATAACTGGCAACCGAGAGTTTTGAATTTTTTGCCATGGCTTTGATCTGGTCCCATGCTTCAGCATCCCTCCAAAACATAAAAATAGCAACCAAAGTATGGCGCCAAAATTTAAATAATCATTAGTCATAGAGAGAATCTACACACTCGCAAGAAAATAAGAACATTTTCTCACAGAATTCTTATGCAGAGCCCCATTCATAAGTTCTAGGGAAAAAAGGAAAATAATGAAAGAAGCAGAAATGGTTTGAACAGAACAGAGATACTAAAGAAATGCACAATCAGAATTTTTCTTCTCGGTTCTTCATGTTAATATTTTCCTCCTCTAATTTACAATGAGAGCAATATAAAAATTAAAATCAGTCAACAAAAACTAAACATTTTCATTTTTGAATTAAATTGATCATGGCATTCTTCAGGGTAACATCAAAACTAAGACCTTGGTTTGCAATATTGGAACTTGATAGAGGCATTTCCTACAACAATTACAATTAAAACCTGCCTCACCAACAGGCCTGTAAACTTCTAGATCAAAATTTCTGAGATTAATCTATGAAAAGTTAACAAGTTACCTATGCAGTGAAGAATACAAAAATCTTGGGAATCAGTTAAAGCAAACTATGAACTTCTTTCAATTTTAACTCATATGTTTAACACAAAGTAAACACTAAATCTTTAGTTGTTACACATGTCAAACCGAAATCTACAGAATGGTCACGGCCAGCACTCAACCCTTCATCTCATTTTCAGGCAACAGGCCACTAAACAAGATGATATGCAGAATAACAAAAAAGGCAACTAGATGCAAGGCAACAGAAATGAATGATTACGAAGAAATTCATGGAAAGCAAAGTTAGAATACAAGAAAGGAAGAAAATTAAGGCTTTTATGACATTTTTGGGGGTAGAATATAATACAAAGAAACATATTTAGTATTTCACCAGGTATAGTAAATTAATGTTACAGGTTTAAGGACGAATAGAAACAACTTAGAAGGGGCTGTAGGTCTAATTCAAACATTCTGAACAGTGCAGCAGGTCTGATTACATCCATTACTGTACAGACTACCAGGTTTGCATCAAGCTCTCAAAATTTTGCTTTATCCATCTTTTCACTTTTGTTATCCAAGATTTGACAATTATGGCAGTTCCATAAGACAATAATGATCAAAATCATTCCCATGAAAACAATAGAATTACTAACTGTATTAGCAAATAAACCACCATCAAGTTTACTACAGCAGGGTTCCAGTTGGTAAAGCACGGTTTGCTTCAAAGTCACAGCAACAGAACACATTAAGATACTAGCTTATAGAGTTTTATAGTACAGAAGTATTGCTCACCCTATTGACAACACCTGTATTTATGAGGCGACAACAAAATTCAAATAGCATTGGTAAAGTTTCTCAAGGAAAAAGTTAATAAGTCAATGCAAATCTAGCATTTCTAGCTTACACGCACCCATATCACAATACTCAGTATCTCTTTCTAATCAGGTTTATGAATTGTTGTTTAGTGTACAAGTAAAGCTGAGCGCAAATAGACCAGCTAAGTCTAGATCTAAAATATCAGATTACCAGCATCAAAAAGGATGTTATTTTCTTCTAAATGCAGAAGTTAAAGACAATTAAGCATAAAGAGCACAGAAGGTTTTGCCTCGAAGCGCCAACCCATAGATCTTTTCATGTTCTTTGTTTTATTTACTGTACTTATAACTAAATTCCTAATTTCTACACAAAGTTTGAACTTTATACAAGATTTAAAAAAAAGACTTGTTATTGATACACACGACTCCAAATGATATAAGTGTTCAAATTTTGCCGGTGTTACTCCCTCGACCGATCTGCAATCAAAACCATACCTTTCTACATCAAAACCAACACCGAACATGAACAGTGCTTCCCTTTGAGAAAAGTAGATAAAATGAGAAAAAAGTCAACAAAATAGAGCCCAAAAAATTCAGCCCATCCTAGTTTTTTAAATCTTTAATCTGAACATAATTAGACATACCCAATTCACAATTATGGAGATCAAACATAAGAAGTTTCCATTAACCAATAGCATGAACGTAGTTCGGAGTTAGAAAGCATCGACTATGAACTACATTTTTACATAATAGAACCAAATCCAGTTCGGAGAACTTCAAATTCAGCAACTAAAACGAAACCCAGGGGGGGGAAAAAAGACTGAAATGAGATTAAAAAAAGATATAGAAAGGATTGGTTAACTTACCGGGAGCAGTTGATGAAACAAACAAGCGAGAAAGGTGAAGTTGAAGAAATGTAACCGAAAGTGAACACTGCGGGCATTCACGGGTTAAAAACGCTCCATTTTTGTGGATTGAGACATAATGGGTCGTTCATTGGGCCTTGGCCTATTTTCCATTTTAACAGTTACAAGATTTTCAATGCGAAGTCTGCTACATTTTCCTTTCCTTTCCTTTCCTTTGGCATGGAACATGCGCATTTAATGGACCTTCTCTCTCTTTCAGCCTCGTGAATCTTCAGAAAACGCTCAACATTCAAGTCAAACTCATATTAATTTTACGTTTTTTTATAATTATTTTTATAATATACATTCTCAAATTCCTAATTATGCAGATTTATACTCCACTCAAAACAAATTCCTCTGACTCCATTTCCCTCCTAAACCTCCCAATTAAAGATTTTGCATATATCAAGGCTGCTTAGCTTAAATACAAAATTCACTTGACCAAAACAGAGTTAGCTGATATTATTTTTTTTATATATTTTGATTGTGTACTTATAAAAATTTTGAACTAATCAATTTTTATTTTTTGAGTCGATTTATTTTAATTATTAAAAACTGAATATCTTATGAAAAATAAATTATAATTAATTAATTAATTAATTTTTATTTAAAATTTTTTAAATTAAACTTTAAATTCTTGAATAGATAATTACGATATCTTTTAATAATATTTTAAATTATTAAACAGATTATTTCAAATTTTTTAATAGATAAAGATATTTTAAATTTAATTAAATCTTAAATTTTTTAGATATGACAATAATTAAAGTGACGTGAAAACAAATAAAAACATAATTAGTGGTACAAGTTATACATTATATGTGGACAGTTTGCTTGAAACTGCGTATGGACGTATACGTGCATAAAAGCATAACCATTAAAGAAAAGTAGATATCAATCCTTTAATTAATGGTGACATATAGTAAGAGCATGTGAGGTGGTGTGCTAATTGGGCCTTCAGAGAGGTGTGCCCGCTTGGCCCGTCTACAAGATTTCCTCGAATCCAAAAAAAAAAATATATAGTAATCAATAATAACTAACAAAACAGCAACATAGAAAAATATACGAAAAATAAGTGCATGAATTAAAAGAGTGATGGGGGTTGTTGCGGCGGAAGCGGATCTATAAATGGCACAGGCCAACTACCTCCCTCACACAACACAATCCCCCCCCAGTCCAACTACCTCCCTCACACAACAACACAATCCGCCTCCTCTTTACCCTCTACCTTTTCAAGAGTGATTGGGGTTGTTGCCGTGGAAGCGGATCTATAAATATCACAGTCCATATACCTCCCTCACACAACAACACAATCCCTCTCCTCTTTACACTTAACCTTTTCTTTCTCTTTGTCTGTCAGCCTCTTTACCTTTGTCTGAGTTCACAGCTACCAACTTGTTTTTCATTTTTCATTTTATTAGTTTAAATTTCCAAAGCTTCTCAACATTCATTTGCTGCAAATAGTCCAAATCTACCAACATTTGTAACTTCAAGTAAGTTACTTTTCAGTGTTTAAAATACGAGTTATCTTAGTTTGTTAAATTGTTGCACTAATTTGAATGCTTTCTCATCCTCATTGATCCTGGGTCTCTTTAGATATGGCTCTACATTAATCTAAGCTTTGCCAAGTTAGATCTGGAATACTAGGTAGTAGCATCTTTTCCTTGTGGGATAGTGGTTTGATAGTCTATATAAACTGCTGCAACGGCGCGTGATTTTGGTCGCTCTCTGCCGGCCTTTTTTACAAGTTCTTGTCTTTTTGTTTGGTCCTGCTTTCGGTGGATTTGTCGATTCTGTGTCGAGGTTGCTACACGATGGTGCATTGCTTTTTTTTTTTCTTTTTAATGTTTAGGACTCTAGGTTTCTGATTTAGCTTTATTTATCTTGTTGCTTCTGATTTATTCTTTATGTGGGAATGTAATGCCGAGCAAGTTATGCAGTTGATCAAGATATGTAGTTGATCTCTGTATCTTACTTGCTACGTCTGCTAAGTTTTCTTCAAGGAGACGGTCTCGTTCTGTTTCACAATCAGTTGTTCCTCCCGTCTTTTCGGAGATTCTTAGTTTTCTCGACTAGACAGATTTTCCTTGTGCTTTCTTGCCCAATGCTTTTGTTTTGATTTTTGTGTTCATCATCAGCTGAAACTGTTGATTTCCCTGTTGCTTCACTGGAGAATTGAAAGGCTGCTAAGATGGACACCCCATACAAACCAAAAAACATCCTCATTACTGGAGCAGCCGGCTTCATCGCGTCCCACGTTTGCAACAGACTTATCCGAAACTATCCCGACTACAAAATTATTGTCCTTGACAAGCTTGATTACTGTTCAAATCTCAAGAACCTCCTCCCTTCACGATCGTCTCCCAACTTCAAGTTCATCAAGGGAGACATTGCGAGTGCTGACCTTGTCAATTTCATACTCCTCACGGAGTCCATTGATACGATCATGCACTTTGCAGCTCAGACCCACGTGGACAACTCATTCGGAAACAGTTTTGAGTTCACTAAGAACAACATTTATGGCACTCACGTTCTTCTCGAGGCCTGCAAAGTCACTGGACAAATCAAGAGATTCATCCATGTGAGCACAGACGAGGTTTACGGAGAGACAGAAGAAGATGCTGTTGTGGGAAACCATGAGGCTTCCCAGCTGCTGCCGACAAATCCATATTCTGCCACAAAAGCTGGCGCAGAGATGCTTGTTATGGCATATGGGCGATCATATGGTTTGCCGGTGATAACTACCAGGGGAAACAATGTTTATGGGCCCAACCAGTTCCCAGAAAAGTTAATTCCGAAATTCATCCTCTTGGCAATGAGGGGAAAGACTCTTCCAATCCATGGTGATGGATCAAATGTGAGGAGTTATCTCTATTGTGAGGATGTTGCTGAGGCATTTGAAGTTGTTCTTCACAAAGGTGAAATTGGCCATGTGTACAATATTGGGACAAAGAAAGAAAGGAGAGTAATTGATGTGGCAAAAGATATTTGCAAGCTTTTTTGTTTGAACCCCGACACTCAAATTAAGTTTGTTGATAATAGGCCTTTCAATGACCAGAGATACTACTTGAATGATCAGAAGCTGAAGAGCTTGGGTTGGTCTGAAAGGACCACATGGGAGGAGGGTCTGAGGAAAACCATGGAATGGTATGTTGGCAATCCTGATTGGTGGGGGGACGTTTCCGGGGCACTTGTACCTCATCCGAGAATGCTGATGGTGCCTGGAGTTGAAAGAAAATTGGATGGGTCAGATGTAAATGATTCTTCGTCATTACTAATGAAAGCTAATAACACCCAGAACGGAATGGTAATACCCACATCAAAGAATACTCCTTCTGAGCATAAGCACTCTCTGAAATTCTTGATTTATGGTAGAACAGGTTGGATAGGAGGGCTTCTTGGGAAGCTTTGCGAGAAGCAGGGTATACCATATGAATATGGAAAGGGACGTCTGGAGAACCGATCACTGCTTTTAACAGATATTCAGAATGTTAAGCCAACTCATGTTTTCAATGCTGCTGGAGTGACTGGTAGACCCAATGTTGATTGGTGCGAATCTCATAAAACAGAGACTATTAGAGCTAATGTTGCTGGCACGTTGACTTTGGCTGATGTCTGCAGAGAGCATAACCTACTGCTTATTAATTATGCAACTGGTTGCATTTTTGAGTATGACGATGCACATCCATTAGGGTCAGGCATAGGGTTCAAGGAGGAAGATAGAGCCAATTTCACCGGCTCTTTCTATTCCAAGACCAAAGCCATGGTAACTTCTTTGAAATTCCTTTTTCTGTTTCATTTTATGAGTTGAGGAGAAAAACGAAGGTTTTAAATGCTTCACAAATTGTTAGTTAGTTGCATAGGTAACAAAACTTCCCATCTTTATGCCAGGTCGAAGAGCTTTTGAGGGAGTATGATAATGTTTGCACCCTCAGAGTCCGGATGCCAATATCAGCTGATCTCACCAATCCACGTAATTTCATCACAAAGATTTCAAAGTATAACAAAGTGGTTAACATCCCAAACAGCATGACTATCTTGGATGAGCTTCTTCCCATTTCAATTGAGATGGCCAAAAGAAATTTGAGGGGCATATGGAACTTCACAAACCCGGGTGTTGTAAGTCACAATGAGATTCTGGAGATGTACAGGGATTATATCAACCCCAGCTTCAAGTGGGTTAATTTTACTCTGGAGGAACAAGCCAAGGTTATTGTTGCTCCTCGCAGCAATAATGAGTTGGATGCATCTAAGTTGAAGAAGGAGTTCCCCGAGCTGTTATCAATTAAAGATTCACTGATTAAGCACGTCTTTGAACCCAACAAGAAAACTTAGATGGGCATACATGGGACGATTCTCAACTGATCTGGTGGCTGCTGTATTTTTATTTACTAAATCATAGTGTTTCATTTTGCTTTGATTCCTCTCTGCAGCTTGCTTTCACTCGTACTATCTTTTGTACTTGAGTTAATAAATGCATTTGTGAAGCCTTGGATGATAAAAATGTTCAGTTAAAAGTTTGGTGCTTTGACCAATTATCTTGATAGATACTGTTGAAGAAGGAAACATGGAGAAGAAGACACAGGGTGAAACTCAAGCACATGCATGTGCTGCTCTTAAAATTTACCAGGGCATAATTTAGCTTTCTTTCTTGTTGGCGCAAAAACAGCTTTAACGAGAAGATGAGGTGAGGCAGATTCAATTATTAGCATGTAACATGTCCCCTCTTGTGTAGTTTGCAAGTGACATTGAGCCACACAAACTCATGCCATCGTCAGGCTCTATATGTAAAATCTAAATTTAATGATAAATTCCATCTTAATCTTAATTTAAAAATTTAGACTCGAGTAATTAAAAAAAGTTCAATCTCACTAATTATTATTAACAAATTCACTTCTAAAAGACCTAAAATATTTTCAAATATTAAAAGTTTCATAAACTCAAAGTTTGAAGGTTCTATTTGAAAATAACAATCTGCTCGGGCTGAAGTCAACGAGCTAGGTTGTAATTGACTGGGCTATGATCATGGGCTAAAATTTTTGACCTAATTGGATCATGGGCCGAATCGGCCTGAAGACCTAGAGCGACAAAACAACATTATATTTTGAATTCTTTTTAAAAATAAGAAATCGTGTAAGAGTCGGACTGCCCTAATTCTGTTGAAATCCTAACTAGTTCTAAAGAATTGTAAATGATACAAAATTTTTTATACGATTTATATTTGTCAAAGTATATCCTTGTATTTCAAACTTTATTAAAAATAATATCTTATGATATTATTAAAAGACCTTTTATTAAGTTTATGTTTAATTATTTTAATATAATATGTTATTAAAGTCAAATTAGAACATAAATTTTATCAGACATTTGAAACATGCACAAGTACAGAAAAAGTTCGAGTTTTAGATCAATGTTATATAGAGTTTTGACATTTGGGTACAGGTCAGAGTAGGTAACAAACCTTGTGTCGGTGGTAAAATGGGAACAAGACAAGGGCAAATCCGTAATCGAACTATTACCTGGAGATAAACGCGACCCCCGTTCTGGGGCGTCTGGGTCGTTATCAGTATTCTTGCAATTCCCGCGGCTTTGAACGCGCCTTTTGTTGTGGCTTTTTCTCTTTCTCTCTCCTCCAATTTCTTATCTTCTTTCTTTGTCTTTATTTTATATTTAATCAAATAATACTTTTTAATTGTTTATTAAAAATTTCTTTCAACATTAGGTTATCCAATATTATTAATTAGATATAATATAAGGATAAAGAAATAGCCGAGAATATTATATAAATATGCAAAAGACTAACTCTCACTCTCACTCATTGACTCCTGACGACTACACACAAAATTCCAAACTCGTGACCCTCGTCCCAAACAACATAGATCATTTCCTCATCCCCTCATATGTATGTGAACTACCCTCTTAACTGGTTATATGCATAAAATAATGAAGTTGTACATATCGAGTACCGGAATTAAGAGAGTCTTGGTTTCCAACTCCCCCACCGGTAAGGCTGTTGCAGGAGGAGGAGGAAGAAGAAGCAGTAGACGGATTACTAGTCGGACGGTGGCGTTTGGGATAATTTTGCTCGTTCTTTTTCTTAGAATTGCCATGTTGCTTCTTCAATCTTCCACTCTTGGTATTTTTCTACTCTTCTGTTTCCGCTTCTAACATGTTTGTGTGTTTTGCTTGACTATGACGATGCCCTGCGTTAATTAAACACAAAAACGATTCACCTTTCAACTCTCTGAACACGCTTCAGTACTGGTCCTGATTTGTTTTACAGATCATCCATTTTTCTGTTTCTGATTCATACATATGCAGATTATTTGGGATGGAGGTTTCTGGGCGGGGGCGATTCATCTCTGGTAACTCACCCACTCTTACATTTTACTTTTTTTTTTCTTTAATTCTTTGACTGAAAAATCATCGCATGTTTTTTAAATACTTGACTTTAAAATTTTAATTTTCTCAACCAAAGGTTCATGTGAAATCAAAAGTAAAGCTTTTTTTTAAGATTTACCAAGATCTCCACGTTAATAATGCATAGTAGCTGAAATCACATTGCAGCTTTTTCGGACCATATAAACATAGTTTGTTGGTAGAACCCTACCCTGGGCCTTTAGTCCCTTTTATTTCTATTTATTCCACTTATTAACTTTTAATTGTCTATCACATGATCGAGTTACGAATGGCAGTCTCGTTAAACTTGACAGGGGTGACGCCATTTGGTCTTTATGCACATTATTGTTTGGGAATGCAGAGGGGGAAATATAGTGTGCGAATTACGGATAGATGATAAGCGCATATTTTGGAAGTGTCTGTCCGTGTTTAACTTTGCACCAGTTGCTTTCGTTTCCACGTGGCCACACGTCCTGCAATACAACTAGAATTATTCTTCTGTCCACTTGATTTGGAAATAGAAATTTAGGGCCATACTTATTTTCACAGTTCAAGCTACCTACTACCTTCCCCGATGTCCGACTCAGAAAAGAGGATTAATTTTTTAGTTATTAGACTCCAATATGCCAATTATCTCACATCAGATTTTCTGTTGAAATTACGGTATTTTAATTTTATTTTATTAATTTTTATTCATATGTGTGAATAAAATTTAATAAAAATACTATAATATCTGATCCTCGGTTATCTACCACTCGCTCCGTCTTTCTGTAAAAGGAATCAGCCCTATTTTCCTTGCGAGGGGAAAGGTACTCTGGCAACAGCTTGTGACACACGTCAACACGGTTTATTTGGCTCATTCTCGATGCCTGCAAACGGGAATTTGAAAAAGCCCCCAAAAATTACGGGGTTGAGGCGCTCTTTGCCATTGCTAACATTAGAAAACAAATAAAAAATTTCAACCTGAAAATAAGTAAGTGATTGCAAATAAGAAAAGATTTTGGATGGTGATAACATTTTATTTATATGTGCAATTAATATTTCATGTTTATTTAATACCTGAATGCTCACAACAACTAATTGGAACAATATTAACTTCAAATGGCGGCATTTTCTAGCATTAATGTGCTAATTAATTAGAACAAGGGCTTTAATACGTCTTATATATGTTGATGTCATTAATATTTTGGTTTTCCCGAAATAGAATTGATCTGATGTGATATTACAAATTGTTGGTACATGTACCATGGCAACATGAAGAGGCTGAAAGATGAACTGACAAGAGCTCTACTGGAAGCAAAGGAAGGTGGCTTTAATGAGGTTCCAATAGAATCATTCAACCAACTTGTCAAGGAAACCACTTCGAGACGACAAGACCTGAAGGCTTTTGCTCTCGGGGTCAAAGCCATGGTATGTACGTACCTGCTAATTACTAACCGCTTTAAATTATTTCTTTCCCACATCCTGCACACCCTTTGTCTCCTGTGCCTCATGGCCCACAAAACATCTATGTGTGGCTTCTGAGTAGGGGTGTCTACAGGTTGATATGTAGTCCAAAACTTTCGTGCTCCAGTCTGTTAAGACTATTGTGTTCTTGGTCTCTGGTTTGTTCTCAACGAAACAAGCCATATGCCAATAAATATTGTCTCTGTGTCACCATGATCTGCTACCAAAAAAACTTACTTTCCTTAAATAATGGAGCACAATTGATTGGACAACCGAGATAAATGTTTACAATTCTGATGGGGTTCTAGTGATAGGATTTCTGCATTTACATGTTCCTCGCTGATTTCTGTGGTATACTTACTGCTCAGGGAATACGTGAAATTAATGCAGCATTGTAGTTCTGATGATAAAACATTAGCTGGCTATATCTCACATAAAAATTCAGTTCATTTTCAAATTCAACTATCAGGGCTTAAATTTGGTGTGTCCAAAACATGTTAATAATGAATGTAGCTGGTAAACTGCTGAAGGTTATACTAACTTCTCTGTTTGAATCCTAGTGAATTCTAGCCATCTTGTGATGCACTCATGCCCACAACCATATCAAATGAGAAGGGGGAGTTTTAGTCGGGATACATAAAAGCTTTTTTGTTTTGTTTTACTAGGATACACATAAGAGGTTGGAATGTTTGATGGTTTGGCTGTATGTAACGTTATCAGTATTTTTCATGACATTTTACTAGTAGTCTCTTCTGTTAAGCAATAACCAACTTTAATTGGGCATCTTTTGCATGACTTGTCATAAGACCAAACCGATTCTTACATTTTCTTCGGCCCATGATAGAAATGTGCGAGGACGCATTTTTATTGCCCGACTGGAATTTGCTACCATCGGTACCATCCTTGATGCTTTTACTCTTTTTTTTTTCCCGTCACTGCTAAGCTAATTCATTCGGATCTCAAATTCTTGAATCTTGATCGTGTAGTAAAAAAAATTGTTTCCAATTACAATTTTGTCTATTAACGAACCTTTCAATTTAGCCAAAAAAAAAGTTTCTTGGAATTTTAGGCATGTTCAGTTTTCCTCCGTTTCTTCAGAGAATCTCATAAATTTGCGATCAATTGTAGGTTGAGCTTAGAAGGATATATGCAGGATCTGAACCTGAGGGAGTTAATGGGACTTCAAAGCTGAGACCTAATATACAGATTCTTATTGCATGCTATCCTCTTATAACAATCATATTAATTATGAAATGGCTTTTTGGATACAAAGAATGTCGTAAGGATTATTTGCAAAATCACTGGTTTTACTTTACTAAAAGTTAGTTCTCCAACCTTGTCAATTTGTTGATATTCATCTACGTACATACAGAGCTACAAATGGAAAGGCTTCTCTTTCTGGTAAGTATATTCATTATCAGCACAGCAAGTTGGTCCACTTGCTTTGCTACTGTCTTTTTGTAGAGGAGGTTACTTGTACGAGCCATGTTTTCCATAAAGACTCACAAAGTTGATCCTCTTGTCTCAACAAGATTAATGATCGACTTTTGCATCTGTTTAAGTGGCTTCCTGGTATTTTACTTGGATATATGTTTGTTTAGGCTGAAGTAGAGATTTGTAGTCCTATTTGTTTGGATTACCTTGTCCTAATGAGCAGCGGAAGAAACGCTGGTACTTTATGACTGTTCATAAAATTTAATGGCATTAGATCCAGTCACTGAGACTGGTATTTATGATTAGCATTTAACAGCGTTAGGCCCTGCGATTATGTATTATGAAAGTCAACGAGGAACTGATAACATGTATTTTTTTAAGCCATTTATGTTCGTTTTGATTGAGAATTCTGTCTTTGCATTATCTTTAGCTCCAAATTTCCGACAAGTCAAACCAAATTTATTTTTGCATTCCAATGCAGCTATCTAGGATGGAACACGAGGTCCAGTCGGCCAGACAACGTGAATCAGTTTATTGGCATTTAGCTTCACATAGTGTACCAAAAACTTTACATTGTCTTTGCCTTAAATTGGCAGAAGAGTATGCTGTAAATGCCCTGGCTAGATGCCATTTGCCCTCACCTGAATATGTTTCTCGTCTGTCTAACCCATCTTTCCACCATGTAGTTCTCCTAACTGATAATGTTCTTGCTGCGTCCGTGGTCATATCGTCCACAGTACAAAACGTGGAGAATCCTGAAAAGTTGGTGTTTCACATAGTCACTGATAAGAAAACTTACTCCGCAATGCATGCATGGTTTGCAATTCATCCCATCAAATCAGCTGTTGTGGAAGTCAAAGGATTGCATCAATATGATTGGTCCGAGGAAATCAATGATGGAGTTCAAGATATGGTGACGATTCATCGCCTTATTTGGAACCACCACTGCGTCAATTTGAAACAGGACGACTTCCAGGAAAGAAGACGGCTTAGAAGATGTTTGGAGGTTTTAAATCCTAATAACCTCTCCCTTTTGAATCAACTTCGAATGTATCTGCCAGAGGTACTGCTCAAAAAAGCTAACACAATCTTCTCTGATGGATGGATGATGATATTAACTGCATGGAACATTTAATAATGATTGGTATTCTATGACTTTCATGGGCCACAGCTTTTTCCAGATCTCAACAAGATAGTTTTCTTGGACGATGATGTGGTAGTGCAACATGACTTATCGTCTTTATGGGAATTGGATCTCAATGAGAAAGTTGTTGGTGCAGTTTTTGATTCCTGGTGTGAAGAAAATTGCTGCTTGGGTACAAGATATAAGGACTATTTGAACTTCTCCCACCCAATTATTTCATCTGCCTGCAATGAAAGCGATTTTGCTTGGATTTATGGCATGAATGTCTTTGATCTTGAAGCATGGAGGAGGTTTAACATCACAAGGAATTACCATAAATGGCTGACTCTTGTAAGTACTTCTGCTTCATTGTAATTCTAGTAGTTGGATGGTTAGATTATGGTTGATTTCACTTTCCGTTGCCTTCTCTCTTTCTTGTTCCCCATTTCACGAACTTGTAGTGCTGCTTCAAAATGGATTCAACGAGTTGAAATATAAATGAAATATTGATAAGCAGAATAAAGGAAGCGAAAGCAAAAGAAATGGGCCGTAAGGGTTATTCCATGTACAAACATAAAGTTCACGTCTTTTTCATTAGATTTTTATACAGATAAATGTCTTACACTAAATTAGGAATTAGACATACACAAATCAAATGTGAGTGAGTGGCATCTCATGATTTAGTTTGAAATATTTATCCTAGTGATAGATAATTACCTGATTAACTATGTCAAGAAGTCTACAAAATTAGTTTCGAAAAATACAATGCTTGCTTCTCCATATCATTGGTATTGACATATGAGACAAAGATTGCAGTTTTCGTTGTCGAACATTTGTACGTGTGATCAATTAAAATTCTTCCACAAATGACTATAACCTAGCACTCTGCATGAGGACAAACATTATAGGATTTCGCTAAATACGTACACCAACAAAATTCATTTTCTTTGTTCCATGTCACCATATTTACTATACTTGACTTCTTTGCAGAACCTTAATTCAGGATTAGAATTATGGCAACCAGGGGTGCTTCCTCCAGCCCTACTGACTTTCAAAGGGTATGTGCATCCTATGGATCCTTCATGGCATGCGGCTGGACTAGGTCACAGACACCGAGAATACCGGAGAGAGATGTTGACTGCTGCTGTCTTACATTTTAGTGGTCCAGCAAAGCCATGGCTTGACATTGCATCACGAGAGGTACGAAGCTTGTGGAATAGGAACCTGAACATTTCAAACAAGTTCATAAGAAAATGTGGATATGTTGGCTGAAAAGATCTCACTCTGACGCATTTGTTTTGACACATCGCAAGAAGGGCATTGTATGAAGCCAGAGGGAAGAAGAGTTTGCCTTCAGTCTCTGCTCACAATAAAGCTCTCTACTGTAGTTATTGTCCATAATACGTAGTAGTTGAAGGTACCACGCATGAGTAGCGGAGTAGGTACAAATTGTCAGGAACAGAATCTTCAACTTGGACAAAACAAGTTAGTGATGCATTAAGCGTATAATACGGATGTAAAAAGCTCAAAGCTAGTTTTGGAAATAGTTCTCTCAAACATGATGTGTCCCTTTACTATTACTAAATATCATTAGTATAGTAGGAATATTTTTTATAAAGGTAATACATTAGTACCGATAAAAAATGGAATAAGAGTTCAATGCAAAGCGGTACTCTAGTTTTTGAATACCAGAAAATGAACGCAACGAGGAAGAAAGGCTCATAGCAAGAACAGAGGAATTATATCAGCTAGGTTTGCCTATTAAATTTCTCTGGAGAAACTCTTGATCCTTGTCACAAATTCTATTAGTTCGCTAAGCTGGGACTCGAATTCTCTGTCATTTCTCTCACCATAGTTGCTTCTCTTATCTTTCCAATCAACCGTTGGATAATGAATTCTTCACTCATTTAAACATCCTGAACATTCTCTGATCTCTCTCCATCCATAGCATATAAATTATACTTCTAAATGCCATCTTAAACATATTAAATCTTCTTTTTTAGATCTCTTAATCTTTAGATCTAAATCAATTATCCTTTTATCACTCTATGTAACAATGCATATTACAGAGGGATAATATTTGGTTCCATAATTTATAGCAGAATTTATAATTAAAAAATAAGTGATTCATGCACTTTATTCCATCTTTACAAAGCACACATATAGGATCAACTTGACAAGTTTTTAGGCTATCCTTTGTACCCTATCTCCATTTACTAGCTAGCTATAGGATGAAAGATGTGTAAGAGTTAATGTTATGATTACAGGTTAGTTCATGCCATGAGACCTTGTCATGCCTTTCTACAAATATATCCTTGCATGATTGATTTGTAAATTTTAGAGAGGTATGGTTTAGCCAACTTAAGGTATCTTCCTTTCTTCAGTTAGGAGAATAGCTTGGGAGGTTATCCTTAGACTCTAGTAAAATCCTTTAATGTATGAATTAGCTAGCTCCATCTATCTTTAGCTATGATGATTTCTACCTTAGAGTTCACAAGAATGCTTACTTTAGGTGAATCAAACTCTTAAATCTTGTATAAAGGTCCTAAGTTGTGCCAACTTTCAAACCAAAAAGATGTACCCTTGCTATTACCAATGTTGTGTTTGAAAACATGGTTTACCAAGTCCGTTATTTGTAATATCTGTCTAAGGGTTCATGAGGTGCTAAGTTGGGCTTTTGCTTTTCAAATACTATCTCCTTTTCATAAATGTGTATGTAGCCATTTTACCTAAAGTAACTCTTTATATGTGTATAGCTTCCGTATCCTCTCTAGAAGGAACATTTTGTTTATAACATTAATGGAATTTATTCCAAGATCTTGATTCTTTAGATATAGATCAATCCATTTGACCTTTGTCACCATTTTTTCTCCTCTAACCTCGACCATAGGAACTTCCTCAACATCCTTTTGATTGACTTAATTGTCTCCTTTAGAATTGCTAGGTGAATACTCCATTATATATATAGATTGCGAAAAGAATTGATTAGTTGTAAACTGCCCTTATAATAGAGGAATTCATTGCACCAACTACCAAACCTTTATTTATAGTTTACAATTTGAATAGAATAATATCTACGTAGTAATTGAGATCTCAAAATACTTGAAAAGTAGTTATTCATATATGAAGCCTTTGGTAATTTTTAAGAGCTCCTTGTTGCATTTCAACAAAACTACTTTTAAAAGGATTGTAGCTCGAAGTAATTCTTTATATGTATATAGCTTCTATATCCTCTTTGTAAGTAGAATTTTGTTCATAACCTTAATGGAATTTATTCCAAGATACCTGATTTGCAAACATAGATTAGTTCACTTAATCTTGCTACCCTTTTTATCTCCTCTAGCTCTGACTTTAGGAACTTCATCAACATTTTTTCAATTGACTTAATTATCTCCTTTAGAATTTCTAGGTGAATACTCCAATGTATATGGAGATTGCTTAAAATAGAATTGATTAGTCATAAATTGCCAATATAAGATAGGAACCCATTACATCAACTACCAACTCTTTTATGTATAAAGTTTATAAGTAGTTTGCAATCTGAATAACATAATCTCTTTATAGTAATTGAGAATAATCTCTTTGTAGTGTTTGAGATCTCAAAATAGTTAAAAGGGAGTTATTCATATTTGAAGCCGTTGGTGATTCCTAAGAGCTCCTCTGTTGCATTTCAACTAGCTAAAATGAAAAAATTGCTTTTGAAAGGATTGTAGCTCAACCTTGATATATTCTTAAACTGATTCGATGATCTGGTAAAAACCTTAACAGATTCCTTAATAGCACCACAAAGTAATAGTAAATCAAAAAGATGCCAATCTTAGTTATAATAATACTTAAAAACCTAGACTCATTGGTAATATTAAATGCAATTAGTTTGGTAAGTGTCTCTATATAGGGTGAACATATATAGAGATAAAAGGATATCTTTATTTAAGAACTTTTGTAGCTTTTAATAGTATAGTTAGTTCTCCATTGACTAAGGTTAAGTATAAATTAGAAGTAACATATTGTATTACCCTATTAGTGAATTTAGCAAGAATCCCTAGGCTTCTATAGTGCTAAATAAGAAATTACAATTCAGGAAGTCAAAAGCATTGTTGAAATCAATCTTTAGAGCACAGAGTCTTATCTCATTCCTCTCATGGTAACTTTTGAATAATTATTAGGTAATTAGTATATTTTCACCAATGCTCCTTCTATGGATAAAAGCACCCTGATAAGGATTGATGATGCCTTTGAGCATCACCTTTAAACTAGAGGCCAATAACTTAGAAATGACTGTAAATTGCATTACAATAAGGAATGAGACCATAATTAAATAAGGTAACATGATTTACAATATTAAAAATCAAATAAATATAAGTTTTGTTAAGATCCATTTAGAAGAATCTAACATTAAAACCATCAATTCCAAAGGCTTTATTTGAGTTTAAGATAAAAAGGGCCTTCTTGATCTCACTTTTGGAGAACTCCCTATAAAAGGAAGGCAACATGATTTGCTAAGACGGATTTTGTTATGAACTTTGTGTCTTCACTTAATAAACTGATCTTGTCATCAATACCCAACATACTATTTAAATAATTGAGATCTAGGCCTTTCAAATGTTCTTAATCATTGATTATAAAGCCCTATAATATTCTTAAGGAAAAAATTTTATTAATATTTGTCTTAGTTAAAATAGTATTATAGAAAATTCCACGTTCCTATCTCTATCTTTCATTCAAATAATTATTGACTTCTACTCTATCAAACAGTGACGCATCTCTAAAGTTTCAATATATTTTTTAAAGCTATTCGTTCAATAAGTTTGAGGGTTTCATCTATTAGATTAACTCTTAATTGTTCCTAGAACTTGTTGAGAGAGTTTGGACTTACATTTTTCTATAATCATGCAACTCCTTTTATTCAATTGAATTAATTATGTTTTTACAACTTTTATCTTTTGCATATATTTATACCTTTTATCCCCTTACATTTGAGTGTTTCATGATTTTGTTATAGCTTTTGTTGAATCTAAGAACCTCTAAAAGGAAATTGTTAAACTTAAGGTGCATTTCTTTTCAATAGTTTCTTATTCAAATGAATTTCTATGGGTGTGTAATATGAACAAAGAGAATTACTAAAGTGAGTAAAACTATAAAGTTAAATTATCATCTAGAGGGAGTTAACGATGCACCTATCAAACTTTTTTTAATAAAAACCAACTTCTGAATTGATGATGATTTCAAGTAGTAGTTGCTACTATGTTTGGGATTAGTTAGACTAGCATTATTGATGTATTTAGTGAAATCTTAATTGCTTCTTTTCTACTTAGATCTTTGCACATAAATAGCTTATGCTAGTTCAATTTATTTTGCAATTACTTAAGTATTCCTTTTACCGAATTATTCTCACACTGCAATTACTTAAGTATTCCTTTCATTAAGTTATTCTTTCACTTTTATGTGGTTTGTATTTCACAGTTATTGGTCCCTTTTCTCTTCCAAACAAGATGAATTGTGTAACTTTTATTCTCATTGAAAATGCTCTTAACTTCAGTAGCTCGAATCAGATTAAAATCAATAAAGACTAAATGTACTACATAATGAGAAGTTAGTATCATTAATTTGTTATCTAATGTTTTTACTACTAGGATTATTTGTAGTTTGTGACAAGTGAGAAGTGTCAAAAATGTCATATCAAAAAGAGCATGTGATTAATTGTGAGAAAGCTGCAAAAAGTGAACAATTTATTAAAAAAGCAAAAAAAACTAAAAAGTTGTCAAAACTAAAAAAGGTACTAAGGTTTATAGGCTTAATATAAAGAATTTTTTTTACTAATATTTCTAACTTCATGTCTTGAAAATGCAATAGATATTGATCACAACTCTAAGAGTTCTAGCATAAACCTCATCTTAACTAATATGGGATTATTAGTTTCACTTATATTTTTAATTTTAATTTACATTTTAAATAAGAATCAATTTTTTTATTTTTAATATTAATATAATCATATTTTTATAATTGAAAATAATAATAACAAAATAATAGTAACATATAAATTAATTTTATGAGTTAATTAAGTAACTAGTTTTATCTTAATTTTTTTTATATAACATTTATTAATGATAAGTTCATCATATTTACTAAAATTAGTAATTAATAAAATCTGAAATTTACAAACTTTTATTTATAAACTAATATTTATTTAGTAAAATATGTTTTAATTTTTAAATCTATGCTAATATCTAGAATTAAATGTTCAAATTTTAAAATATTTTTAATCAGTAAATAATTATTTTTGATAATTTAAAATTTATGTACCTTAAGATAATTTAAATTTAAAATGAGTTATTTTAAACTTGAAGTAATTTTAATATAAATAAATAGTTAAATTATATTTTTCATAATTTAAATAATAGTTCATTTTAAATAATTAAATAGTATTGACATGTCTCAAATTCAACAAAATAAAATTCTTCTTTTAAAAATATAATGTATATAATGATAAGTAGGATGTATAGATTGAGTTGACTTATAAAGTGATCTTATAAATTATTGAGACCGATTCAAGAGAAAATTAAATAATACTTAAAAATATAAGAGAAATCTCTATTTAAAGAATTAATTTCAATTTTGATTTACATAGTTGATTAGTCATATAAGGACAAAATCATCTATTCATGATTAAATTAGTTATGATTATTAACTAGCTCTAATAACTTATCTATTTAGTTTCTTGTTAATTAGAATAGATTTTTAATTAATTCTCTTATTAATAAACAATTCTAAATAAGCTTTTGAGATTTAATTTGTTAACAACGTTAAGAAAGAGAAAATTTATCAATTTTAATTAATAAACAAAGAAGCTTGGTTTATTTAAATTAGATTATATATTCTCAAAACATAGAAAAAATTTATCCATAGTTAATTATGTTATTTATCACAAATATTACAACAATCAAACATATATGGATTTGATACTATTATTGACTTGTAACTATTTTTTACAGTTAAATAATCATGCCTTTACCAAATTAATCAAAATAATTATTTCAAGATGTTGCAAAGAATATATAAGTACTCAGCAGAATTAAAAAATTAATTAGATTGGTACTCAAGCAAAATTAGGCTCTCTTCAAGTGGAACTTGGTTATCATAAGGGCTATCTCTCTATCCCTTAAAGCCTAGTCTACTTCTATAATCTTGGAGTCTCTTACCAAATATGGAACATGGATAGGTGGAGGGTATCCACATAAAACGTCAAATATGGTTGAACCAGTGGCTAAATCATAGGTGGTGTTATATCACCATTATGCCAAGGAAACTCCCTCGTAGCATTTGCATGGAGTTCCTTTATAAAAAACCTGAATTAGGTTTGTAAAATCTTATTAGCAACCTCTATGTTCCCATCTATTTAAGTTTAATAGGGTATAGAATACCTTAAATTGACCCTTCGTGACCTAAATGACTCCTGCTAGAATTAAAACAAGAATGTCGAATCTCAGTCATTTATGATTAGATTAGGCATTCCATGTAACTTAAAGAAGTGATTAATGAATAATTAGATGGTATTCAAATCCAAATAGGGATGCCCCATATAATAAATGAACATATTTGGTGAATTTGTCAACCATCACCAAAATCACTATATTTCCTTTACACACAAGAAGGCCCTCAATGAAATCCAGTTTAATTTCTCTTTAGCTTCCTTTAAGGATGGTTAATGGTTAGAGCAGTTCTAATATATTGAGGTATCATATTTGTTTCTTTGATAAACCATGCAAAACTTAATGTAGTTCTTTACATCTTTGGCCAATCCTTTCCAGTGGAATAAGTTTTATAATTTCTTAGGGTTTTTAGTACTTCGAAATGTCTAATAGTAGCTTCATCATGCCAAATTTTAATCAGTTTATCTCTTAATTTTGAAGTAAACTTAATCACTATCCTTCCTTTACACCTTAATAAGCTATTTCTCCACTCATAAGCCTTTAAATTTACAATTCCCACCTCTAGCTTCATATTTAAGTCCTCCGTAGTAAGGTCCTTTTCTTAACTCGTTCTACTAGATTAGAATGCACTTGTGATATAGACATTACTAATAACTTGGAGTTGTAAGTATTGATGAGGCACCATTTGCTAAATTCTCCTTCCCACACCTATACTCTACTTCAAATTCATATCTTAATAACTTAGGGAGCCAAGTTTGTTGAAAGGGTGTAATGATACATTGCTCTAAGAGATATTTAAGGCTTTTGTGATTGGTGTGAACAATAAAAGGCTTCATACTGAGGTAATGATATCATTATTTATTGGTCTTAATTACAGCTAAGCACTCCTCCTTATATGTTGACAATCCTGGTCCCTTGTTGCCAAAACATTATTAAAAAATGCTATAGGATGTTTCTCCTATTGTAGCACTGCTCCAATTCCCATTTCACTCATATATGCTTCTATAATGAATGGTTTGGAGAAGTTAAGAAGAGCCAGAATTGGGGTTATAGTGATGGCCCTTTTGAGATTCTATAAGTTCCTTACTTTTTTTACTACCAAATTTAATTTGAATAATGTAGTTTCTTTAATATTTTAGTCATGGGTGGTCTATTTGCCCATACCCTTTTATGGATCTAAAATAATATCTAACAAGGGAAAGAGAATCTCTCAGTTATTTGATGTTCTTAGCCGTAGGTCAACCCTGAATACCTTCATCATATCTATTATCAATCTTTTTTAATAATAAATACCCCAAGTACTTCACTTGTCTTACCCCAAACACACATTTTCTCCCTATGATAAATAATTGATTTGCCTAAACTGTCTACATTTCTATGTTGAGATGCTCTAAATATGATTGAAAAGAATAGCTATGTATAAGTATGTCATTAAAAAACCCAAAGATGACTCATTTCAGGAATGGTTTTAAGATGTCATTCATTAAGTGTTCAAATGTATATGGTGCACTCGTTAATTCTAAGAGCATGGCAAGAAATTTGTAGTGGCCTTTATGATTTTTAAAGGCTTCCTTTAGAATGTCTTTAGGTTGCATCCTAATTTTATGATAACCTAACCTCAAGTCCAACTTTGAAAACTAGATGGAGCTTTGCAACTTATCTAAAAGTTCTTCTATTAGAGGAATTAGGAATTTATCCTTGATCATATGTTTATTGAGCCCTTCGTAGTCCATACATATACATTATGAATTATCCATTTTCTTAACTAAGACCATTGGTGAAGTAAATACAACAAATTTATGTCTTATGAAGTCTTGATTCATCAACTCACAAATGGAATGCTCTATGACATCTTTTTACACTTTATAGTAATGCTATAGTTGAATTTTAATGGCTTCTATGACTTCCTTTAAGTGAATTTAATGATTGTAACATATATTATTTAATTAAATAATATGTAATTGAAATATAAATGGGATCTAAAAGTGACAAACTATCCAATCCCCGAGTGCATCACCATGTTAACATTATATTAAAGTTATTTACAAAATCACACAAGGAAGGTTCACTAAAGCATTACAAGTGGGTTAGGATTTCTGTTCCATGTCTCTTGTATACAAGGTAAGCTTATGTCCACCTTAAGTTCAAATGTCATTAACCTTTATTGTCTCTCAAATTGTATCTCATTCCTTATTTATTTTCTTTAAGCTACTTAATTGTTTTCTATGTTTTCTCATAGGTTCCCTCGTTACAATCCTTAACTTTCTACTGGTCTTTTTGTGTGCCTCAACTTGCTTCTAGTTTGATTACATCAAGGTTTCTACCTTATGGCACCGAGAACTAGTAAGTCCTATCATTGTTCCTCGCTATAATTTGGTACCTACATTTATACTCATTCTGATATAAGCATTGCCTGCATTTTAATTAGGAAACACACGAAAGATGTATGTGAATACGTTACTCGTAGCCAATTCTCCATGCCCGTAATATATGCTCATTAATATGTTTCGAGTCTTTGGAAAGAATTAATTACTCTTTTATGCTAGCTAGAGTAAGTTGCAAAGTTGTTTCTATACATGTCTCTTGGTGTTTGAATCGTTTGGCATTCCTCTCCTTCTAGATAACTTATAGGCAAGTTCCAAATGCAATTAAGTAGGCAACTAAGTCCTTTATCAGAATGGTATTGTTCTTTTGTAACCATAGGAGAGTATCTAATAAATTTTCTAAGTTAGTGTTCTAATGCATGAGATGTTTAACATGATTGCAAATAACTTTAGAGTAGCTACATGTAAAAATGAATAAGGCATAATTTCCACTTTTAATCGGCATAGGACACAAATGTCCTAAATTTGGAGAAAATATGGCCTATCTAATGTGTTCGTTCTATTCTTAGCTATTGATCACATAAGGAAGGAGATTCTAGCTATAAGATTCCTATTCCACACAAGCTTGTGCCACGTTACTTATTGACCTTTAAGTATTAGTTAGTCATTATAATCTTTGTTTACGAAATTTCCTTCTGAATAATTGTTTCATATATAACAATCCCTTATCTATGTGTTAAGATAGTAATTAGGGATCAAATGCCTTATTTTATACCTGTATACTTTAGCCTAGTTTAGGATTTCCTCCATGGCTTGGATAAACTAATGCATTTCTTATTAAGTCTCCATTATCTTTCCAATTATCATACTATAGGAAACTTGAGGTGCCATGTCCAATACTACAACTTAGATTTAGGTCTAGTGATCTTCTTATCTTTAGCAATTATGCTATAAACTAAGAGTGATAAGTTATGTTTGTAAGTGCCTAAATACTTACACCCTTTAATATTTTGTTATGCATCCACTTCATCCATAATGATTCCTTATCCGCTAACACTCTCTAAAGATTTTTATCCATTAATACCTTGTTTCTTACACTTATAGGAGTGAACTCTAGGCACCCTAATTAAGAAGTTTACATAACTCCAACTATTTAACCTTATCATTAGATTTTCTAACATTCATCTTAGCCTGTAAGGAGTTTCTCATCAACTCCTCAATTGTCTTAATTAGGCCTTTAGATAAGAACATATGGATACTCTAATAGATGTTCATGAAATTAATAACATACTTTAGAAGTTGAAGCTTACCTATAAAAAATAATTCCTTGTTAGTCTAACTTCTCAATCTCTTAAAAAAATTTTAAAACAAAGTAAAGCATTCTTTAAATTAAATCCTT
>JANSVA010000002.1:14683196-14702005 GCA_025504915.1 Erythroxylum reticulatum | reverse complement strand
TATATATTTAAAAAATTATAATTTAAATTATCCGAGTCTCAATAATTTTACTTCACTTCACAAGATCAATCAAATTTTTATGCAACTATTTCATCTAAGTCTTCGATTCAAGGTTAAAATATTTAATTGAAAAGCCTTAAGATAGCACATATTATGGTTAGCTAACAAATACAAGGGTTAGCATTAAAAAATTGGTAATATAGTGATAAAATTATCAAGGTATAAGCTTTTTAAAATTTTAAAATGGTTAAAATGAACGCCCTTATCATTTTAATTCATGAACTTAAGAATGTGATCTCAATATTCATAATAAAGCTAGTTTTAGAATGATCAAAAGATGTTTAGAAATTAATTAAAAAATATATGGAGCAAGACAAATTAATCAACTGCTCATTTGGCTCTAAAACTTATAAAAGTTGAAGTTGCACCAGTTCTCAAGCACTTATCATTTGAATCAACCATAAAGACCATGGGACACTCATTTTCGTAAACAAGAATTAACTATTCATACTTGTATGATATCTTGCCTTTTCAACTTAATTCAATAAATTCATAATAACACAAAATCATTAAAACAAACATACAAAAAAGGACAGAAAAATTAAGAAGTAACAAACAAAGTATATTAAAGTAAAGAAATAAATTAAAACAATCAAGTAAGGTTAATTATCAATTTCTTCCACTATACTTAAATTACAAATTATCTTTAATGTATGAAAATAAAAGCATACATACCACAAAAGAAAAAAATGTAGGTAGTATTAAAAGCTAAAAAAAAATAGGTCCCTAAAAGATAAGCTTATAAGCATAATTGCAACTACAAACTGGGTAGGCGCGAAGAATGAAGAAACACAATGGCAATGATTATAGTTGCTAGTAAAGGCTTTCGTTATATTGAACAGTGAAGGGAGAAAGGATGAAAAGTGATGACTTTAAGTTTGAAATGATAGAGATCTAAAGAGAAAGATGTTAAATTAAAAAGGAAAAATAAAATATAATTATTTTTTCAAATTTATGAAGGAAAATAACTTTTAGAAGTATAAGACATTTTTATAAAGCGGAACATGCCTTATAAACTAAAATCTTTTAGATAAAACTTCAAATCACAAAAATTAAAGTAATCAAAAAGTATGGTCACAACTTATATACCAAAGTCAAATGGAGCAAACTTCAAATCCTTAAATTGGGGCCAATTATAAAGCGTTGGCATGACTTATATACACCAGTCTTTGGGAAAATTTTTAAATAGATAAGACAATTTTAAAATATGGCATACTTGAGCATTATAAAATTTTACTTATTCAAAAATGAAATTTAATTATTCTCACACCTCCAAATATTGAAGACAATAATTGTAAGCAAAAAATAGAATAAATTTGAATCTTTGAGTTACCTCCCAACAAGTGCCTTTTATATCTTGAACTAGATATAGTGATTCCTTAAATTACCTAACTTGGACGTTTAAGAGTCACTTCTTCTAAATTGTATACTTGAAATCCTTCATAAGTGCCTTTTATATCTTTAACTAGATATAGTGATTCCTTAAATTGTATAACTTAGACATTCAAGAGACATTTTTTCAAATTGTATCCTTTATAAAAACATTTTAAATGATGACCATTTACTTTTAAAATGTTGGTGGTGGTTGAATTTTGAATTTCAACTGAACTATGAGCAAATTTTAGTAATAAAAAAACTATCCTTTTGAGAACATAACTTCCTAAGAAATAATTCAAGCCTATAATGAAAAGGAACTTTCTGACAAACAAAAACTTTTCTTCTTGAAATCATTTTATCATGAAAAGCTTCCATCTGTTCCTTATAAATTTACAAACTCTTATAAGCATTATTGCAAATTTCCTCCAACTCTTGTAATCACAACTTGCTTTATTCACATACCTTATCCATTCATATAATACATTGTATATCCTTCGAATATAGGCTATATTCTAATCTAATGGGAAGATGACATGGTTTACCAATTATCTAACGGTAAGAGTACATAACTATATGGGTCTTATAGGTTGTACGATAGGCCTATATTACACCAACAAGTTTCACACTCCAATCTTTTTTATCAGGGTTATTTTTCTTCTTTAATATGGATTAGATTTATATATTAGATATCTCAACTTGTCCACTTATTTATAAACATAGGCTGTGAAAATTTGTTGAGTGACATTATATTTCTTGCTCTTGATATACCAAACTTGAAAAAAACAAGTGTCTTAATAAAATCTACAGCAATTTTAGCATTATCAGTCTAGGTAGCCTTAGCGTCTAACCATTTTAACCATAATCTACATTAAAAATAAAATAAACATTACTGAAAGTGTGAGATCTCATATTAGGTTTGGTATCACAATCCTATATTAAAAAGGAGAGGAGAGGTTTAAACCTTTTATAAACTTATAGTTCCTAGCTAGATATTTCTAGACTAATGGTTCATTTAAGCTAGAATTAGAATTATTTTTAAGCCGATTTAAACTTGAGGCGTTTCAAATAGTATAATAGAAAAAACCTCCATTAGTATAACATTGGACCAAGATGACGAGGATGAGAGTGGCATTGACGATAAGGCCATGAATATATTAGAAAAGGAGCAAAGATTCTAAACTATGTATTAGGACTTAATAAGAACATCAAGGGTTCAAGTAGGGGAGAATATATAGGAGGTGAATGTCAAGGGTTTAAGTAGGGAAGATTGTATAAGAGGTGAATGTCATAATCTCGTATAGGAAAGGAGAGGAGAGATGAAAAACTATATAAGCCTATAAAAAGACTATTAATCAACTTCTTTGTTAACTATTTTTACAATTCTTTTAAACTCAAATTAGAATTATTGTTAAACTAGCCTAGACTTGACACATTATTAAAATAATTAGGAAATGAGACTATAAAATCAAATACCCTATATATAAAAATATTTCACATATAAGTATAAAAGTAACATTTTATCTTTATGACATAAATTACTTTTTCTTTGATAGCGTTCACATACTTTATACTAATCATAAAATAAGGTTGACTAAAACAACTTGTAGTTTTAACACCTTACGTGTTATTATTTTGGGAAAAAAGTACTTCATATGCATATGAATGAAAAAATGAAAAAGTAGAAGGAATTTCAACTTCATACATATAACTTCAAACAACTTTAATAGAGTAATGTTTCCACAAATATAGGTCATCCCATATATTAGCAAAAGTGAATTTTTAACCCATATTTTTATGTTAACGAAATATATTATTACTAATGTTTTCATCCTTAAATGATATTAGTAAGTTAATATGTGAAAGATCGAGTTCAATGAAAGAGTAAAATAAGATAAATGAGGCAATTGAATTGAGTAGCCAAAAAAATAAAGAAATTGTGCAAAGTTTGAGCATATATTCAATATAAGTGAATAACTAAGAACAATAAGGAATCAAACATATTAAGGTTTAAGCAAATCATGGTAATAGTCCTTGTAAACTTATCTTGGTAATTTCAAAAAATTAAAGGATCAATCATTGCATGATCATACTACACTTAAGGCATATTACATATAATTTTTTATAATCAAGAGAAAATTTGGGAATGTTTTAGAGAAAACCCTCTTAATACATCAATAAATTTTTAGGAAATTTAACATGATATTGGATCAAGTTTTTATCAAAGGAATGTGCATGATCCTTAAAAGAACTTGAAAGCTTTTAAAAAAACTTGTTTTTGGGTATATTGGTTTATTATTATATGTAAATGGTTAACCAATGCCTCTTAGAAGAAAATAAATTATATACCATAAGGTTATAACTACACTATTGACTAGTGTGACACATTAGTTGAACAATATGATTTTAGAAAATTATTTCACATATCGTGAGTTTATTGGGGTATTGTTGATATATTTATTTATCAAAATGATATATTGTTCAACTAATGTATCAGAATAGTCGACTAGTGCTACTATTACTAATCACTGTAATGGCTAATTTTTATTTTTAATGACTACTTTAAGTTGTTTTAAATATAAATAGACTATAATTGAGTTGTGTGATGGAGCTTAGGTGTGATAGAGTTTCTTAGAGCCTTAAGAGGATAGAGAATACATATGTGCATTATGTAACACTTATTAAGTCTTTATTTATTAGTGTCGGCAAAAGAAGGAATTCTTGATTTATATAATTATTAAAATTAGGGAAATTGCCTGAAAATTTACTTTTTGAGTTTTCCTCTTGAACTTGAACAATATTTATAAAGAGTTACTCTTTACTTATGGAAAAATAACATGATTGTAAGGGTTCCTCTTTATCATGACAAAGAAGATGTTATATGAAGAGTTGCTTTTCACCTATTGATCGAAGAAGATAGTGAATTCCCGAATGGACTTTAGGAAGTGGATGTACACTAACATTGGTAGCTATTTAGCTGCTAGAATATTACCTGATGATTCATATATAACTTAAAAATATAAAGTAAAGTGTGAGATTAAATATTATATATAACATTGCTTCACTTTTTCCCTAGTTTTAAACTAATGAATGAATTGCCTATTCTAATGAATGGTTATGGAAAATTCATATGATAATCATAAACTAGTCGTTTATAACCATGTTTTGAACAACTTTTTAACCCATCAAATAAGTTTTGATTTGCACCCTCTTTGGTTAGCAAGTACTTAAGTTTGCATGTGCAGATTTCATACCTAATAAATATGAACAAAATTTTCCTAAAGAAAAATATATAGCTAAAAGTTCTTTTTCCTTTATAGAATAATACATTAAGCATTACAAAAATTTGAAAGTAATGCAACATAGGTAGCTCTCCTAACCAATTGTCCAAAAACCACATTAACAGTATGATTATTCACATTGTATATGATATTAAAAGACATACTCATATTTGTTGTTTTGTATAACTAGATGTGAAGTTAACAATTCTTTAAGTTTTTCAAACTCCACTTACATGCCTCATCAAACCAAAAAAAAAAATGATCTTTACAAAATTATTGAGTTATCTTTGAAAAATCCTTTATAAATTACCTGGAGAATCATATTTGTCAAATAAAAGAATGAAATTCCTGCACAATTTTAGGTTAAGGTAAGGAATTTATAGCATATATCTTTGCTTTATCAGCTTCGTCTCCTTTTGAAGATACTACATATCCTAAAATAATATCTTAATCAACCATAAAATATATATTTTTAATAGTTCAAAACAAGGTTCATTTCTATACATGTATTAAGTACTTTTATAGGATTACTTTAACATTAACAAAAAAGATTACCATAAAATTGTGAAATCCTCTTTAAATATCTCTATAATTTTCTCAGTATAATCTAAAAATGTAATAATCATATAGCTTTGAAATTTCATTAGTACATTACAAGACTAAACGATATATGTTAGTAAAAAAATGTACCAAAAATGCACATAAAGGTAGTCTTCTCTTGGTTCTCCATTGTAATTGGAATTTGGTGAAAATCTGAATAACCATTAAAACAATAATAGAGAGATTGACTATGCAATATTTCAAACATTTGGTCAATAAAGGGAAGAGGAATGTAATCTTTTATAGTTTATGTATTTAGTTTCCTATAATCTAAATAATACTAGCACCCATTTTGAACTTAAGTGGGCACCAACATACAATATATGAGGTCTCAATTACCATTGTACATGTTTTATTTAGAACTACTTACACTGAATTTACCCTCTTACTAGTTGAAACTGTACAGATATACCATCATCTATAAGTTTTAAATCTTCGTTCTTTACTTTGTCCACCATAAGTGGGTTTAACCATTGTTGAAATTATTTTAAAGGCTTATAATCTTCTTCCAATATTATCTTTTGAACGCATTTGAATGGGTTATCCCTTTGATATCATCCATAGTTCATCCAATAGCCTTTTTATAATCCTTGAGCCCCTAAATCAACTTTGCTTCTTCTAGATTACCAAGTTCAGAAGATATTATTAAAGTAAGTGTCGCACCTTCTCCCAAGAAATTATACTTTAGATGATTCGACAGTGGTATAATTCTAATTTTGGTGATTATGGAAAATAAGGAAGAACTTTTATATTAGATAAGTAAGGATGGAAAAAATGGCTCGGACCAAAATAATGTTGTTTTTACCCCTGAGCCAATTAGGTTTTAAGTTATCCCCCAGTCTTGAGCTGGGCTTGAGTTGTTAAGTCTAAGGCTGATTGAGGTTAGTTATCCGAAAGGGGGGTAGATGCTTTTCAGAAGTAGGGAAGTAGGGAGCAAGACATATCAAAGTTAATGTAACATCCATCCATAGTTGATATTTTAAATAATGGGATATGGATGGAATTTTTTAAAAATCTATTATTTAGGGTTTATAAGCTGAAAAAAAAGGTATTTGAGAGACAGAGAGGCAACATTCCTAGAGGAGAAGAGGGAGAGAGATTTTGCAAGGAAAAGGAGAGACAGAATAACAAGTAGAGAAAAATAAGAAAAAAGGAAAAAATTATCACGTTCAAGCTTGAAGAAAACCTATAAATTTTGAAAGAAGTGAAGTAAGAAAAAGGAAGAGAGTTAGAGGAAGAAGACTTGATTTCTAACAAAAAGGGGGAGGGATTGCATCCTTTCTTAAACCCCTCTTGAAATGAATTTTGTGTGATGATTTTGAGTAAACTTTTGCTTAGAAAACTAACGTTTGTGTTCTAAATGTCTATATAAAAAAAGGGGGATTGAGAAAATATGGTGTAGGTTTTGAGATATAATTTAAAGACTTGATTTGTCTTGTTATAATTATTTTTTGAGTCAAGATTTGAAATTTGACAAGGTGTAAAAGATAAAAGTTTTATACATGTCTAGTTTATTCCCATAAAAGATAAGGTGCCTAGATGTTACATGTTAGGAGATATGGTTAATTTTCAAAAAATGGTATATCTAGTAAGACTAAATTGAGTCTGAGATTGTACTTGTAATTTGATGGTCTAGAGATTTGATTTAGAAATTTGTTAAACCATGAAATTTTTTAGCTTTAGATGTTGTGTAATTTTTTGCAAAATAGTGTAGGTAAATTTTTAATGGTTTGAGAGATATATCTGATTTACCATAACTATTTAAGGAATATGACTTCATATGTGTTCTATTTTTGGGAACAATTTTTGAAGATTATAAGAAGTGAAATTAGGAAGATGTTTACATGAAAATTATACACACATATATATATACGTGTGAATAATAAGTATGCAAAATTTTATGGTTTTTATCTAAATGGTTTAGAAGTTACGATTATTGAAAATTTGCCTTTATAAGTAAGTTTTATGTGTTGTGAACCATACACTAATTTTGTGATTATAGTGAATCATTATATATGTTCCATGAAAAGATTGAATATATGAATTGAGAAACTTGCTTGAATTAGATGGGGTAGAAAATATAAGAATACTTATGTGAAATTTGTTAAGTTATTAATGTTGTTATATAGGAATATTGTCTTGATTATGACGTTGAGTTGAAATTTTAAGACATTTGCCTTAGACCTGTTGTTAGAGTGAAAATTGGTTTGTTTGTTTGAAAATGTGTAATGAAGTGAGAAAATGGGTACCCTCTATGAAAAATATGGTAATAAATATAATGTTTAAATAAAAATGAATGAGAGACCTAAGTGAGGTGACTTAGGCAAATTTCCTTAGACAAGACCTAAGTGAGGTGGCTTAGGAAATAGACCTAATGAGGTGACTTAGTCTATAAGATAAGGATTCCTAGTTTAAATACTTAATGGAAATGAATAAAAACGTGATGAAAGACATGTGTAATGAAATTGAGGTACATATGTGCTTCATGCTTGATATGGTATTGCTTGTTTAAAGGAATGATATCTTGTTAAGTGGTTGATGAACTTTTGCTTTAATGATTGCAGTGATGCTTAATTTAAGAATAGATTTCTTGTTAAATAGATGGGTTTGTTATGTAGTTTAGATTATTATGATTTTACCGATATCTAGGTTATTGTGTAAGACTTAGGACATTATTACTGAATGATGAATTATATTTTTTTAAAGAAATGTTTAATGATAAATGAATTATGCATTTTTTAATTTAGAATCTCTTATTGAATGAAAGGTGACATTATAGCTAGTTAACAAGTAGGTTTAAAATATATAAGTTTGAAGGGTTAGCTTGGCACCCTAGTGTTAGGTTAACACTATGCAGTCTACCCTAGGCCTTATTTAGGTGTGGGTGTGATAGATAAGGACTACTTACAGAAAGCTATTTGGATCTTTTCATATTCATGTATAATCCCCATTAAATTATCTTACTTCACATATGTCCTTCTTAATGTTGGCAACTTATAAAGCAAGGAAAATTTTCTCAAGAGACCACTTTTTCATTTCATTCCACATGGAAAGAGAATCAGAAGGCAAATCACAAAGTCAATTCTTAGCTTTATCGATTTTAAGAAAGGAAAAACAAATAATTTGATTTGCTTTTCACTAACACACTGAGGTTTCATGTTTGGAAATACTATATGGAATTCCTTAAAATGCTTATAAGGATCTGGTTTTGAAACTAGAAGTAAGAAATAATTGAATAAGACTATAATTTAATTCAAAAGTTACATCACCATTTGGATATCTTATGTAAAATGGTTGTTGATTCAAGTTATGTTTAGTAAATTATTAAAATTTGTTTTCATTCATGTAGTTCGTCATCCAAACAAAGGTAATATTATCTACCCCTGAATAAATTGGTTATAATTATTAATAAATTCTCATAAAATATCTCTCCATATTTTTCATTAATCAAAACAAGCGCTTTTATTAAATTTTTTGTTAACAAACAACCCTAAATAAGATCCTAAAATTTAATTTATTAAAATCTTTAAGAAAAAAGAGAACATCAATTCTAATAAATAAACACACAAGCTCGATTTATTTAAATTGGGTTATATATTTCCATATCGTAGAATGAAAACTTCTCAATGACGAATATTTATGACAAATATTAGAAGAACCAAACATACACTAGCTACCATGTACTACTTTGATAATTAAACAACAATACCTTTATTCAATCAATCAAAATAATTGTTTATAAATGTTAAAAATAATGAATAAAAATAATTAAATTAGAGCAACCAAATATATACGAATTTGATAATCTAATTGGCAAGTAACTATTTTGATAATTAAATAATACTAATTTTATTTAATTTAATCAAGATAATTATCTCAAGAAGTTACATAGAATATATAAATAATCAAGAAAATGAACAAAATTAGATCTTGCAACTTTAGGAATAAAAGTTGAATTACTCCTTAATTAGAAAAGAAATAAATTAGTTGCTCATGATTGCGAAGAAAGCACGTCTTACAACAAAAGAGGAGGAGGAGAGACGAGAATTTTGTACATCCTTCGTACAAAAGAAAACCGCCTATGTACATTATTAAACAAGAATCGAGTCCCTAAAGAATCTCCCAAGTATATGAATCTATTTTCCTAATCAAATAACATATCTATATTTCTAAATACAAATATGAAATTAATTTAAATTTGGACTCAAGACTTCCCTTCGGAGAAGGATAAGACGACAAAATAACTTCAAATATATCTTTACACATTTTAATTCTTGTTCTTATCTCAAAAGAGTTTTATGAAATTTGATAAAACGTGCCTACATTTTGTTTATCGAACTCTTGTAGGTTTCCACCAATTCTTGATAAAGCATGCTTGTTTCTAATTTGTCCAAGCCTTCTATTTCTAGATCTTGTTTTAAACTTCCTTTATGATTTGTGACTTGCTTCAAACTTTTAATTTCAAATTTATCCTAACTAAAATCTTTAATTTGCACATTTTAATTTAAAACTCAATTAAATTTAATCAATTAACTCCAATTTATATGAAAATAGAAGGGAACTATTATAAGTTATGTGAGCATTGCACACTTTCTCAAGTTTTTATTTAGTTAATGATAAAATCATTTGATGACAAAATCAAGTAAGTATGAAAATAATATTTACTTTATCAAGTATCTATTTAGTTATATATTTAGATTATGCACTTATAGTTAACTTTTTTTAAAAAAAACATATATTTAGTTAATAATAAAATTATTTTATAAAAATATTAAAATAAAATTATTTTTATAGTTTTCATAAATTATGAAGATTAAAAAAAGTAAAAGAGAAAATAGAGACTAAAAATTTAATCCAACAAGTTTTATTAAAAAATAAAAATTGAAATAAAATCAAACAAGTGATAATTTAGTCCATTAAGCGTAACACTCACCAACCCAAAAAAAAGTGAGAGACTTAGATATCCTTTGTTGGTATATGATTCAAAACTGCTAGCAGAAGGCTTAAATAACTCCTTTTTTAGTTATATTGATGCTTTATATGGAAAAAGAATGTTTGGTATTGATGCAAAATGAATAAAGTTTTAGGTTGATAGAAGTTGTAATATGAATAACACAAGATCACAAAGGCTGTACAATAGTTACAATAGCAGCATGATAATTGCATGAATCAAGAAGCCTCATAGTTGGATAAGAATAAGAGACATTTAATCCATGTTCTTGGGTAGAATTAGACAACAGGGTACCAGAAAGGTTTGGTTTAGTTTTTAGCATTTCATTTAAAATTGAAGTACAGGGCTAAAGTTACAGCAAGCACTTTTTTTTGGTGAACTTCATGATGAGCTTTACTTTTAAGCTCCAATCCAACGGCAGAAACATGCAGAGAGACAGAGGTAATAGTTGTGGCCTCCTCAATTTGACATTCAACTGCAGGATCAACGCAAACATGAATTCGAGTAATGTGGTAAAACTAAAGTGAACTTTTACTACTCATTGGGATTATAAACGTTAAAAAGCTGAAAGAATTTATGACAGATGGGTCAGCTGCTCGGAGAAGCTAGGTTGTAATGAACGATGATATTTCTGGCACCACTTAAGTTTGTGCTACTGCTTTTCTATAATGACAACATTACTGCTGCATAGCTAATGCTAATGATCTACTTGCCATATATGTATCCAAAGATGTTTTGTCTGATAAACTCTTGCAAAGTAAACTATAAAAATAAGAATACATTTGATATTATATAATAACATGGTCTCTTGAAAGTTTTGATGGAAGATGGAGAAGCTTACACAAGTTGAAGAGCTATCTGATCTTGATCAGAATAATGACGATTGGGCTCCAGGAAGGTAACTGGTACGAAATTACGATCATATGCTCCAGAAGGCATAGATTCATACACAGAGGATGGCATCAAGTTTGTTTGTTGTTGTTGTTGTTGTGATCTCTCAGAATCAGCTATCTGCACCATATTGTTATTTCTTGTTAAGATATTAGTTCTAATTTGCTATATGAAACTCTAATTGATTTGCTTAAATTGCCGTTAGACACTTTACTGAGACAGAGTAAGATACCAAAGACTTATACCTTTGCTCGCAGGTACATATTATCATTTTGCAGCTCCAGCTCCTGCACACAAATAAAATCTCATAACTTCTGGAATTGTATAACTCCATAGCAAATCTTATTTTTTACATAATTTGGATAATTTTAGGGTGTATAACATAAATATGCAGTAACTGCTTCATACAGTTGCATATTAGTTGGCTAAGGAATACGAGTCTTGGACATGGCTGAGACGGTGAAAAGAAATAATCAGCTTCACTTTGTAAGCCTACTTCATAAGATATTGGAACCTTCAGGTCTAAAGAGTAAACCAATAATGGAGAGCATTTATTACATAAGTAAGCGATAGAAATTTAAAGAGCTTACCCTCTTCTGCATGTACTCAATTTCAGCAAATAACATTTCGTTCTGCAAGAATGAAGAATATTAGTCCACATGGGTCATTAATGATTATTGAAAACACACTATGCAGTAGCAAATAAAGAAGAATCTATTGAAATCTGAGTTCCAAGTTTTCACCTTCTTCGATCTAATTCTGCTAATGCCTTTCTCCAGTCTGCCCTCCAAGTTCTTAAGTTCCTTGAATGTCAAAGAGCTAAGTGACTCGCCAAGAATATGCCTAGTTACCAACCTTTCTTTTGTTAGTCCCAAGTTTCTGATAAATGCACATGCATATAAAGGGGTCAAGTACCAAAGTTAACTTGCCTATTGGAGTTTTGAAGTTCACGTATTTGTCTACGTAGTTTGGAGGCTTCTTGTTGGTAATACTGTTCATGAAATCATTTTAATTGCATACAAGTATATGCAGTCCATATAGCAACATCAAATACAACACAAAACAACAATAATGATATGCTTAAGGATGTGTTAGACTCTGGCAACATAAAAATTATCAAATGAAAGGATAAAGGACATTATGTCAAGATAATATCATGTGTTTTAAATTAGCAAAATCAAGTTTAATCTAACAAAATAACTGAAACCATAACTATTCCAGCTATATTTAAGTTACAACAATAAGACTAGAATATTGTGTCAGCATATTCACATACTGCTCTCATCAAAATTAATAAGTTCTTATTATATCCACTTGAAAAGTACAACACCAACTTCTGGATAAGGATGCGTGGGACTTGTATGACCAAGTTTACTATTGACTTAGTGAAATTAACTTATTTGCAGATAGAGTTAGTACAAGAATGCTCCTATTTTTTAGGTGGTTATCACATTTGTAGAATTGTGATAGAGATCATGTCATCATCTATCCTATGGCTGTTTATGCATGCCTATACAAGGCTAACCTTTTTTAAGTAAATAAACATCAGCATCTTCTCTTATTTTTAGTATTTTCTGCTATTTTTTCAACATTTTATCAGATCTAAGTTTCCCAGTAAGTTTCTTTGCAGACACTACGGGTGATCTCTAAGTGGTAAGAGGAATCAAAAAGCTTACCAACTAAAATTACAATACATGGGCAAGATGGATGACGTGTCACGTGCAAGACCAATATTTGTGGGAGATCGTTAAGGGAAGCGAAGTCAGGAAGCCAGAATCAGAGGATGCAACATGTATCTTACGAAAGTGGAAGATAAAAGCTGATAGAGAAATGTTTATTTTAAAGACTACAAAGGAAGAAGATATGTTGGAGGACATTCAGGATGTTCAAACTCCCAAAGAAGCATTAGACACGTTTGTTACAGGAGTGGACAAATCTGTTTAGTCCATTTCTATCCTAAAGTTAAAAGGGTTTTAATCTTATCATGTTGTTGTAACAATCCCATAGATATGGGGATTTACTTTGATCACATTTGTGATTGTATCTTGTATATAAATATTAACGGAAAGCCAGCAGAATGTAGTCTACAATTTCAAGCTATTTTATCTTCCTTTATGGTATTAGAGCCATTAAAGGTTTAAATACCATTTTGTTTTTTTTCTCGCTCCTCTATGCCCAAATCTCTCCCGTCAATCCATAATCAAATAACAATCAAGTTCACCTCCTCTAATTATCTGCCATGGAAAACACAAATGATGCCACTTCTTTGTAGACATCAATTAAATCATAGTAGTCCCTCCCCCCAAAGAACTTGACAACAAACCAAACCCTGCATTTACCGAATGGTACATAAAAGATCAACTTGTATTATGTTGGATCTTAAGCTCTCTCTCTGAATCTGTCATCTCCCAAGTTGTTGGTGCAACAACTGCCTATGCTGCTTGGTCCTGTCTTTAGGCCACATACGCATCTGGTTCTAGAGCTCAAATTCGGACAATAAAAAAGGCTCTCCACGATTTAAATCGAGGTAATGAAACCATTAATGTCTACATGGATCCGGCAAAGTGACTGTTTGACTAGCTTGTTGCATTTGATGCCGCTATATCCGAAGATGATCTTATTGACTTCTGAACTGGAAACTCTAAGAATCCACTCTGAATACTCGGGCACTGATGAAGTGGCTCTTACAAATAGTAAAAGCTTACCTATTACTCATATTGGCTCTAATAATATCTCTCTCAATTCTCAAAAGTTTTCTTTAAATAATATTCTTCATGTTCCAGAATATGACATAAACTTGCTATCTGTTCGGCAGGTTTCCGACTCAAGACTAGACAACCACTCCACCCGGGATATACTAAGGATGAACTCTATTATCTTACTCCAGATCATCTCTCTAGCTTGCAATTTAGTTTCCTTTTCTACTTGGCACGCTAGATTAGGCCATGCTTGTTCAAAAACAATCAACAAAGTTTTATCATTGAATAAATTGTTGGTTTCTGATAAGAGAAATACATCGTTGTGAGAGACATGTTCTGTTAGCAAATTATATAACAAGATTTGAGTTATTCTGCTACTAAACCATTAGAATTCATTTTTTCTGATTTATGGGGCCCTGCTCCGATTCCTTCAACTGATGGTTGCCTATATTATGTGCCTTTCATTGATCACTATACTAAGTACACTTGGATATACTTTCTTTGTTAAAAATCTGATGTGTTCAATTGCTTTGTTAAATTTTGGGCTACTGGTAAATTTTTTTTTGGTAAATCCATCAAACAGATTCAATCAGATTGGGGAGGGGAATTTCAAGCTTTGAAATGTTATCTAGTTGACAATGCTATTATTCAAAGAAGCTCATGTCCATACACACCGGAACAAAATGGTTGTGCTAAACGAAAATACCGACATATCACCGAAACTGGTTGAGCCTACTTATATCATTCGACAGTACCACCAAAATATTGGGTTCATGCTTTTGCAACTACTGTTTACACAATAAATCACTTACCTACCCCAAAGTTAAACCACAAATCCCCATACCAATTACTTTTTCAATGTAACTCGGCATATAACTCCCTTCGTGCTTTTTTTGGTTATTGCTGTTATCCATGGCTTCGATCTTATACTAAAAACAAACTTGAACCTCATTCTTCTAAATGTGTCTTTCTTGGTTATAGTCTCCTTCACAAAGGTTATAAATGTTTGTTGTTATCCAATAACCAAATTTTCTATTCATGACATGTCTTGTTTGATGAACAGGTTTTTTCATTCAAGGAAAGTGATAGGAAACCTTCAGTTCTTGGTCCACCATCATCACCAATTCCCATTCTCTCACTTGTATGACCACATCCACCACAACCTACTTCAATCGACCCAAGTCACACTCCTGCCCTGCCACAAATTCATCCCTTAATACTACCAAAATCAAACAAAACCCTCGATCTTCCGATTGTTAATACAACTGCCAATCAAACTTCTCCTGTTGCACCTCAACCACCTCCTACACTCCAAATTAGCCATGAAGCGCAACAAAATCTAAACCCAAATCCTCAAAACACTCACCCCATGGTAAACAGAGCCAAAACTTGAAATTTAAAACCTAAAAGTTACCATATAACTTCAACTGTGCTCACCACCCCTACCACATATAAAGAAGCAACAAAACAATCAGTTTGGAGGAAAGCAATGCTCGAAGAAATTGATGCCTTAATGGCTAATGGGATATAGGATTTAATACCAAGATCAAAAGCTACAAATGTGATAGGTTGCAAATGGGTATATCACATATAAAAAAAACCCAATGGATCCATTAATCGCCACAAAGCCCGACTTATCGCTAAAGGGTTCCACCAAAGACCAGGTGTGGATTATGTGGAAACTTTTAGTCCTGTTACCAAACCCATAACGGTTTGACTCATCCTCTCAATTGCTGACAATCAAAAATGGCCTATATGTCAACTTGACGTATCAAATGCCTTCTTGCATGGGTCACTTGAAAAATCGGTATATATGCAACAACCTCTGGGTTTAATTTTTGATCGAATCAAACCACAACATGTGTGTTCCCTAACGAAGTCATTATATGGTTTGAAACAAGCTCTATGAACTTGGTATTTTGTCTCACATACATATCATAAAAATTTGGCTTCAAAGAGTCAAAGGCAGATAATTCTCTGTTCATCTATACCTCTAGAAGAAATACTACTTATTGTCTTATGTATGTTGATGATTTGATTTTGATAGGCTCCACACCTCATCTTCTTTAAGAAATCACTCATTATCTTAGGTCAGCCGTTGCTGTTAAAGATTTGGTCCCTCTCACATTTTTCTTGGTGTTGAAGTTACATGGACACCAAATGGATCACATCTCTCTCAATCTAAATACATATGGATCTTCTACGACGTATAAATATGCATGAAGCGAGCCCTCTGTCCACACCTTCCTCTCTACAAGGCACCTTATCTTTGCACACTTCTGACAACTTTGAAGATCCTACATTATTTCGACAAGTTGTGGGCACACTACAATATTTAGCTCTTACACGACTTAATATCACCATGACAGTTAACAAGATAGCCCAGTTTATGCACTCGCTCTCGATAAACCATTGGCAAAAGTACTTACGAGGAATAATAGATCATGGTCTCCTCATTCAACCTTCGAGCACTAGACCACTTTTTGCTTTCTTTGATGCAAATTTGGGTGGTGACAAAACTAATTGCAAAAGTACCTCCACTTATGCAGTTTACCATGGCATCAATCTCATCTCTTGATCCTCAAAGAAACAAAATACAGTTGCTCGATCAAGCACAAATTTAGAATATCGAGCTCTAGCATCTGCAGCTTCTGAAGTATACTGGTTACAATGTCTTCTATGAGAAGTTCACCAACAGCTTCCTACTGTTCCACGCATTTGGTGTGACAACGTCTCAGCCACATATCATATAGCTAATCCAATATTCCACTATCGATCTAAGCACCTTGAACTTGATTTTTATTTTGTTAGAGATCAAGTTCGCAAGAAAAATTTACGTGTATCGTACATTCCCACTGCTGATCAAGTAGCTGATATCCTCACCAAACCGTTATCCAAACAATGATTTCTTTACTTGAAATCCAAACCGATGGTACTTCCTCCCATCTGTTTACGGAGGGTGTTACGGAATTGGACAAATCTGTTTAGTCCATCTCTATCCCAAAGTTAAAGGGATTTAATCTTATCATGATGTTGTAACAATCCCATAGATATGGGGATTTACTTTGATCACATTTGTGATTGTATCTTGTATATAAATATCAATGGAAAGCCAGCAGAATTTAGTCTACAATTTCAAACCATTTTACCTTCCTTCAACGTTGACTTCACTTTTCACAAAGAATAATGAAACACAAGGACAACTTTCGGGGAGCTAGTTGTTGTCAATAGCATAAAGTTATATGACAGTTGCATAATACTTTCATAAGGTGAAGACAACATATTGTGAGTTTTTAGAATTGGAAGCAGGATGAAAAAAATAATTATCCATATTTTGGTACATGAATTTAGACGCTTTGTTGCTGCAGTGTAAGAACAACCAAATTAATCATCACTTTTTGAGTTTGAAAATTTGCTTATTAATCCAAAAGCTATGGCTAAGCAAATGGGACGAGTATCCCTAAATGTTAGAAAGGGAGAGTTCTATATCAATATGAAATCTTAAGCATCCCATTCTTGGTAGATATAAGAGGAATGATGATAAAGTGAAAAGTTGTCAAAGAGAGGGAAGTCCTCATTCAAAAGCTTCGGCCAATCATGGCAACAAAAAGAATTTTAAAGGGAAATACTACACACGTCTTAAGAAAGGGAATGTGATGAAAGCTTGTTGGCTGAAGAAAGGGGTGGTATTGAGTAATGGTGCTACTTCTAAAAGTAAGGATGAATCGGATGTTAAGGCACTATATATTATAAAGGATGAGGAGTTAGCTCTCACAACAGGTTTATTATGAAAAGATTAGATCTCTGATTCAAGATGCACAAATCATATGACATTTGATAAAGAAATTTTGAAGATTTTGCTAAAGTATGTGTGGGTTTATTTTATTAAAAAAAAACTCTAAAGTTCTTTCAAAGTTCAAAAATAATAAAAACAAATGTTGGTATGAAAATTCATTTCTTATGCACTAATACTAGGGGAGAGTATAAATCATATGAGTTGTCCAAATTTCTTTAAGTTTTTCAAATTTGCCTTTAGTTCACATGTGTTAATACCAGAGCATAAAGACAAAATAGAAAGAAAGAATAGATATCTAGCTTAAATATATCGACGTATGCTTTACACAAAGAAAGTCATGAACATTATAGTTTTTGTGATTAATAGGCTTTCTCTACAAAGGTTATATTTTCTTTTGCCATTTAAAAAATTATAGAAATAAAACTTATATTTAGTTATTTGTATTTTTGAATATGTGTGCTATGTATTTGTACCTTGTTGACTAGAGCTATTAGAATTGATTTTGTATTAATTAGGATTGATCTTGTATTGATATGTTTATTATTGCTCCTATAATCTCTCCTATAATTGAGAGATTTCCTATAGTTAATAGCTAGATTACTTCCTAAATAGTCCTAAGAAGTTTGTATATAAACCTAGCTATTCCTTGTTCCTATGTACAGAAATATAGTGAATACAAACAAACACTTTCAACATGGTATCAGAGCCCTATCTGATTTAGGGACTTTTTATTTTTCCGGTTGTTTTTTCACTGGCTGAGTTTGTGCCCCAACCAGCAACGGTTTTTTTTTCTCACCACCCTCCTAGATAGCCTCAGCAGTGACTGGCGACCACCACTGTGAAGGACCTGACGTCAACCGGACCTCCATGCGCCTCCACGCGCCGCCACAGCGTCCTGCCGTTTCCGCACGTGGGCACCACGCGCCGCCGTCCTGTCGGAATTTCGTCGTTTTTTCTCCATTAGGGTCGCCAGCCTCTTGCCTCTCCATTAGGGGTATCACGTGCAACATTTAACCATCTTTCAGTACCCTTGCTCTCTTGTCTTCTTTCGGTAATTTTTTTGTTCCTGGTATTTTTTTTACCCACATATCCTATTTTTTGGAGATTCTGATTAATACTGGAGAAGATGGAGGGAAAGAAGGTAATTATGTCGAGTT
>JANSVA010000002.1:14658519-14683096 GCA_025504915.1 Erythroxylum reticulatum | reverse complement strand
CTATAATTGAGAGATTTCCTATAGTTAATAGCTAGATTACTTCCTAAATAGTCCTAGGAAGTTTGTATATAAACCTAACTATTCCTTGTTCCTATGTACAGAAATATAGTGAATACAAACAAACACTTTCAACATACCTAATCATTTGCATAGCATGATTGATAAAAAGATTGTCAAATATATCTTTGTGAGATACATAAATAAATTAAAGAAATAGTAGAAATGTTCTGACCCTACACCTTAAATTGTTTCAGATCTCATAATGTAGTATTTTATGAAGCATCTTTTTAATGGTCTTTAGAAAAAGAAGGTGTTATTAGACTTGAATGTTTACAAAGTTGAGCTGGAATATGCTAATCCTATTTATAATAGAAGAAGTAGATGCAAAAGAATAGAGACATTTGAGGAAGCATTTCATAGTTCAAAATGGAGTAAAGCTATAAAAGAAGAAATTACTACATTAGAACTAAATCAAACTTAGGAGATTGTGTCATAACCACGAGACATTAAGCTTATTCTTACAAATGGGTTTATAAAATAAAGCGTCGTATGGGTCCTTTGAGAGATACAAAGCTTTTCTGATATTTTGAAATTTTTCTTAACAATATGAACTAGAATATGAAACATTTAGTCCAATTACAAATCTTATAAATGTACGAGTCTTATTGGTTGTTGCAACTAGAACAAGTTGAAACTTAGGGCAAATGGATCTAAAGAATCTATATTTGACTGGAGAATTGGATAGAGAAATCTATGAGACCCAACTAATCTATTTTTAGAATCAAGACCACTCCAAATATGTAAGTAAATTTCAGAAGATGCTCTACACATTAAAATAGGGATTGTAAGATTTCTAAATTTTCTAGATATATTAGTTATTCAGTGAAATTTGCAATTTGTTATTAAAACTAATGAATTAAAACTATCTATTATGCTAGTGTATATGGATGATTTAAAAATAATAGGTGAGTGCAAAGAAAAAATTCAGCAAACAAAGAAGAATTTATTAGTTTATTTTCAAATGAAAGAATTTAGACAACTCAAATGATTCCTTAGTTTATAGATTGATTGTAATTAAAAAAGAATACTTTTTATCAGTAAAATATTTCAATGATTCGCTGACAAAGTTTGAAGTACTTAGATGCAAGCTAATTTCAACAATGATAAAACCATAATTTGGTACTGATAATTAGGAGGTAGTATGATCTACTTGACTTAATATATCTTATGCAAAATCTAAAAAATCCTCATATGGATGCTATCTGAAGGATTATGAGATATGTCAAAAATATCATTTATTATGGTATTATGTACAAGAAAGGTGGGACTACAAGGTTGTTGATTATTGTGAAGTTGATTATGCCGAAGTCATGATACTCATAGCACAACTATTGGGTATGTGTTTAAATTTCGATCCAAAATAATTTCTTGGTGTAGCAAAAATCTTTATCAGCAATAAAAGCATAGTATCGAACAACAACAATAGAAGTTCAAGAAAGCACTTAGCTTAGTGAACTTATGAAGGATCTGTGCCAACCCTAGCTTATACAACTCCCTTGTATCGTGATAATTGATTAGTAATACTTTTGACAGATAATCTATTTTTCATACAATAACAAAATAAATGAAGTGTATTACCATTTTATCAGGGACATAATTCTAAAAGAGGGGATTAGATCAAAACAAATTAAATAGACGATTAAGTAGCATATATCTCTTCATAAAAGGTTTGGATGTCAATAAATCCAACGGTTTCTGTCATCTTTTAAGCATGATTCAAGGAATAAATGCTGAGATAAGGGTTAAAAAATACAATACCAACTTCTTATAAGAATATATGAGACTTATATGACGAGTTTACTATTGATTTAATTTCTTTAAACTATTTATTTGTTATGATTTTTTATTTATTTGCAAATGGAATTAATTATATTATGTTCCTATATTTTTAGGTGATATCACATTTATATAGTTGTGACAAAGATCATATCATGGTTTACTCCTATTTAGTTATTTATGCGTGTCTACATAAGACTAATCTATTGTAGAAAAATAAACATTTCTCCACAGCATCATGTTTTCTCACTTTGCATTCATTCTTTCTGCTCCCTCTGTTTTCAATATATCCTGGTAACTAATAAGAGTTTGTTGATCGGACCTGGCAATGTAATTTGTGTAGCCAGGGCAGAAACTGCATTGCCTGTAGAGCTTCTATTTCTGATCTTCTATAACTAATATGATGCTTATTGTTTTTAATATGGAAGAAGAGGAGTAACAATTTTTCTATTGGAAAACTATTAATCAAATAGGATTATCCTGAAAGTCCACTTTGATATAAATGTAAAGAATTTATCTTAAATTCATATATAAAGCTACTGCATTATTTTGAGTTTTTTTATAACATGCATAATAGCAACTATGTATTTATCTAGTAAGTTTCTTTTGCTAACAAACATTCTCATTCATCGATAAGAATAAACAAAAGATAAAAGATGATCGATGGTTCAGTTTTATTATTAAATATAAATATGTATATGCTATATATATTCACATATTTGTTGGAAGCAATCATTGTTTCTTATGTGTCTTGATTCAACTTTATATATGTTGGTGTTCTGCATAAGTTTACCTGAATGTTAGCTTCGGCAGAAGATGCTGGGTGGGAGGAATCTGAATTTGCTCTCTTGTACCTATCGATTGTTGCTTTAACGCTGCAATATTATGATTAGCTTGTGTTATCATTTCCTTTTGCTAAGCAGAATAGGAAAAACAAACTTACAGTTCGCCTAGCAACAATGGGCAAGCTAAAAAAGAATTTGAGAAGCAAGGAACATCGAGAACATAATTTGGGAGATCTAATCCACATTGAAAGAAAGCCAGTGAAGTTCATTTCCTTAAATTTATCCAATTAAAGGATATCACACTTCATTTTTTAAGATGCTAACTTGCATTTTAATCAACCATTAAACTTTTTTTTGTGAAGTTCAATAAAATGTTTATGAGCACATTTCAAATATTTACAATAAAAAAAGTTCTGAATTGTGAACATGTATACAGTTAGGAGATTAAGGAAATAGTTAAATGGTTGATACTCTTCCGAATCCTTACTTTATTTGTATGCCTTACGAGAAAAGTCACTGTTATTGTGTAGTTAGAATACATATTCGGATTTATAAAAGCTTGTATGTCGTTATACTTGCATGATTAAGAGCAATGCTTCATCTTATAAATAGATCTTATTAATGCTTGCCACTATCATAAACTGTTAAGTGACCGTTTCACAGGCCAACTTAATTGGTTTTACATATTCACTAACACATCCTCTCAAGTGAAAGCTCTTTGAACTTGAAACTTGCACAGACTCACTCTATCTTGTGCTGAATAATAAGTGAGTGGTAGGATTTGAACTCACGACTACTTGGTCACAAAGGCTCTGATACCATGTTAAGTGACCGTTTCACCATAATAGCTTAAACTGTTGTATGAGGCCAACTTAATTAGTTTTATATTCACTAACATAAACCATCATTAATATATAAGACCATTTATAAGATGCAAAGTATGTCTTCATATACACTAGGTTTATGGTTTTATTTCCATCTTCTTTATACATCTATTACATTAATTTACGTTAATAACATAAAAGTTTCTCCTTTCTTAAATTCTATCCCATCCTTATTTCCAAATATTCAGAACTAGGATAGGACACACTAATTTCTAACCACAAGGCCAAGGCTTTCTGGGGGAAAATAGCAGCACCATTTCCTCTTCATCACAAAGACAAGTTATTTATAAGCCTATATGGGAAATAAAATAGCATCCAATATTTTAATTCGTCTAAGTATCACATGAACTTTAAATTCTCACATATAATTATAAAAAAAATATAAATGCTTTCATTCTAGCAACTAAATGAAAAGATATATTAATGCAAGGTTAGACAAATGATAGTAACAATCACATTAGTTGAGTTAATGGAATGGAGGATTTGCAGTTAGTCGCCTTTCGTTGAAGTGCAAAGTAGAGAATAACTTTCTTAATGATTTGTCTCAAAAAGTTTTAATAATTGAATAAGACTGATATAATATTATATAAACCACGCATATGCTTGGTTAGGCTTATAACAGTGGAGCTTTTATCAGTAGAGTTTTTTTTATAGATCTTTTCTGAGAAGAACTTTTCTTAAAAGTCAGTTGACTGTTTGACTGTCAATTAAAAAAGAGCATTTTTGAAAGAACTTCATACAGTAGATTATTTGGCAACACAAAAAGAAAAGGCACTTTTAATTTTAATTATATTTTATGTTGTAATAAAAATTATTTATGCATATAAATATTATTTAAAGTATATTAAACAATATACAAAGTACAATATATTAATTATTATATAATTTTAAATCATATGAAACATAAATGAAAATATATCTAACTAAATCTTTTATATAGATTATAACATAAATAAAACTAATATAAAAAATAAATATTAAAACATATAAAAAAGTCAAATAATATTATATAACTCCCAAAATAACGTGAAGATGAGTTTGTAGATATTATGAAAATTATATGTAAATATAAGGGCAAAAGAGACTAAAAAATGAGTCTATTAATTGATCTGAAAAATCTACTTGAAAAAATATTTTTTTAAGAAGCTCAAAATTTGAACATATTAAAAAGTTGTATTTTGACTGTCAAAAAAGTCATATTTATTAAAGAAGTGCTTTTTTATTTTACAATCAAACACTTATTTTTCTTTAAAATAATTTTTGTGGTGGAAAAAATACTTATTGACTTACCAAAAGTCCATCCAAAGATTCACTAAGAGGCACATGACAAACTTCTTCCATTAGTAATTACACCATAAAAAATAACGATAAATTCATTCTCACGTGCCCTATATATCCTAAATATCTCATAACAAACTTTTTACTTTTCATGATGTTACATCATTTATGTTAAGTTAACTACATGTAATAAGAAGACAACAATTGAAATTATCGTAAGCACGGATGAATTTTCCTTTTCAGCTGAGTTCATTGTCATTCTAAAAGAGGACTCTTATTCTTTTTTCTTGGAATTTGGCACATAATATAAGAACCTTATTCCTAGGTTACACCTTGATTTTGTAACCTCATTAAATCGTTTGCTGCTGAAATTATGTATTCAATCACTCTAGTCCTAAATGCTGAAAAAATCGTTAAGGAAGGGGCATGCCATGAATATGCATTTCTTCGGTTTATATGTATACCCAATCAATATATTACAATAGTCAGTGTCCTGCCTACACAAGTAAAAATACACAGGAAACGAACTTTTTATTAGGCCATTCTATGTTCATAGTACAGCATCTAGCTAATTATGGTACGTATTGGATACTGCCACAGTGGATACTACGACGAGGAAACTTTATTACCTTAAAATTGTCGAGCCACTGATTGGTTGTCTCTGCCAAGTTGGCAGAAGATCTGGGAACATGATTGGCTGAAATAGTCCATTACACCGAGTCTAATGACTGATGGGATATTCCAGTAACCATGGATAGTTGCCTCAACCGGCGACATCAAAACTACACAGTAATTTTTTATTAGAAGGTGACATAAATAAGAGTGTAAGAACAGCTTGAGACTTTGGGTTTGATGTGGCTGTAGCAATGGCTGTGCCTGTGCCTGAGGTCCGAGACTGATCATTACTGGGTTTGAATCAGTCTCAGCACTTTGCGTATAGGATTTCAAGTTCCTTATCCCCATGCACCCAAAAGGTGACAATCTCCTATTGGTTCGTACTTTCTCTGTTTCAGCTCTAGCCCTAAGATCTATTTCCCATCAACTCACTCACTCTCTCTCTCTCTCTCTCTCTCTCTCGTACACACACACACACATGCACAGACTCAGTCAGCAGCATTTGCAAAGATACGGAAGTCTTCGTGCGCGAGTTTACCCTACTCTATAAATGAATCTTTACTTATTTTTAACATGTAAATGGAGAAGCAAGTGAACCCACTTGTATTGACGAGCTTTTTCAGTTGCTTTGAAAAGTTCTTTCTTTGTCCTACCTCTTTTAATTTCACTCAGCTAGCGTTTATCAAAGAGAAGCAGTAAATCTGTATGGAATACAACCCATAAGAGTTTGCTTTTCATATAGCGAGACTATATATCCAATTACGTAATATGGAAATGGTTGTCATGTTCGAAAACTTTTGCTTTCAGAAAGTATCAGGAACATTTATGGTTTTTGACGCATAAAACTCCGAGGCAGACCATAACTATGGCATAGTATGCACGATGACAAGTTTTTTTTTTGGAGATTTTGGTTCTAAATGTGTGAAAATTTACTCTATCTCCCTTTCTCAACATACACACACCAGAATAGATGGGACAAAGATGGAAAGGAAATCTACCATAAAAGGGTTAACTACACCAACTGTTATCACATGACCATACTTCATTTCTTCAGTTTTTCACTTGCTGTTGCTTTTGGTTTTTTCAAAAGGGAAATAGCGGTGAGCCAATTAGATGAAGAAAAATTGATGTTTCAAACATTTAAAGAAATAGAAAATCGCATTTTCCTGTGAAGACAAAAACAGAAGCAATACTAATAATATGAGACGTGAATGTATATTATGAAACTGAAAATCATAAGTTTCCTAATTTTTTAAATTGGACATAGGACACAAACCCTAAAAAGACTTTACCCACATTTCCCATGGTCTTAGGGAGGGATGCGGGTCAAAGAAATCTGATACACATATGCACTAAAAATAACTTTTAAGGATGGACCAAGCTAGTTAAGACAAGCCCCTCCGAGAATGTTGAGGACTGGAACTGAAACCCTAGTCGTCGTCAAGTTCTTAGAGTTTCGAGAGGGCATAATTGTAAAAACGCTGACGACGCAAATACCTAAGTAGGTTTTAAGCAGATATTAAGTGTAGATAGACTGATTGACGACTGCATATTCGTGGATTTTAAGATATTAGACCGTAATCTGAAACTTGATATTGTTGGCTTACTTAAGCTTAAGTGATGTCTAAGTATCGAAGAAGCAGTCAGAGATGGATCGGAAATGGGAAAATGAGAATCTTACATTTGCGGTTTGTCTGACTCTGATCGGTTGAGAGAGAGAAAGAGAGAGAGAGAGAGGGAAGGGCAAAGCTAACATCAATTGGAAGAGCAGATTTTACGTGCCTGCAAATGAGTAATCGGTGTTGCTAACCCTAGTTATTCTTTTTTCTCTAACAGCAACAGCTATTGCTATACCTACTACTTCTATTTCTGTCCAATTTTTGCAGATCTGTGATCTATCAACGACTAAGAACCAAAAGGAAACACAAAGAAGAAGAGGCGATCCTGAAGAAAACGAACAAAAAGAGAAAGAGAAAAGTAAAGAGGAAGGAGAATCTTTGCTAGAAATGACTTGGTCTACATCACAAACCCCAAAAGAACTCAGTCCTTGTCAGAAGCTGATCGAACCCAGTCATTCATTTCGATTAGAGTCATTAAGCATAAACATATCTGATACCAACAAGGGCATCACTACAAAATGACAATAATTAGACGCAAAACTTTCCCTCTTGCTATATTGGTTTCCATTTAAGAACAAACAAGAGAAAATGGAAGAGAAGGATTGAAAAATAATGTTGACGATGAAGATGAAGAGGAAGACGAAGAAATTTTGATCAAGCAAAGAATCAAATTGAAAGACATAAATAGAGGAGCTTAAAGATTGGAATGCATCACTAGATCTTGATCTTTTCATACATCAGAAGAAATTAAGAAAAGAATTGCAAACCTGTTATTAGCGTATTCATAGAGACGGCCGCGGCTGGAAAAGATTACAAGAGCAATCTCAGCGTCGCAAAGCACAGACAACTCATACGCCTTCTTGAGCAATCCATTTCGACGCTTGCAGAAGGTGACTTGCCTATTAGTGGTGTTCTCTATCCTTTTGATTTCAATTTTGCCCCTTCCCATTTTTCTTTGGGAAGGGCCTTCCGGTTCTTGATTAGGAAACTCCGTGATTGCTAGCTGAAAACCCTGTAAGTCCAAAATTTGACATACTTTTCCGTTAGCTACTTATCATACGATAACTTCAAGCTCTCTAATCATGCATGATGAATTCGGAAACAACGCCCATAACCATCAAAACACAGAATTAGACGAACTGGGTTTCGTGTGGTTCTTGTTCGTGTTACACTAACCTGGTAAGAAGGAATGGTAAACAAGAAAGTTCAACACACGCACGCACACTCCCTTTTTCTCTGTCTTTGGTCTTTGGTTTTAGCTCAGAATTAGTGGAGTTGCACAAAATGGAAGTCGTATGCTCTGGCAGGTCTATATTTATAGACAAAGAATAGACCCTTCAACTACAACCCTACACACACGCACAAACCTATCAAACGTATACGATGACAATTAATTATAACTGTGCATACATATACATTTATATATGTGTGGGAGCACAGACGTGAAAATACCCGCAACTTTATATGTTCCCCTCCCTATACTTGGCAGATTATATACATATAATATATGTTATAGGAGGAGGAGCTAATCTACAAGGTCGTGCAGTAACAATACGTTCATGTCTTCATGTATGGTGAAAAAGAGAGCAGAGAATGATGGCTAATGAGGTTGTTGTATTTAGTAAAGCGATACTTAAAGGTGGTGGAGTGCGATGCCAAGTTGCAGTTGTTGGGCTGCTTTGATGGTTGGAGTATGCAAAAGTTAGAGGAACTTCCATGTATCACATACACTAGTAATTGGTATTTTGAGCCGATTTGTATTTTGGTTCTGAGTTTACTCGCAAGGTTGAAAGTACCATATCTCTCTCTGTGTCTGAGCTCCCTCTTACATTATTGGCAAGTTTTATCTACAAAGGTAATAGTGACGTAAGTGAAGAGGACTCCCATGTGAAGTTCTGTTCACCATCTCCTATTGCTCGCTTCATTTATGGTTAGAATGGAAGAACCGCTTTCATTTTTTAGTAGCTGCCATTTGTTACCCTTTTTCATTTTTGGACCATTGGTGGGACGTTGATGGAATTCCATATGGTACACAATGACAAATGTCACCCACACTTTCTTATTGATCAACTTTCTATTTATATACATACTATCTCATCAGTCATCACTGTTCTTATAGGTACATGCTTGAAATCTTTCCATGTCACGAATCCTCGCCTCCCACTCAATTACCGTTGATAGAGCACTTTTAAAACAGCGGAGGATTGTGTACTGGATCCCAGTAACAACCCATGATAATCCTGGAATCACAACAATATCCTTTTCAGAACATGTATATGCCATGTAGGGTTTCACAATTTATGCATATTCTTCAAGCATGTTGTCTCCATTGCGATTCATTTTGCGTAGCTTATGCTTGGGAAGCAAGGATTAATTCCTTTGTGGAGACTATTCAAGTCGGCGGTGGTCGGTCATCCTTTGAAGACAAACATGTTAAGCAAACGTATGCCTGATTTCATCCATTCAGCATATTTGATTGATACATATAACGGACATGCTGCCTTCGAAACATCAAAAGTCAACAACTAATTAATGAAGGTAAAGGGATAGCATACAAAATTAACATTTAGTATAAAATAGAAAAGATGTATATTTTTCTTAAAGTCATACTAATCTTCATGTTTGAAAGAACTCGGTATCGAAATAATGTTCAGTATATGTGCCTGCAATTTCCATTTTGTTACTATTGAATATTTGATTGTCGAGTCCGAGCATTGTGGTCAGTAAATTTTTTTCAAGTATTATCAAGTAGGGTTGTCTAAATTATGAGGGATTGTGTGTCAATTTTTTATGAAAAAGAGCACGAGAACTGACGAGTAGGATTTGTTAAAAAAAAAATGATACACTCGCAAGAGAATTATTGTAATAGAAATTTCTTTTTACATTTTGCATATAATAGAATATTACATAATTATTTATAGAACTTGATGAAGACACATATTGTTAAAATTTAAAGAGAAAATTATTCGAAATAAAATTTATATAATAAAAATATTGAATAATATGTTTTTATTTTATCATAACTCATCGTTGTATTCATTTGAATCCTAAATACATGCAGTTTTAATACGACTATAAAATTACTTAAGTTGATTAAACTTTAACTATTCTTCTACTCCTAATTGGCTGCAGAATTTTAAAATACAACTCTAAGGCTTTTAGGTAATTAGTAAAGAAGAAATTAAAAGTTAATCAAATAGGAATAGAAATAGAAAGCAAAATGAGATTATGCGAAGAAGCAAAAGCTAACTAATCAAGCATGCATTTCTATTCTCATTGCTTATTACAAAATAATGCTTGAGTATCATCCATAATTTTTTAAATTATCATACTTTAAAGGCTTAGTAAAAGAATCAATAACTTTTTTTTAATGATGAAGCAATTTCATTAATTTATCAAATAGGAAAAGTTATACCAATAAAACCCTTATATTTTACTTTCCTAAGCTGAGAATTACCGCTTACATTACAAGAAATTTTATTTTTAGTGAAAGTAAAAGGTGTTACTAAAAGAAGTAATATTAATCACTATTATTAATAATGTCCAATCTTTGAAGTCGTCACTTCTCATCCTAAATACTTTTGTAATTAATGAAATAGTGACTAATTTAAGAAATTGTCATAATTATATAACACTTTTGTGACATAAATATTGACACAAACTTGTAAAATGTGTGACAAAAATATATGATCACAATAACTTTACATATTTGTGACAAGTTTATCGTCACAAATAATATAAAGTAGTGATGAATTAAATCGTAACAGAACTTCATTATTTGTGACAAAAGTGCCGACACTAAAACCTATGGAATGTGTGACAATACTATATGATTACAACAACTTTATATATTTATGACAAGTTTGTTGACAAAAATAATATAAAGTAATAACGAATAAAGTTATAATAGTACTTAATTTTATTGTTATAACATTGTCTCCACTAAAATAATTATAAATAGTGACAAAATATTTGTCATTAATAATTTTTTTATCAGTTTCTATTACTTCTTCGTCACTAATATTTAATAAAAAAGTGTCAACATCATTTCGTCACAAAAATAAAAATTGGTTCTTACAAAAAGTATTGTCACTGATATGTCTATTATTATCACAAATAAAACTATCAATTCATCAACGAAATTGCATTAGCTGTAAAAGAAATTTGCATCAGTGACTATATTGTCTAACAGATTTCGTCACAAGTATGAAAGTTATATGTTACAATAATGTTGTCACTAAATAAAGAATATATGTTACAATTAATTTATCACTAATGTATTTGTATTTGTCGCAAATAATATTATTAAATTTAACAATTTTAATTACTTAATCGATAAAAATTTTTACATTGGTGGCCATAAAATAGAAGTTGTCACAAATGATATGGATTTTTAGTGCCAAGATATTATTAGACAAACAAATAAAAATTATCAGTATATATAAAATATATATAAATTACCAAAATGTACAAGATTCTAATTTTCAATACATAAAATTGGAAATTTTAATATCCAAGAAAAGTATTTATTACAATTATCTTAAACTATTGCGTACTAATTTAAGTTAAAACTCTCTAAGGTAAAATTTCCTGGCTATTCTTCAGGATGTAGTTCACTGTTGATTTGTTTCCTACAAAATAAATAAAAATAAAATCAATTAATTAGTTTATAAAATATTAAGCTATAAATTTATTACTAACATTTTATAATAATATAATGATAATGATAATGATAAGAAGTGATACTAACTATTCTCTATTTTATAAATTTATAAACTTAATGAGTAATTGGTGTATTTAATGTTGTGGCATTTGATGGATCTTCAATTAAGGCAGAAGAATTGAGTAACAAACTAGGAATTACTCAAATAGTTGCCAAATATGCAAAAACAGCTGAAATTTGTTTCATTTCTGTGGCTTGCTTCTCAATAGTTGCATCCTGAGCTTGAATCTTCTTATTTTGAGCTTGAATCTTTTCATTTTGTGTTTTTGTGATTTTAGTAAGTCTTGCAACTTCATCGTCTAAATCACTTGCATGTTTCTTTGTAGCTTCAGCTAAAATTTCACTTTTTTTTCGGGACTTAGATGTTATCCCTTTAACACCTAAACTGCGTGAATAGCTTGACTTTCTTTCTAGGACAAGATCAAAATGCTCAATGAGTGGTAGAGGTGCAGAAGAAATATTTTCTTTATTTTTCTCTCCCTCTTCTTGAAGCTTATTCAGCATATTTAGATAGAATTTGAAAATTTAGTAAAGTAATTTTAAACTTTTTAAAAAGCATATAATTTGACTATAACTTTCATACCATTATTTCTTCTCCATTTGGAACATACCAAGTTCTATTTGACTTTTGTTGTGATACCTTCCAAACTTTAATAGCATCAGGCCACTCATCAGAATCTTTATTTTTTAAAAAAGAAAAAAGACAAAGAAAATTAATGATTAATTAGAACTTATTTTTTTAAGAAAAATATAATTTTAATTTTAAGTTAATAAAATTTTACTTTATCATCCCATATGCAATTTGTATAATCGACTTTGTACTAGAAACTGATTTCATCTCTTGATTTCCCCTATTACTTGTGTTTCTTTCGCTTTGCACCGATACATTGATAAATAATTTATTTTTAATAAAAGAAAACAACTAACAAAATAAGTTAAAGTACTTAAATTTTAAAATTACCTTAAAATTTAGACTTTCCCTTTTATTCTCAATCAACCATTGTCAATCACCTTCCTCCACATCCTTTAGGCAATCTTTGCTCTTGAGATAGATTTTGTGCAAATGATAATGTTGATTTTTATATTTTACATGCACTTGTTGCATCACATAAGATTGCACTTGATTTGAGAAATTGAATTTATCCTAAAATTTATATAAAAATATAGTTAGGAAAATTAAGAAGCAAATTCATTGCAACAACAAAATTAAACTCTATTACAATTAAACTAAACTCTATTACAATTTAAAAAAAGTGGCATACCTTTAAAAATAACCACATTACCTTCTTATCATCCTTAAAAATCTCTTTCCAACTAGAGACACGAAGTGGCACAAGTTGCTGAATGCATACTGTAACTTCTGACTTGAAAAGGTTGGCATGCTTATCACATATCTTATAATACGGAGGAGGAAACTGAACATCAATTTGTTTTCCTTCAGCTTTCTTTTTGGCAAGTATAACATTAATTGTTGGTCCTAGTCCACCTTTTTTAGAATTTACATTTCCTATTTAAAAAATAAAAATTAATAGACATATAAAGTATTATACTAAAAATTTAAATGTACAATCATATAATTTTGAAGATCACGTTAGTAGTACTAATAACTTGTCCTTCTAGGCTAGGTGCATTATTTAAAGTTCCAATTGTAGCATCGGACTGTTGATTAAGAGCCTCTATAGCTTCTGACTCCTCTACCATACTAGGTTCATTTTGTTCATCATCCATATTTGATAAAGATCTACCATTGTTAACTGTCTTGCAGTTTCACATATAATTACCAATTTTAACCATCTTGCACTTTTAAAAATAAATGCAAATTAGGAACAAGCAACGTACGCAACTAAAGCAAATTGTAAGAAAAAAGTAATGAAGTAAACAAGCAAAAAAAATTAAGAGAAAATAAATATCTTTGAGTCACTTTCCATTCTATATACTCAAATTAACGATAACCACAATAACCTTGACTATTTCACAGTTCACCCAACTCAGAATCACAAGCATACAACTGCTTTATATACACTTAAGCAACAACTGCAACAAAGGTGATACCTTTACATTTTTCTAGTCTACATACCTAACAACCAAACATAATTCATACTAGATACTTCCAAATAAGATAGGGAAAATATAAAGAAGATATAATGAAGCGTTAAGTGGTGTAAGAGACGTTGTACACCACTTAAAATTTGTTCTTGAAGACATTGAAGATAAAATGAAGCGTTGAGTGGTGTAGGAGATGTTGTATACCACTTAACGCTTGTTCATAAAGACGTTGTACACATTAACGAGTTACGCATTGAATAAGACGTTGAATAAAGCGTTAAGTGGTGTAAAACATTGAACGAGAAAACAGAAATAAGACATTACACATTCATAATAGGAGACGTTGATCATGAAGAAGCAATTATGGTCAAAGTTTGGCGGTGTTGGATGTTTCCCTCTGTTCTATTGCTGTGATAAAAGATTTATAATCCAGAGGCAACCCATTCAAAGTGAATAGGTCTATCAAGTTTATAGTAACAAAGAGAGTGGGAATCGATGATTATAGTAGTTCCATAAGTAGTTTGATGGTCAGAGAACGAGTAATTACACTAGAAATAGTTCCATGAGTCTGTCAAGTTTATAGTAACAGAGTAATGCTAAAAAACTAATGTATTAAACTAAATCATGAAAGAATGTGTAAGCTAAGGTTAATATTTCTTGGGGAAATTCATGAATGTGTAATCCGTTCCTGTAAATTCGATAAAGAACCCATCAAACAGCAAGATTAGAAGAATAAGGTAAACAAACAACAATGGTTATTTACCTATTAGTATTTAAGCAGAGGAAATGGAAGATGTGGAGAGAAGATTGTAATCGAAGATATACAATGAAGCTGAGTAGAGAACTGCACACATGAAGAAGATGATATTTATTTACACCACTTCACGATTCATCTTCTTCCACCAGCTTTACTATTTGACAATTACTTAGATCTCCTCACACAAAACTAGGTGTAGCTATTAAGCTTTGTTTAATAGTACTACCCTTCTTCTTCTTCTTCTTCTTTGTGTTACACATATAATCTCCAATACGACATCGCGCAAAAGAAAACTAGGTGTAGCTGTTCAACTTTATTTAATACTCCTACTCTTCTTATTCTTCTTCGTTTTACACATAAAAAACAATCTCAAATTCTCCAATACAACATCGAAAACGAAACCAAGTGTAGCTGTTAAGTTTTATTTAATACTACTGCCCTTCTTATTCTTCTTTGTTTTACGCATATAGAAAAACAATCTCCAATACGACATCGCATAAAACGAAACTCAGTGTAGCTGTTAAGTTTCATTTAATAATGCTACCCTTTTTCTTCTTCATTTACAGATGTAGGAGTACAATCTTCAATACTTACTCTCCAATTTTTTTAATTAAAAAAAGAGTTCATCTTAAATTTTTAAAATTTGTTTAATAGTTTAATTTTCATAACAAATTTTATATTTTATAACTTTAAAATTAGATTTAATATTTTTACAATACATAATAAATATAGATGAGGGTAATTTATTTTTATCATAAACCATTATGTTACTGGGATAGTTACAAAAATTTTGAATTTATTCATCTAATAAAAATAATTGATTTTAAATAAAAATTTGTATAGAAAATTTTAAATAAATATATATTTCAAAGTTATTTCTAGCAAATATCTATTGATATGTAAAATATTACTTTTGGATTATCAATATATGTAGTTTGAATATTTTATAAGAAATATTTAAATTTGTTTATAAATAATAATATTAAAGAAAATCGTGTCACGTAGTTTCCAGTCCCTAAAATTCGTACAATAAAATTGAGATTTGTTAGGGAATAAAAGTATTCCAACATCTATAAATGCAAAGCAAGAAGATAATTTAGATGAGACAGTCGAATCAAGTTTGAAAGAAATCATCAAACTTATACGGTGTTTATAAGTTGTTGGCACCTAAGACTCGATGGTTGTCTGCGTGTAGTTGATTATGGCTTCGCAATATTGTCGTATTGGCTATACATATATTAATACATCACCATTTTGATTGAAACCTTCAATTTAGACTGTGTTGAGTTATCCCATAAACTTTGGTGTGGTGATCATGCTTATCTTTTTCCCATGATACCAACCTTCGATTGGTCAATTTAAAATTTTGATTAAGCTTCCATGACTTTTTATGGTTGGTGTCCACAATTTTAAGGGTGCATTAATGTTGAATTATTTAGGAAATTTCCTTCAACATTGTATGAATCACATATTTAATATAAATAACTTAAAAATAAATTTAATATATAAATTCTTTAATTCTAATGCATATTTTTCCCTTTAAAAAAGATAGCATATAATAACCTTACGATTTTACTTTTTATAAAAATGTTAGATATTCAATTTTCGAATAATCAAATTTCATTGAAAATATATTGTGACTTGTGAGAGATAAAGATAGGAAGTTATAGTTGATTAAAAACTTTGTCTTTTCTTTTATTATTGTTTGATAAAAACGTAAACTTATATTTGTCTTATAAAAATCTCTAAATTTCTATCTTTATTTATTTTGAATTATTAAATATTTTCTATTAATCTAAATGAATACCTAATTTTGTTTGATATTTATTTCATCATACGATGCTTCCTTTGTGTCCATTCCCTTTATAATAGATTAGAATCACGTGTCCATTCCCACGTAACCCAAGCGTAGCTGTTAATTTTTATTTAATACTACTACCCCCACCCTTCTTATTTTTCTTCATTTTACACATATAGAAAAACACTCAAATTCTTCAATACGAAAACGAACCAAGTGTAGCTATTAACTTTTATTTATAATACTACCCTTCTTATTCTTCTTCGTTTTACAAATATAGAAAAATAATCTCCAATATGACATCATGTAAATTAATATATACATGAAGCAGACAACACAATTTTAATAAAAAAGAAAGAGGGAAGATTTTGATAAAAAAGAAAGAGGGCAGATTACTCTCATCCTGAAGCCGACAACTTGATTTTGATAAAAAGGAAAGAGGGTAGAGCTGGTGAAAATTAATATATACATGAAGTTATCTCCTGTCCTCCACTGCCAAAGATGAAGCTCATCAGGTTTTCCCTTTCTCTCTCTCTCTCTATCGCCTTCTCTCTTTTGCCTTATTTGGGTCTCTCAGCTAATCGAGCTTGGTTTATTCATGGTGTATTTTGATTTCTTCTTAATAATGCCTCAATGTTTATTTGGAAAATATTAATACTTATAAAATTCCCTATCCTAGCAAGTTCTATGTCAAATTTTATTGAACACATTCAAATAATTTGTATTGTAGGTCAATGACGATTAACAAAACTTAGATGAAAATTTATAATAGAGCACTGCCACAATATAAAAAAGGAGTTAATGAATTTCTAGATTTTGCATTTAGACATTTTGATAAAGGAAGAGCAGTTTGTTGTCTTGTAAAAAATGCAACAATAACTTATTTAGGACAAGTCAACCAATTTATGAACATATGATGTTAAATGGGATAAACAAAAACTACAAGTAGTGGTACCAACGTGGAGAGATTCTACAATAATATTCTGATGACAACAGTGATAGTAATCAGAGTAATAAAAGTGAAAATGATGATGGAATGTGTGATATGTTACATAATCTTGCGAGGGATAGTTCTTATGATCTAAATGAAGAAGCTGATGATCCTATCAGAGGTGGCCCCACCAGTCCAAATAAGGAAGCGACTAAGTTTTATAGATTATTGAGAGAATTGGAGCAAGAGTTATATCCTAGCTATGAGGACTTTTTCATACTATCATTCATTGTTGAAGTCTTGAATTGGAAATGTCTCTACGGAATTAGTGCAAATGCAGTTGATGGAATGTCTCAAATAATGAAAAGATGGTTCTTTAAAGGTAATAAAGTTCCTAGCTCATATATTGATTGTAAGAAAGTTTCTTGAGATATAAGGCTTTAATATGAGAAGATAGATTCTTGTGTAAATGACTGCATACTTTACTAAAATAAATATGAGAATGCTCAATCTTGTCCAACATGTGGTGACTATAGATGGAAGAATAATGGGAAAATTGGGAATACGATTAATGAGCATGACCATATGAAAAAGATTATGCAAAAAGCCTTGCGATATTTTTGGATAACTTCTCGCTTGCAAAGATTATACATGTCATTTAATTTTGCTAAAGATATGAGATGGCATCAGGAAAAACCATATAATAATGAGTTTATGGGACATCCAGCGGATTCTCCATCTTGGAAAATTTTTGATACCGTGCACTTCCTTTTTGCAATAGACCATGTAATGTTATACTTGTTTTAACAAGTGATGGTTTTAACCCATTCGAGAATATGAGTACTTCTTTTAGTGCATGGCTAGCTATGTTAGTTCCTTATAACCTTCCACCATGGCTCTGTATGAAAGATCCTGATTTTATGATGTCACTTTTGATTCCTGGTCCGAAAGCTCCTGGAAATGATATTGATGTATATTTAGAGTCGTTGATTAATGAGTTAAAATTCCTTTGGGAGATAGATGTAGAGACATATGATGCATTTTTAAAGAGTAATTTTTAATTACATGTAGCTCTATTATGGACCATAAATGATTTTCTAGTTTACAGTAATTTATCAAGATGGAGCACCAAAGGCAAGTTAACATGTCCTATTTACAATCTTGAAATGTCTTCTCGCAAGCTTCAAAATGGACGTAAAACATGTTATTTTGATCATCGTCGTCGCTTACCAACTAATCATTCTTGGAAGAAAAATGCTAAAGCATTTGATGGTACCAAGGAAAATCGAAGGGCACCGAAACAATTATCAGGGGATGATGTTGTTGAACAATATAATCAATTTTCTCAGGTGAAGTTTGATTGATTTTAAATTATGTTTATATTTTATCTGTATTCTTTTTTTTCTTATTTCCACTATTTTCATTAAACAGGTGAATTTTGGAAAAATTGTAAGGAAAAGAACGCATGAAAATGCTCTATTGCTCAGAAATTGGAGAAAAAAGAGTTTTTTTTTCAACTCTTATATTGGAGAACACTTAAATTGCGACATAATATGTATGTCATACATATCGAGAAAAATGCATATGATAACATAATTGGGACTTTATTAACATTGAGGGGAAACCAAATGATACTATAAATACTTGTTTTGATTTAGAATTTATGGGTATACATCCTAAGCTTTATGCAACTCCCATAAGTGATGGCAGGTATGCGTTTCGCCGTGTATGTTATACATTGTCTAAAGCTGAAAAATGAGCATTTTGTCAGTTCTTAATTGATCTAAAAGTTCCAGATGGCTATTCTTCCAATTTTCTCGATGTGTGAGTCTTACTAATTGCAAAGTTTTTGGAATGAAATGTCATAATTGTCATATATTTCTTCATCAATATCTCCTTTTAGCTATTTGTAGGTTGCTGGGTAAAGAGGTGTACAAAGCATTGCTTGAGTTGTGTACTTATTTAAGAGAGTTATATGCTAAAGTTTTGCATTTTGATGATTTGGAGAGATTTGAAAAATTAATTCCTTTTACATTTTGCAAATTAGAGAAAATATTTCCTCCCTCATTTTTTGATATAATGGTGCATTTAACCATTCATCTTATGAGTGAGGCTAAACTTGCTGAGCCAGTATAATATCAATAGATGTATCCTATAGAATGATATTTACGTAGGCTTAAATCATATGTGAGAAATGAGGAGTGTCCAGAAGGATCTATTGTTGAGGCATATATTGTGCAAGAATGCAAGCATTTTTGTTCAAGGTGTCTGTATGAAACTGAAACTAGGTTGAATCGTGTTGGAAGAAATGATGAGGAAGTGATGCCCATTCTCATTCTGGGATTCAAGTTTTCTCACAAGCTAGTAGGCCTATGCTCAGAAAAAAATATGATGAGTTGAGCTCAGCTGAATGGGCTCAAGCTAGAATGTATGTGCTAGAAAATTAGGAAGAAACCAAAGAGTTTATGGAGTAAATTCTCTTAACTTTTGAAATTAGTCATTTTACATAATTTGTTTTATGGTTTATATATTCTTGAAGTAACTACTAATATTTTACTTATTTTTAATATAAAGCATGCATAAAGAAAAACTCAAGAGGGAGGATCCTAGAAATGTAGAAAGAAGATATAAAAAAGAATTCCATCAGTGGTTCAAGAAATATGTAAGTACTATAAATATATTTTCACCTATAACTTTTTATAGATTATAAAATATAAAATATAAATATTTAATGCTCATTACTCATGATAGGTTACTGAATTGCATAATAAAGGAAGTGAAATGGTTAGTGATCAATTATTGTCTTTAGCTTATGAGTCAAACAAGCGAGTTTATTGGTATAAAAGCTTCCTCATCAACAATTGGAGGTTTAACACAAAGGACATAGATTTGCAATTGAAACTACAAAATAGTGAAATTTTTGTAAAAGGTTATGTGAATACAGGCAATTTGGATTATTTTGATGTTTTAATCGATATCATACAATTAAATTATCATGGGAAAATAATATCATTTTATTTAAGGCTAACTGGTGAGATGTGTATCACAAAGGTGGATATAAGGTTAACAAGTTTGAGTTTCCTATAGTAAATGTCATACACAAGTTGAAAATTGACGAACCATTTGTTTTAGCTTCTTAAGCTGAATAAGTTTACTATGTAAGAGATATTAAGGAGCTCGATTGGTAGGTTATTGTCAAGACAAAGCCTTGTGATTTGTATGATCTTCTTGATGATAATATAGGAGATGAGTCATGTCAAGAAAATGAAAATTTTGGTTGTAGACTTCATGAATCTACTTTAGAGGATGATATTGATACAATATCTTTAGATAGATTTGATCTGGATGGAGCCATTGATGTTTGTTGATTTTTTATCACAATATTTTTATTCTAACTCCTATTTTTTATTAAACTCATATTTAATGATATTACAAGAAATCTTATTGTTTTAAGATTAATCACTCTAAATTTTATAATTACAGTTCAATCTTGAATCTTGTACATGATGTGTACTTTATCTAAAATTTTAAGACAAATTTCCCATATTTCTTAAAAACTAATGCTTTATATTTTTATTTCTACACTTCTCCGTTTTTATGTTTGTTTACAATGCCCTATATATAACGAGGCTGCTCTTGAATGTATTTAATATCTAGACTTCAATGAAATTACTGTGTGATTTCTTCTAATCATCAGTCTCTAATTTAAAGTAAAATTTATCGTACAAATATAGGCTTCATTCATTCAATTACGTATTGATACGTTCGAGTGACTTGTTTCATTTGCTTTTGACATAAGTTTGCTCGCTGCTTCTATTTCTTAAACATGTAAATCACCTACCTAAAAATATTTTGGAGATATCTTCAAACGAGAAAACCATAAATGTCTATTTGATTAGATGTTACCTAAAACAAAATTAGCAAATTGACTAACCTTAAAAGTCGTATATGTACTTATGAGAATTATATTTAAGTCTACAATGAAAAATAATTAGTTCCAATTAATATGATTATATTTTCCTTTTATCTATCTTCAATTCCTATCTCAATTTTATACTTTAACTTTTCTTATTTATATTCAATTTGTTGACTTAAGTTTTAGTATATTTGGGAAATCTATTGGGGGAAGGAATGAAAGAAATTAGAAAATAAAGGACCCCTTTGTTAAGTAAAAATTTAACTAAAATATTGGTCGATGATAAAACCGCTTGCCAACCAAATTAGAAGAATAAATTGACTGTTGTACCATCTGTAACTTTTGACTTCTGCTAAGCAAATATTGGACGAAGAAAGGAGAATTTTAAACTGAGTTGTAATTAAAAGAGATGAACTTTTTGGATTGCTTTGTCCTTAAGAAAGAATCTTTTAGAGTTTTAGGCACGACTTGGAAAGAAGGTATGAACTTGAAATGGAAGGAAAGAATTCTTCGTTTTTATTTTTAAGCCCTTTATAATTTATAATTTATTGATTTTATAATCAGTATAAGTTGTAGCTTCTACCCAATTTTTTTTTCCAACGTATTAGCTGATCAAAAGTGTAGACAAGATATATGGAGAAATGATATATTACATACACATTTTTATAGAGATTAAACTATATAGGTGCCCTTTTTAAACAATTAAAATCATGAAAAGAAGTTAGGCGCATTAATGAACTCTCAAAATAAGTAAAAGATATAAATCTTTCCCATAACTTAAGAAAATTTCAAAAAAAAATTCTTTTAATCTTTAAAAAAACTCTTAGTTTTCAATTTTTTGAAAAAAAGATTAGTTATCTTAGGCCCTGTTTAGCAACTGTTTAGCAATCAGTGGATTGCATTAGCTTAACTATTAGCTGATTCTTTCAGCGATCAGAAGAATCAGCTAATAGCAGATTAATAAAATTAATTTGACTAACAGATAATATCAGCGATTTATTTAATGACGTTTGATAAAATTAGATATTTGGTATTAGCTGTTTATTTGTAAAATGACTAATAAGAGTATAACTTTAAAAAATTGATTTATAAGGACATGAATATTAGTTGTTTATATCTTAATATTTCTTTGAATATTCTCATAAGAATTTAGAAAGAACAAAAGAAGTTCACATCATCATTTTCTCCAATATCTTCTATCGAGTCTTAACAATATCGAAACTCCTCTCAATATAATTTCCCAATGATGAATGAGTTTGGTAAAAAAACTTCTTGAGATCCTCTTGGATTAGCAAGAGCCAATTGGAGAACTTGAGGCATTACTAAAATGCCACTAAAAATAAGTTTGAGAATGAGTTAGATCGGATCACATAAGAAGTTTTTCCTCAAATGCAACACCAATGAGCTTAATATGAAATTGGGTCTGTAAATATGATATCGATTTAATTTATAATTTAAGGAAATATAAACTTTTTGATATTTTAATTTTAATTTTTAAATTTTAAAAATAAAAAATATTTTTTAATACATTAAATTAAAATAATATTATGTTTTAAAATGTTTATATTAATATCTTAAAATTTAATCTTAAATAAAAATAATTAATTTAAACTTGACTTATTAATTTTAGATTAAAGTGAATTGAATTAAACACATATACAAGTGATAATAATATTATATACTAAATATTGATATAAAACGGACCTAAATATTGAGTTTATACAAAAGTAATTAATGGAATATAATTAGAGATAAAAAATTTAAAAGCATTTATTTTTTGAAAATTTTAATTTAATATTAAATATTTTAAAATTTTAATTTAATGAACAACTTTTTAAATTTTGTATAAATTAAGTCAAATTTATATCTCTATCTCTTTAAATAATTTGTAATAACTTTTGAATATAATAGTTTTCTAGTCCCTTAATTTTTCAGCCACCGGAGGAAAACACTCCTTATAGTAACGTTTTCAAAATCAGCGGATTGAGTTCAATCCACCAATCCAATCTGTTGATTACCAAACATAATTATTAGCGGTTTAACATGGTGAAATAATTAAAATATTTCAATCTGTCAAAAAATAACTGATAAGTCATTTACCAAACAAAGCCTTAGAGTTCAGCTAAAAAATAATGATAAAACAAGTGTGATACATCATATGTAGACTAATCAAATGTTATTGACATAGTAACTTGACTCAGCTATTAAACCCGACTCGAAGCAATTAAATTTGACCTAAATTAATAATTTAATCTAATTATAATAAATTATTAGTTTGTGTTGAGAGTAATTAGTTCGGCTCAAATTTAAGAATTGAGTTGAATCGTCGCATAAGTAATATTTAATTAGTCCATATATAATATTCATATGTAATATGTCGTATATTTTGTTGTTATTTTTTTAACCAAAGTTTAAGATAAGGGATTTAAAAAAAAAACACTACAAGGAGTTTTTAAAAAAACTTTAAAGATTAAAGAGTTATTCTAAAGTTTCCTAACTAGTTAACTACTAAAAAAATTAACTTTATAAATTTTACAATTATAGTCTGAACTTTAAAAATGACAATAAAATGCTCGAATTTTAAATTTTTGTAAAAGTAACCCAACGATAAACTCTTTGATAATGGAGCTAACATGGCAAGCCAAATCAATTGTTATAATATTTATGTGGATGCTAAGTAGAATTAATTATTCACATCAGTAATTTATTTATTTAATATTAAAATAATAAAATTTTAAAAAAATTAAACCCAATCGTTTCCTCTCAAAGTTTCTTCATTCTTCTCCCTTCCACTTCCTCAAATGTCACCTTTTCCTTTACTCTCTTATGGACCCTTGGCTTTACTGGATCCGGATGCAATTTTTACCTCTCCCTTTTCATGACAATTTGTAGGTAATGGAGTTTTTGGTGGAGAAACTTGATTTCCGTACCAAAATGTTGGCATCACTGCTAAGTAAGAGCTTGAATAGAAAGTTGGATCTAGCTTTGATTAGGTAGTTGAACTTTGTGGAACTGTGTCTTAGCAGTGACTCTATTAACCTGATTACTAGGTGGCATTAGTTGATAGGACCATTTCCCAGAAAGAGCCACACCCTTTCCTTATAGCCTGGAATGAGATGATTGCACGATATTGAACAGTGAAGATCCAAAAAGTGGCATTTGTGCCTTATTTATGGGTTTTTCAGCAGATTGGGGTAACAGACTCATCATTATAAAGCTTGTCAAACCCAATACATACATATACATATATATACATATACATATACATATACATATATATACATATACATATACATATACATATATATATACATATACACATACATACATATATACATATACATATACACATACATATACATATACACATACATATATATATATATACA
>JANSVA010000002.1:14610778-14648736 GCA_025504915.1 Erythroxylum reticulatum | reverse complement strand
GTCAACACGTGTTTTCAGTAGCAAAGTGTATATATATATATACACACACACATCAATCTCACTCAAAAAAGGGATGAACAAGGTGCACCTTTGAGCAAGAATCATATATATATATACATACATATATATATATACATACACATCAATCTCACTCAAAAAAGAGATGAACAAGGTGCACCTTTGAGCAAGAATCTATATATATGTATGTATATATATATATACATGCATGAATTAATTGATTATTATGTGTTATCATAAGGTTAATCTTGGTTAAAGTGATTTATTAAGTTTAAAAGACTTTGGGCTATATGACATTTAATAAAGCATGAGCTTTAATATGTAAAGATCCAATAGTCTGATTTTAATTTTATGATGGGCTAAAATAGAAATAAGGCAAATTATATAAAGCATTAGAGGCATGGTCTCCAAGTCATATGAACGATTATATTTTTTTGATATCCCATCAGTCAGAAAAGAGACAGTTTAAAAAAAAACAGTCGTACATTAATACTTGAAAGACTAATAATAACAAGATACAAGAATCACGTTGTTTTTATGGATTCAGATACGCTTCCACAACATATTTAAATATTCTTGATGATTTATTATGATTGTTTATATGATTGGTGACGATTTTCACCATAAGAAATTAAATTCTATCAAGTGGTACCAAAGCCTCTTTTGTGTTAGATCATTGAAATTTTTTTAATTATTTGTCTTCCATATGGATGAATTATTTTTGTTTATGCAGACCTGGTTTTTCTGTATATATATCTGGTTTTAACTTCTTGATTTTAATGTTTAAGTTAAATTATTATTGCAGTTTTATGATTTTTAAAATATTAGAAACTGCCGAAACAGATGACGATAATCTGTGTTGGAAAGGTGGTTTTCAAAAGCCTTTAATCTTTATTCGTGTTCTTTCAACAATATGTATGTTTTTTTTAATAAAGGTTTGGTTTTATTCTTTAACAATTGGATAAAGACGAGAATCACTTTGATTTGGATAAAGACCATAAAGTTTGATATATTGCTATAAATGCCCATTTAAAGGCTATTTTATTCAATAAAGAATAACACTGGCATAATACATCAATTACAGGTTCTGTCATTTAATTGTTTCGAGTGGTACAAAGTTCTTTTTCTTTCTTTGTGCTATTTAGTATATGCAAGTTTAGCGTAAATAAATTGTACATGCTGTTGGTTTATAGTTTATATTTTGTATGAAAATTGAAGTCGGTTATCTAAGGTTAATATAATCAATGTTCAAATTGATTGTTCAAGGTATGTTTAAATATTAGTATAATTAATCTTTTATTAATATTATGAAATAAATTGATTAAAACAACAAGCTGCTAAAATAAGCTCTCTTGTATAAATTAATTTATTTTATAATATTAAGATAGTTGTGTATGTGTAATTCATGTAGGTATTGACTAGCCAAAAGGAAGGTCAATATTTTGGCCGAAATACATGTACACCTATGGTGATAAATATGTGAAAATTATTAGGTTAGCTATGTGAACAATTAATCGGTCCAAAAAAAAGGTTGATTGTTTGACATTTTATTATTGTCAATATTTGATTACTACACCAAAAGTACCACTTGCAATTTAATATTTATGTCCAAAGACTAAATATTAATTTTGTACTAGGTATCTTATGATGGTATTTACCATTATTTGATCTTGTATGATTATGTGGAATTTATGTGAGCTTGTTTGTTGGCTGTTTTGTTCTCTGTTTAGTTGCTACTTCTACTTCTACTATTGTTGTCAGCATCAATTCCATTCCTATGCTTAACGACACAAACTTTAAGATATGAAAAAAGAACGTTATGATTGTTCTCAGTATCATAAATCTAAACCTTGCATTAAGGATTGAACGATTTGTCGATCTTACGGCTAGCAGTTCCTTTAATGGTAAAAGGGACATGGAAATGTGGAAATGTTCAATTCGCATGAGCCTTATAATCATAAATCGTGCTATTCCAGAAACCTTCAAGGGCACTATGTCCAAAGGGGTAACTACTACAAAAGATTATTTTGAGGAAATTGAAAAGAGGTTTGATAAAAGCAAAAAGTCTTAAACAAGTACAATTTTGACAAATCTCATTTTAACGAGGTATAAGGGAAAAACAAACATAAGGAGTACATCTTGGATATGTCGTATCTTGCTTCGAAACTAAAGGCACTAAAGTTAGAGTTGTCTAAGGACTTACTTGTGTACTTAGTTTTGATATCTCTCTCTGAATAATTCAATTATTTTAAGGTAAGCTACAACTATCAAAAGGAGACTTGGACTCTAAATGAGCTTATTGCTTATTGTGTGCAAGAAGAGGAAAGACTAAAGTAAGAAAAGATAGAGAGTGCTCATTTTGCAACTACCTTAAAGGACAAGATCTTGAAAAGAAAGAAGGGTAAGGAAGCTGCAAGTGCTACAACATAAAAGAAACGATAGAAGCAACAGGATAAGACTTTTACTCTTTTTTTTTGTGAAAGTACTACACACAAGAAAAAGAATTGTACCAATATCATGCATAGCATGCAAAGAAAGGTATATTTCTTGCTTTGGTTTATCTGAGGTAATTTAACTTCGATACCTATACATACTTGGTGGCTAAATTCTGGTGCTACTACTTACAGTAGTATGTCCATGCAGGGTTGCCTGAGCTATGGAAAGCCAATTAATGATGAAAGATACATCAATGTGGGCAATGGTAAAATGATAGAAGTTGAGGCTATTGAAACTTTTAGGTTGTTATTAAAGACCGATTATTATTTAGATTTGAATGAGACTTATGTTGTACCATCATTTAGACAAATTTTGGTTGGACAAATTTGGTTACTCTTGTTCATTTGGAAATGGTCAATTTGGTCTTTTTCAAGATTCAATACTTGTTGGTACTAGTTCTTTATCATTTGTTAATAACCTATATTTGATTAATACGATTATCTCATATAATGAAACTTTGCACGTATGTAGAGGTATAAAGCGAAAATTAACCAATGAAAATTCTCCTTCATTATGGCACAAACGTTTAGGACGTATCTCTAAACAAAGAATTGAACATCTTATGTTTGATAGAATTCTTGATCTCCTTGATTATGTAGACTTTGAAATTTGTGTTAATTGTATTAAAGGGAAACAAACAAACCTAAGGAAATCAAATGCCAACAGGGTTATGGACATCTTATAACTCGTACATACAGACATTTGTGGGTCATTCCCTCTAGCTTCATAGAATGGTCAGCAATATTTTATTACGTTCATAAACGATTACTCCCATTATGGCTACCTATATCTCATGCATGGGAAGTTTCAGTCCTGGACGTGTTCAAAAACTATAAGGCTAAAGTTGACAATAAACTCAACAAAAAAATAAAAAGTGTTAGATCTGACCGTAGTGGTAAATACTACAGACGATATGGAGGATCAAGTGAATAACGTCCAAGACCATTTGCTAAGTTCCTTGAATATTACAGTATTGTCCCACAGTTCACCATGCTAGGATGTCCTAGCATGAATGGTGTTGTTGAAAGGAGAAACAAAACACTAAGGACATGATAAGGAGTATGACTAGTCATTTTACTTTACCATAATATCTTTGGGGAGAAGCATTAAAGACTGCAACTTACATACTTAATAGGGTTCCAACTAAAGCAACTACAAAAATCCCTTATGAGCTTTAGACGGGCAAAAGGCCTAGTTAGAACCACTTGCAAATTTAGGGTTATCCAGCTAAGGCAAGGCCAATAAGCCTAATTGACAGGAACTGGATTCTAAAACTGTTATTTGTTATTTTGTTAGATATTCCAAAAGGTCTAAGGGTTACAAGTTTTATGATCCCACTACAAAGTCAATTTTTGAGACGAGAAATGCTCGGTTCTTCGAGGATGTTGAGTTTGTGAAGGGAGATAAGGTAAGAGACATTGTCTTTGAAGAGGAATATATTGATATTCCTCTAGTTGTTGTTGACAATTATATGGGTTTTATTCCTGATGTTGTCAAAGTAATAAATCCAAAACAACAAGATAATGTTGAGGAACTCCCTGTTCAGATTATAGACATTATTCTAGAAGAACAAACTCACCAACCTCAATAACTAGTGTCATTAAGGCGATCCAGTAGAAAAAGGAGAAGTGTGATTCCAAATGATTACATCATATTTCTCCAAGAACATGAGTGTCACATTGGTGTTGTGGAAGATGATCCAGTCAACTTCCATTAGGCCATGCAAAGTTTTAACTCTCAAAAGTTAATTGATGCCATGAATGAGGAGATAAAGTCCATGAAAGACAATGACATTTGGGATCTTGTCTCATTGCTTAAAGGTGTGAAACCTATCAGTTGCAACAATGTAGAGAGATATAAGGCTTGTCTAGTTACCAAGGGATTTACACAAAAAGAAGGCATTGATTATAAAGAGACTTTCTCTCTGGTTTCATTGAAAGACTTTTTTAAAACTATAACGACACTTATAGCATATTTCAACCTTGAGTTGCATCAGATGGATGTAAAGACTGTGTTTCTTAATGGTGACATAAATGAGACAATTTATATGGTGCAACAAAAAAACTTTGTGTCAAGAGCCCCAAAGTAAATGGTTTACAAATTGAAGAAATCTATCTATGGACTCAAACAAGCTTCTCGTCAATAGTATTACAAATTTCATCAAATTGCTTTTTTGTTTGGATATGAAATGAATGCAGTTGATATTGTATATACCATAAGTTCAGTGAGAGGAGGTATACTTCTCTGGTTTTATATGTCAATGACATACTACTTGCTAGCAACGATATAGACTTATTGTACAAAACCAAGAGCTTTCTGACAAAGAAATTTGAAATGAAAGATCTTGGTGATGCCTCTTTTGTATTAGGGATACAAATACACTGAGATCGCTCTCAAGAAATACTTAGGTTGTCACAAAAGAGCTATATTAAGAAAATTCTTAAGAGGTTTGACATGCATGATTGTAAACTAGGTGACACCCCTGTTGCTAAGGGAGACAAGTTTAGTCTCAGTCAATACCCTAAGAATGATTTTGAAACTAAAGAGATGCAGAAGATCTCTTACGCTTCAGTAGTAGGGAGTCTAGTGTATGCTCAAGTATGTACGTGTCTAGAGATTACGTATATTGTTGAAATGCTGGGTAGATATTTAAGCAATCCTAGAATGGATCATTAGAAAGCAATCAAATGAGTTATGCGGTACTTGTAGAGAATAAAAGACTGCATGCTGACATACAGGAAGTCGGATCAGCTAAAGATCACTGTGTATTCTGATTCTGATTTCGTTGGATGTCAAGATAGTCGGAGTTCCATATCGGGCTATATTTACCTGCTAGCTAAAGGAGCTATTTCCTGGAAGAGTGCTAAGCAAACACTCATAGTTTTTTCCATTGTGACAGTAGAATTTAGAGCATGTTATGAGGCATCCAATCATGGAATATGGTTGTGGAATTTTGTCACTGGGCTACGCATTGTAGATAGTATTGAAAGATCACTAAAGTTATTTTATGACAACAAGTCAGCACTGCTATATTCCAACAACAATAGGAGCTCAACGAAGTCCAAACATATAGACCTCAAGTTCCTGATTGTCAAAGAAAGAGTTCAAGGTGGTCAAATGTCTATTGAACATATTGGAACAAACTCTATAGTTGTGGATCTGTTCACTAAAGGTTTACCACCAAAGATCTTTCATGAGCATATCGCTCATATGGGTGTTGTATCTATTAAAGATATATTATTTTAGTGCGAGTTTGTTATTTCGAATGATTTTCAATTATAGACACTTTTATGATTTATTTGAAATTTAAAGTTTATTTGGTTTATCTCAATAAGGAATAAGGATTTGAACCAATTGGAAGTAGGCATGTTAAGATCACATTACATGTAATTTCCATGCTGCACAACCATGCTTGATCTATGTTGTTCAATTATATTGGCATAAGTGGTCATTGATGGGTTTAGTTATGATATGCTTATAATGAAAACTGCTTTGATCCTATGTTATTATAATTGATGAACGAGATTGATTATCCGTGTATTTGGTAGTGATAACAAATTTGAGCTTACAAGGTTATGTCATGATATACAATTAAAGGAGTTATATATATATAACCCAAGTGGGAGATTGTTGGATTCAGTCCAACATATGGGTAAATATATATATATGAATTAATTGTATATTATAACCTATCATAAGGTTAAGCCCGGTTAAAGTGAACAATTAAGGTTAAAAGGCTTTTGGTTATAGGACATCTAATAAAGTATGGACTTTAATGTGTTGTGACCTAATAGTCTGATTTCTATTTTAAGATAAGCTAAAATAGAAATAAGACAAATTATATAAAACATTAGGGTTATGGTCCCTAAGTCATATGAGTGATTATATTTTCTGATATCCCATCAGTTAGAAAAGAGTCGGTTCTTGAGAGAGAACAGACGTATATGTTGACTTGGAAAATGAATAACCGCAAGATACAAAAATCACGTTGTTCTTATGGATTCAAGTATTCTTTCGCAACAGATCTAAATATTCTTGATGATTTGACATAACTATTTATATAATCAGTGATGGTTTTCACCATAAGAAATTAAATTATATTATGATGCCCTTATCAAAAGAGCCAAAACCCAAAAGGATAAAAGGGAGGAGAAGCTGAACTCAAGCTCGAATTCTTTCTAGCAAGAGGATCAAATTCTGGTGTAGATGCAGGTTGAACAACTCTCCAAGAATTACCACTAGAAGTTTTTGCAATAAGCATCCCAGGTTGTTTGTTATTAAATTTTTAATATGGGCAGAGTGTAGAGTCCACTAACAAAAATTGGGCTTATGTCAACCATTGTCCAAATAACTAAAACTAGTTGTTTGGATAGTGGACCCTTACCACTTATAAACCCTTTAACATTTTCATGTTTAGTTAATATGAGATACTCTAACACTCCCCCTAAAGTGCGATTGGAACTGGACATCCAGTTATCACTCGAAATATACGCACTGGTAACCGGACTGGACTGTTGGGACTGGACATTCAGACGGACAACTAGGAAATTAATAATCCAGACTAAACCTGATATGATGCCATATTGAATTTTTAATATGTGCAGAGTGTAGAGTCAACTAACAAGAATTGGGCTTAGGTTAACTATTGTCTAAATAACGAGAACTAGTTATTTGGATAATTGACCCTTTCTACTTATAAATCCTTTAACATTTTCATGTTTAGTCAATATGAGAACATTATAGGATTTCAGTCCTATTGTGTTGGCCTTCGGGATCGGAGTAATGATTAACCGGGACAGTCAAGGGCATTCGTATTTCATAGACAGAGCCATAGGGTTCAAGTCTGGAAAATGGCAAAGACTTCCATGACAGGAGCAAGCAGAACCCAAAACACATCAGAGGTTACCTATGAAGCCAACCCAAACAGCTCTCTCTATACTGGTTTTGATAATATAAACACTAGTTCTTTACAAATCTTTGTTCAAAAACTGAACGGAAGAGATTATCTTGAGTGGTCTCTGTCCGTTAAACTTGTACTAGAAGGCAGAGGAAAGCTCAGGTACATCCCTGGGGAAGAGAAGCAACCAGAAGAAAATGAGCCTGAATTTAAAAGATGGAGGGAAAATTCCTTGGTAACAGCATGGCTTCTAAATTCGATGGAGGTAACAATTGCAAGACCAAACATGTTCCTGCCAACAGCCAAAGCAGTGTGGGACTCTATCCAGCAAATGTACTCAGACTTGGAGAATTCTTTATAGATTTTTTAATTGAAATCAAGGCTTTGGCAATTCAAACAAGAAGATCGTGAGATTACCATGTATTACAATGAGATGGTGGCTCTTTGGTTGGAACTAGATCAATGTTATGAAGATGAATGAGAGAAAGTAAAGTTTCTGTCTAAAAAACTTAACATAATAATAGAGCCTTTGTGACCAAGTGGTCGTAAGTTCAAATCCTACCATCCACCTATTATTCAACACAAGGTAGAGTAAGCCTGTGCAAGTTTCAAGCTCAAAGGACTTTCACTTGAGGGAGTGTGTTAGTGAATATATAAAATCAATTAAGTTGACCTTACACAACAACTTAAGCTATTATGATAAAACGGTCACTTAACACTTGTTTTTTAGAAGTCTTTGCAAGAAGCTCACTGACTTTTAGAATTTCTCCTTCCCTGAGGATTTTTGAAAACGAAATTTTATGAAGCGGATTTCATAAAGATCATAACAAAGAAATAGCACCCTGACAACAAAATTATCACCTGTTGATAATACCTTTATCCGGAAAGCCTTGGAGTAACTATGTGAGAAGAGACTTCCCATGTTAGTTCAAACAATTGCTATGCATCTTAAATTATAAAACACATTTTAGAAGGATTGTTCCAATGAAACCTGCAGTGCATGAATTATGTGTCAAATGTTAGTTGTCATTTACTTAAAGGACATCCTCCAAGAAAGACGAATTGAAAATGCATCATATTAATTTGTGGTGATAAAAGAATACAAAGACATTGTTAATATTACCAAGAGGGACAAAGGCCAAAAGTGTCAGCATGTATTGGATGATATGTAGTCAGAACTCTAATGGTAATTGGAGACTGTAATATTTTGACTACTTGATTCCTGAATCGAGTTGATTCATCAGCAATTCTTCTGAAATATGCCTTTTGTAACATTTGACTGCTTGATTCATGAATCGAGTTGAGTCATCAGCAATTCTTCTGAAATATGCCTTTCTTGGATTCCTCTCCCTTGTTCAAAGTAGATAAGTAAAAGGTTTTCACTAATTAATTAGAAAATTCATCTCATACAAAAGTTTTCAATAATTAATCAGACGTAAAGAGATTGACTGATTAAATGATACAAATATATGGAAGGGACAAATTTGCCAAAACTAGGTGGAAATTTGACCAAGCATTTAGTGCTTTTGGATGAAAGGACCGGAGGAGAGGAGAAAGGGCAAATGTGATGTATTTTGTACACAAATTCATAAGCCTGCTGCTAATTGTATGTAAGGCCATAAGTTGAAGGTGCAGGTTGTGAGACAAGGCAAAAGCATGTAAACTCAAGATGCCTTTTCATATACATATAATGACCATTTTGGCTTCTTTCCTTTCTATTGAAAGCAAGAACGAAGCAAAAGAGCAGGCAATAATCAGTTGCAATATCAAGGTAGTTTTGGGGGACCACTTCTATAGCTAGTATGTACTATACTTCTGTTACAACTTCAAAATGATAGTGAAAGATGCCAATATTAATTGATTGCAATACCTAAGAACATAAATGCCACTCAATAATAAGGGTACTTTCATTTTCATTTCTAAAGTTTTTTTTTTAATTTCCGCATACCAAAAAGCCTGTATAAGGAATAAAAGTAATATGAAGTTATTTTCCCCTTTTCTTCTTCCCCAATTCTCAAATTTGGTGATGTATAGTAAACATCAAAGTCAGAGTCCTACTTCTCTCGTATGGTTCTTATCATTACTTTTGCAGTACTCCTGTATGACAATTTGGTGGGTTCTGCAACTGGTCACGATACACACCAACTCTTACTCTAACTCTATTCGTTGACCTACTAATCCTTCTGTCTTCAAGTCTTATTGCTTATGCCAGTATAACAAATAGAATGAAACTTCCCCGCTTTCATTCAATCTGTTAGTCTGGTTATGGTCAAGAGTTTCATTGTATCATTTTTGTATCGCATGAAAAGGAAGGGAAAAAAATGTTCATATTTTCTGTATGCTATTGCCTATAATAGCATCAAAACTCATTTCATTCCAATTTTTCTTTTAACTTCAGGAGACATAAAAGTGCTGACTAAAAAATAAAAATACTAGTGGAACAGTCAAGGAAGAGTCAAATTTCGAATAACTGACAAGTATTCGTTGTCAATTATTGTTTCTTTTTCACGTGGGATGCTCTAAACCTTTTGGGATGTATTGTGCAGAGCCAACCTTTTCGTGTGGAGAACAGGTAATGAGGAACAAATGAGGATATTACCACTATCGTACGATTATAGTGTCTTTAATAATGAAACTCGCAAGGATAAAGAAAAACTCAAATCTCAGTCAAACTTCAATGTTTTCCTGGGATCTGTGTTTGGTAAGGGAACATGGAGGCACATCAAGACAAAGTGTAAAAGAGGAACAACTAATTGATTACTTCAAGTTTCAAGTTCAACTACACTGAAAAAGAGGGCCAAGTCTCAACTTCCACAAAGAATAGAAACTACAGACCAAGTAACAGCTACTATTACTAAAAAAGTTACAAACCACTTAATGACTTTGCACTAAGAAGCAAAAAATAAGGATACCTAAAATACCTTGAAAGGAACTTTCACTACGGCAAAAAGAGCTTTAGGCATCGATATGTTTGTAACAGCTTAAAAATGTGTTGTTAAAAATTAATAAAACGTAATAACTTTTAAAGTGTCACCTTTATTAATATTAAAAGTCAACAATAATAATAATTTGTGGCTGCATTAAAAATGGTTGCAATAAGGTCTTATATGCAACGTCTATAATTGTTGTTATAGTTCCAATCATTCTTTTACTAATGGATATTTTCCAATGTTACATATTTATTTATATAGCTCTATTATCACAATGATACTTGTGATTCAATAAATCAATATTTCTTAAATCAAAAGAATCAAGGAATTAAATTTAGATACTAAATTCATTCAAATCCAATCTTCTTAATGGTAAATTAAAAAAATTATTGATAAAAAAGGAAAAAGTCAGAGCAAATAACAATCTTGATTTCCTTAATTCATGTGGATCTACATTATCCTAGCATTCCTCATTTCAGTGAAACCTTGGATAACCTTAATATTTTGACCATGGAGTCTGAGTACATGTATAAACAATCTGTCAGGAAGACCATGAGGAGGCTCAAGAAGAGTTGCCTAACAAAGCAAAGTTCTTCTTTAGCACTGCAGCACAGAACTGGGATGCATAATTTTTTGTAAAGATTGATGACAATTTAAACTTTATCTTGGTATAGCATCAAGTCTTTTATTTTTTTACCATCAAAAGGCTATTAATCATATTCAGTGAAAGTTATTTTCAATATGAATTGTCTTTCCTCTTTCTTTACAGAGGCATTGATTGATTTTCTTGAACATCGTCATAGACAAGATGGTGCTTATATTGGATGTATGAAATCAGGATATGGGATAATTGAAGAGTATGGTCTCTTATCTTTTTTTTTTCTCTATCTAAATGGCTATGGCTTATCATTTTCAATATATGATTGTTGTAGTCCCAACTTGAATTTTACTACGTAGTTTTCTAGCTCACTGGAACTTCTATGAACTATGAACTAATTTTTCCGTATAGGTTTATAGACTTCTATTCCTTATTCATGTGGATGTAGAGTGAATTCATCATAGCATAAAATTTCTAGCTTGTCATCTCTTATTCCTATTAGTTTATACAAAATTTATCTTCAGAAACTAGTTGCTCCTTTGGTTTTTGTTTTGTGCATATAATATAAACTATTTATTTTATATTTGTGAGATATGAGTTAGGATCACATTCTAAATTATGCTTGGTTTCCTTTTTTGGCTCCATAATGGCCCAGGGTCTAATATATTCTTACTTTAACTTGCTCTTTATGATATTAAGGTTATTAGAATTGTGCTTATTAGAAGCATAAAGAAGAAAGGCTATAAGAGATGATTCTTTTTTACTATCTTTTTTGTTTGTAGGGGAAGGCAATGGTATGATTTGGAATGGTGGAAATTTGGTGATGAGAAATTGTAAGTGTTATAACTTGTGTATGTTAATGGTACAGTGATTCAAAATTTACATTTCGTGTTCAGTCATATGTAAAATATAACATTTTTTACCCTCAGAATGATGGACAAAATATGAAACCTAACCATAATTTTCATCCTTCTTGTTTTGCTATTTCTTCTCAGGTACTTTATACATGCAGCTGGTTCACTATTATACTATCTAGAAATTTGGCTTAGCATATAAACATTAACAGGTAACTATTTTTAGTATAATTAGGAAACTTAGGAAATATCTTTTAAGTTGTGGAGGAGTGGTCAGGTGCATGGAAAGCTAACATATTATTAAGTTAAGAAATTAGCAATTGAAAATTATATAGCTTTTCATTGTGATGTGCACTTTGACTTGAGGAAAGTGGAGTGAAGAAAATATGATGGCTTTAATTTTGAAGTTTGTGAGAATAAGTATATTTGACACAACAACCATAAATTGGGTAAAATTATGGCAAATGAGGTGTTTAGTTCATTGTACTATCTCACCATATATAATTCTTAGATAACTTGGTTTTGTTGTAATAAACTCTATTTACTGTACAGTCTTACATCTTGGTTGACGAGGTTGAAAGAAACCAATTTTTCTTACATAGTAGTTTTACAATTCTAATCTACTTCTTGTTTCTTTTTTTTAATATGGTGATGATTAGGAGTGGGCAATGAGGTACTTTGTGAAGAATTTTATAATGCCTATACATATTGATTTTGATTAGTATTTAGATTAATTCCTTTATATTCCATATGGAATGGAGGACGATATTGTAGATGAATAGTTTAGCTAGTGATGTTTTTCCTTTATAGTTTGAATAAGTTAAAAGGTTGAATTTTAGAAGTCCTTATGGACTATATATCATATATAAATGTAGTTTTTGTCATTTATATTTGATATTATTATATTTGATAGTACATACGCAATTAAAACGTACATTAATATCTATATATTTCTTTTAATGTATATAAGGATATTGCCTATGTAATGACAAGTGTTTAATTTTACGTTAAATAATATTGATAACAAAAGAATAAATTGTTGCTTTTATTGTTACAAATGTTTGCCTAAAAAATACTTTGTTACCTTATAAAGATTTATAAGTGTTGCAATATTTCTTTAACATTGTTACTATAGTTTGAAACTAATATATTGCCTTAGTCAAAACTTAAAGCAACTTTTTTTATTTTTTTCCTAATCAAAAATTTTGGTTGCCTTATACTTATAGCAACACAACTTTTTGTAATGATCTGAATTATGTTGCTTTAATAAAAAGGCAACGATAATTATACTTATAATATGCTTTTTTCTATTGCCTAAAGCACTTTTTGTCACAATGGAACATCCTTCACTTGAAGCCTTGAATAGCATTTCATAAATCAGAAACCAAATATTAGTTTTTTTAATAAGAGTTTTAATGGTTTGTATGGTTGGTGATACAATTGTAGTTAGCTAAGTTAAAGAAATTTTGAAGGAATTGATTTAAGACACATATGTTGATTAAATTTCAATGGACATTTCGATAACCACTTTTGGAGGTTCGTTGGAGCTACTTGAATTATAATGATGAATTAATTTAATTCAAATTAAGGTTGAAGAAGATTTAAACATGAACGTGATCTCAAGCATGACCATGTAATTCCCAGGAGTTACAGTCCATGTAACTTTTAGGAATTAAGTAGCAAAGAATATAACTTGGCATGTAACCATGTATCAAACTATTTACCTATGAAAAAATAAGTTATAAACACATAGCCTCGAGCATGGTCATATACCAACCATATCACTTTTGAGATATATAAATTGTGAAGATATGACTTCTAACACAACTTAAATTGTGTCCATTAACATTAAATTTTTGTAACAAACATGACCATATCTTAGGTCGTATTTGTTTTTGAAACCTTAATTTTTATTTTTGTATTTAAGGAATATTTCTATTTAATTTTAGTAAGTTTTTTATATCTTTATTTATTAAGACTTGTGAGCACTTTTTCATTATTCTTTATTGAACTTCAAATTTATCAAAGTATTCTTTCTTTATAACATTCATTAAATTTTTTATTCTTGATCCTTGGTATGGTTCAAACTTGTTCATGAGTTTTCTAGGATTTTTATTCCTAGGTGAATTGGTATCAATTGATATTAAAACTTAGCTTTAAATCAGTTGTCAACATCCTTTCGTTTTTGTATATTTTATTCCATTTTCTAAAATTGAATTTTCTTTGTTCTTTTTTTTTCCTACTATTGTCTCTAAATTTTCAATGAAAAATCAAAATTTAAACCATATTATTTTTAAAGATTCCTTTTGTCAAATCACTTATTTTGTGCATGTTATATTTGATTCATCTAAACCATATTATTTGAATTTTTCTATTAAAAATCATGTGATTATGAAAAGAAAAGAAAAGAAAAAATTAAGCAACGACGGTTACCTTAAGAAATTATTTTGAATCACATTTGACATTTTTATTATTATTTCTTTATCTTATTTGAATTCCTTACTTCTTGTTAACCAATTATTTAATCGTTTTCCTCGACCATTAGTTCATTAGGTTTCTTGGACTATAACAAGTTAAAGTTTCTATTTAAGTTTGTTTAGCTTTTAAAGAACTTATGACGGAAGCAAAGAGTGGAAAAGATAAGAAAGCGTGATATTAGTATCAAGAAAAGTCAAATAAAGAGTGAAACACTAGTAATTTATTATATTTGAGAGTAAAACACATAAGAAAGTACGTGAGAAATTTTTCTTTAATAACCATCTTGTAACTTTTAAACGCGTCTTCTAAAACCATTTCAACATCAAATGAGGAGAGGGAGAACTTGTACTTTATGCAGATCATGCAGTAGTAGTTTAAGACAATGACTATAATATAAGGTTAAAGACATATTGGAGAAGCAATCATAACAAATTGCTAAATTATAATAGAGGCGACAACCATAAGTTCATAATGAGGGAAGAGATAACAAGTTTAATCTTACAACTCTAATGTAATTGATAAGGAGAATGATATCGGTTTTATATGTAATATGTTCCATTGGAAACTAATATTAAAATTACATATAATGCAGATATTGGTAATTTTTTAATTTCATTATGGTAGGGTATTGGAAAAAATGTCAATAACAAATATGTTAAGGGAAAGATCAAAAGGAAGAAGAATATAGGTGTTGATGAACTTAGTATGTTAGTACTAAAAGGAGTATCTGAAGATAAAGGATATAGAGTCACATCTATATCATTACAAATTTCCAGAAGAGTCAATAAGATGCTTGAAAGAGTTAAGGTTATACCATATAAGGACATGTTGTTGATGCTTCACCGCACATAAGAATTGAACAATCATAATGTTAAAATCTATTATAATCATGGTTATGATAATCCTATAACAGGTGGTGAAAAAATTGATTTTAATATAGACAATAAAGAGGGGTTATCCTAAGTTTAAGTTAAACAAGTTAATGAAGATTTCATTGTTATAGAGATGAATGAATCTAAAATTGATGTAGCTGATGATGAAATTTAGGCAATTGTTGTTAAAGGATATGTTACTACGAGAGTAAATAAGAAGAAACATATAGTGGGTTTAAATGTGATGGTGTTATGAATGAGGTTACAAGTACTAGGAAATATAATAACGAAGAGCGAACTTATTCGAAAAATCTACAAAGAGAAATAAGAAGTTCACATGGTTGGTGTAGTGATTATGAGATGAGTTATAACGAAGTTCAATCGTCAATTTATAGTGATGATAGTGGGTAAAAGGCATCTTACACAAGAAGAACTTTTTTTTTAATCCAAAAATGGATATGAAAGATTTTTGGTTTGAAATTGGCATGAAGTTTAAAGATGAGGTTTAATTTTAGGGAAGTAATAAAAAAAACTACGCAATAACAAATAGATATGATGTTTTAATAGCAAAATCTAGTATGAGAATAAAGGTTGTTTGTGAGCCACAATATTCTTTTAGGGTTTATGCTAATTGGATTGGAAATGAAAAAACATTTGTAGTGAAGATATTAGAAATATGAGCATAGTTGCAAGAAAGTGCAAGGAAACAAGTAAGCTAGTAATAAGTGGATAATAAATGAATTTTTTTCACAAGTTTAGGGGGAACCTAAATTGGCCAATTAGTGAGATGATAGGCGATCTTCGGAGGGAGTATACATTATAGATGACTAAATCCCAATATTATAGGGTTATATAGGAAGTTTTTATGATGTTAAGAGGGTGTATGGAAGGTCATTATACAAAAATATGGTCATATGGACAAAAATTGTGACAGGATAACAAAGAAGGGCAATTCATTATCCAAACTGAACTTAGTAAAAAGTCTAGATAACTAATGTTTAAGAGGTTTTGTGTGAGATTTAGTACATTGAAGTATGGTTTCTATGGTGATTATAGAAGAATAATAAGATTAAATGTATATTTTTTATATTTCTTGGAGGTGCTTTATTAGCCACAGTTAGGCATGATGAAATCAATCAAATGTATCATATATGATGGGCTATAGTTGAGGGAGAGAATTGTTGATCTTGGTTTGATTTTTAAATATTTTTTAACAAAGTTAAAACATAAGCGAGAATTCATAGACTTTTGTAAATGATCAATAAAAGACAAAATTTTAAATATTAATATTGTTTATTTTTGTATGCTTTGAATTATTCCACTTACATTATATTGTTCTTTTGGTTCTTTTTTAAAGATTTAGTGAATGTATTAAAAAAATTTCTTCCTAGAAGTTGAGCATAGAAATTGTGCCTGATATGTAATTGCAAATTGGTTGAAAATGTATAAAGGCCAAGTATATAGGAGTTTATTTTGGCAAGCAATTAATTGCAAAACAAAAGTGGGATTTAATGAGATAATATAATAATTAAAGAATATCTTATAGAAGGCTTACGATGACCTCAAAGTGAGGAATCTTAAGACTTTTGTGAAAGCATTTATGAGCATAAGACCAAAGTGTGAAATTGTTTACATCATATCATAAACATTTAATGGGTTCATTTATGAAGCCTAACTAAAAAAAGTAATCAACATGCTAGAGTATATTATAATTGCTTTAATGATATGAATTCATTAAAAAGGGATATAATGATCAAATCTACTAATGATATATGTCCAAGGATAAGGATAAAAATAGAGATTACACAATAGGAAGAAAGAATTTGCTCCATTAGAAACACTTTGACACTCTTTTTGTAAAAACCTAGATCACCCGCTCACAGATATTATCTGCTTTGGGCCTTGGCGCAGCCAAGCCCTCACGGTTTTGTTCCTTCCGCACACTCACTCAAGAGAACACGTCTATAAGGGAGAGGTATCCGTAGTGATCTGGGCTATTATAGGTGGTATCAGAGCCAGGACCCAAGTTGGTAGGACCTGCTGGAGAGTTAGACTCTCCCTTATAAACGCGTTTTCCATGGCCTAATACACCAGATCCCATCAGAACTCTGAGGTTAAATGTGCTTGAGTGAGAGTAGTACTAGGATGGGTGACCTCCTGGGAAGGCCTCGGGAAAAGCAAAATCGTGAGGGCTTAGCTGGTCCAAAGCTCAAAGCGGATAATATCTGTCAACAGGTGATCTGGGATGTTATAGGGTGATATCAGAACCGGTACCCGAACTGTTTTGCCAGCTAGGCTGGACCCCAAAAGAGGACTGGGCCCTAAAGAGGGTGTAAAGTGTGAGATCCCACATCGGTTGGAGAGGGAAACGAAGTACACCTTATAAGGGTACGAGTACATTTCTCTTACAGACGCGTTTTGCATGGCCTAATGCACCAGATCCCATCAGAACCCTGAGATTAAATGTGCTTGGGTGAGAGTAATACTAGGATGGTGACCTTCTAAGAAGGCCTCGGGAAAAGGAAAACCGTGAGGGCTTGGTTGGGCCAAGGCCTAAAGCGGACAATATCTGTATAAAAAAAAGCTATATATATTTTATTTCCACCCATAGTTTTGTACCATAAACAATATGATTACAAAGGCAATTTAATAGCACAGATAAATGTTGTTTGACTATATACCAGTGTACATTTTAAATATGATTCACACATTTAAAAATAATTATCAAGGAAACTAAAAATTTGTAATAGTTGTCTGAACCTTTTTAAATACATGATTAATTAGTCAATAATGTATGTGCATTTCATGACTTTCTTTTATTAAACAATGATAAACATTATTAATATTAAAAGAGATATTAAGGTTAGTCATGCTCCCAAGGAGCTATTATTAGTAACTAAAATATTTAGCGTGTTAGCAATAAAAACCCAAAAGCCAAAAGGTCCAAACAAAAAAAGGTGTAAAATAAATGGCAAAACGAGAACAAGATTTGAATAATTAGATTTGGAAATGTATGTAAATACTTCATTTCATATTATTTCAATGAGTTTTAGAGTCACATACTAAGTCATGTTTGTTGATAAATGTACTTTAGTTTGGGAATAGTTTTTGCACTAAAAATACTTTTTAAGAAACCTTAAAAAAATATTATGGATTTTTCAATGATGAGGTGTTTTAGCAAATAACAAGTTAAGGCTAAAGTTTAAGGCCATAATGCCTAGAAGTAAACTTAATTGGATGCTAAACCAAGCACATTGAGAATCTACATGTTCTTATACCTTCAAATTATTTAAAGAATATAAGAAAAAGACCTCTCCACAATATAGTACTCTAATGCTAGCAAGCTTGATTAATTAAGATATCTCTAATTTGAACTCAGTAAGTATATTAAGTGTTCCAAGTAAGCATAATATAATTAACTCATATACATATAACAAAATCAATTTGAAAGTGAGTGTACTTTGGTTTCATGAGCATCAATGAAAGACATTTTGCAGTAGAATAACTTTTCTTAGTTTAATTAAGAATATCTTATCAAACAAAACTAACTGTATAATTAACAAAAACGGTTATGAAGCAAACAAACAAATACAAAATAATCCCAGACATCATTTCTGTATTACTTGGTTTCTATTATTTCTCTAAAATTAGTTGTAAAATAATTGAATTGGAGACCCTGAAGTTAGATTTAAAATGAATCTTAATGAAAGTTAAACTTTGATAAAGAAACCAAAAATTCATGGAGTTTATAGGATTACTTCACTTATGGGGTTATTTTAAATAAGAGATTACATTCATTTCCAGAATGTTATGAAAATGAATAAAAAGATAAGAAAGAGATACATACCAGTAAAGAAAACAAGGGATCGACACAATAAATAGCAAAATCCAAGATGGAGCAAGCTAAGGTAAATAACAAAGCAGGGCAAGGTAACTAGTGAAGTAAGGAAATGTAACTAACAATAAGGAGAGGTTTCTAGTATAGCATGAAGACAATGAAGTCGAGCGCCAGTGGAGACAAAGAAGCAGAGCGTCACTTATAGTGTTATGATTTTAAAGTTAGGTTGATTTTTTAATTTTTAAAATTTTGACATATTTTAATTTATTAAATAGTTAATTTTATACATAGAATAATTAGAATATGTGGAAGTCACGTAGTAAAAAACCAATATTTAGTAGTACTTTTTAAAGTTTGGAATAATATTACAAAATTAAGTAAATGTTAGATTTTTTTTACAATTATACCTTTATAATATTGAAAGAGCATTTATCAAGTCTATTGATAATTCTGATATGATAAAAAGTGCACAAACTTTAGTTAAATTATTTTTAAAATTATCAAGCATATTGGATCAAAAAAATATTGTCCACTTTGTTATAGATAATGTAGCTAATTATGCATCAGTTGGATAGTTATTACAACCAAAGTATGAGTATGTTTGTTAATCTCCAAGTGTTGCTTGTTATATAAATCTCATTTTTAAAGAAATTGGTTACATGTTATGTATTTCTATTCTTGTTTCACATGTATCTAAGATTGTAATTTTTGTATATATCATCTTAACTTTTTGTCTCAGTTAAGAAAATAAGAAGATTGATTTGAGATTGTGCATCCTACTACTACTAGATTTCCAAATAGATTTATAACTTTGAAAAGTGTTTATGATCATAATCAAGTATTTCAAATTTTAGTAACAATTAAACACTTTCAAGTTATAGGTATCAAAAGGCATGAAAGGGAAAGAGGTTTGTGACATTATTCTAGAAAATGAATTTCGGTATGCTTGCTTGATTATTATAAAGATTATGGCTCTATTTATAAGGTTGTTAAGGATTGTTAAATTAAATGAGCAGTCATTTTGGATATATATATATATATATATATATATATAATGGTATGTATAGAATTTGCGAGATAATTAAAAATCTTTTTAAAGGAAAGGAGAAATTTTACAATCCTTATACAAACATTCTTAACTAGTAATGAGATAAGCATCTTATCTAAAGGATCCACTTAATAATTTAATTTTCAATTGCTTACATAATGAAGATGCATGTATATATATTGATATTATGGGTGGTCTTTTTAATTTAATTGAATATAAAGGTGTTTTTTCTAATATGAGCAATCAAAAGTAAAAAAGTGAAATTAGATTGAAATGAAAAAGTTCAGAAAGTGTTGCTAGACGATCTATACCATCATATATTGTATTTATATGATGGTATGTATAGAATTTGCAAGGTAATTAAAAATATTTTCAAAGGAAAGAAGAAAATTTACAATCCTTATACAAATATTCTTAACTAGTAGTGGGACAATCATCTTATCCAAAAGATCCACTTAATAGTTTAATTTTTTAGTTGCTTACATAATGAAGATGCATGTATATATATTGAAATTATGGGTGGTCTTTTTAATTTAATTGAATATAAAGGTTCTAATAATGAGCAATCAAAAGAAAAAAATGAAGTTAGATTGAAATGAAAAAGTTCAAAAAGTGTTGCTAGACCATCTATAAAAAAAAGAATTTATGATGAAAAAAAGATGTAATCTGGCAAGTTTTGACAATTTTAGATCTTAATTTAAAATACAGGTATTTTTTAGAGAATATGCTCCAACATTAAGAAAGCTTGTTATTATATTACTTAATTAAACGATTTCTACATCAGGTTGTAAGCGTAACTAAATGGTTTTTTTTAACGTTTCATATAAATATACAAAATTGTTTAGAACATAAAAGACTTAATTACCTTATTTACATTACTTATAATGTGAGGATTAATCATAGGTATTTTATTGATTAAATTTTAATTTTAAGTAATTATACTTTTTATTACTAATTTTATAATTTCTGTATTACATATCTAAAGTGAGAAGAGAACATATGATCTAGTTGACTATTAATTATATTGACCTTACTCATTTTTAGATCAAAGAAGAAGACTTATCGCTTGATCTTAATTATTATGAACTTAAATTTTTTATTTATTAATAAAATTCATTTGTATTAATGAATGAATTAAAAACATTTATTGATGATAAGTTGATATCTTAGTTAAATATATTTAAAAATTAAAAGTATAATTTGTTATAATAGAAAACAATAATATATTATTGATTTAAAATTTATTTAAATAAAGTGTAAAATGTTGATATAGATAGTTTGGATGAAATGTTGGTTTATGACTCTTTAAATCGTGTTGGAGAATTTAGAATTTTTTATAATGACGAGAGATAACATCTTTCATAAACATAACTTTAGTTATTACTATTATTTTATAATTTATGTTAAATTTAATTTTAGATAGGAAAATTAATTTTATTATTAGTTAATCTTACATTAATATATATTGATGTATTATTTTTATTTTAACAAAATATTTCATTTATATATTATATTTTTACTTCTTTATTCATTATATACTATTTTTTATGATTTAATATTGATTAAATCTTTAAACCTTAAACCTTAAACCTCTTCTCTTACTGATTTGATGTCAGATGCAATTTTTCAAACATTAACTTAAATAGACATTGAATCTATATCCTAATAGCATCTCCCTCTGAGACATGAATGTTGTATTTTAAGGCTTTATCATATTCTTCCTTCCTTTAACCAAAGTTTTAGATGAAAGTATTTCAAATTTTTGTCCTCCCAATATTGCAAAATTGAGTAAATTTGAAATTTTTTAAAATTAATCCTAAGAATAATATAGGTCCATAAGCATTACAACAAGAATTCATGTCAAGGAACACATTAAAATAGAAGTGAAACTTAAAATAAAAACACTTATTATTATAAGTTTTATATTTATATTGCATATATAGATTTGAATGTATACATCAAATAAAAATGAAATTAAAAGAAAAAATGAAAAACTTGGAACTTCATTTAATGACATATCCATTCAAATCACATTAGCCTAAATTTTCTTTGTTACAAACTCCTTATGATTGAGAGGACTCTCATCATATCACCATCATTCAAACTCATTCCACCAAATGATATGTCAATATCTTCCAAGTCACTCTTATCTAAAAAATTTAGTTTCTCAGAAACTCAAACTGCTAAAAGATTAACATAGTCAAGGCAAATTAGATATGTAAAACTACTTGTTATAATTAGATCATGGTAAACATATAAAATTAAAATATTAAGAAATTACCAGAAATTATATTTAACTAATAATGGTAATGACATAAAATTTTCGAAGTTTTAAGTTATATCGAATAAAGATCAAATTATTTATCTTTTGTGTTCTTATCTATTTCTTTTCTTTAATAGATGAGATTCTTTTCATACCCAGTTGGACTCACACATTGATTCAAAACTGAAATTGAAAACCTTTGCATTTTTGGAGCATCACTTTCATATTGGTCACACTACACAACTATAAGACAACAGCATTAATCTTATAAAAAAAATAAAGTGATGATTAACTTTAGATAAGTAACATAAGTGAAGAAATATATACCCAGATTAAAATTTTCTCTTTGACGAATTATAATGGGCATCCTAAAATCACCGCAGACATTCTTGCATGCCTCTATTTGTGAGCTAAGGAGATCTTTTGTCATTTTATGTAAAACAATTGTTGTGATATTTAATAGTATTCCCCTACTAACTTTAGCTTTATTTGTAAAACATGGACTAAATAGATGGTAGGATTAAAAAATGTTACATAGTTACATCATTAAAAAAAGAGTAAAGTTGTCTTTCTTATCTTTCATTGATGACCATAAGATAAGGTGTATATAAGAAATGCCTATTTTTCATATTGATTATGATTACTTCCTTTTCCCTCTCAATGACATCATAGAAGTAAATCATTATTGCCTTCTCATTATTATCAATCAGAAAAGTACTCTCATAAAAGGCCCATAAATTGGGATGATGAATTGACATTGGAACCAAAATTTATGATCTTCAAATATAATTTTAGAAACTTTTATTCCTGCATTAGACTTGACATGTTGAGATGTAACTTAATTGTTACTTGTAAACATTTAGTTCAACTGCTTCTTCATTAAACCAAAACACCAAAGTGATAACAAATTAGTTATAAATCATATAATGGCAAAACGATAAATTTCCTACCATTAGTGAAATCATTTCTTATCAAATTCAGAACTCACGTATGATTATAAATGAACTTAGCCACTTTTCTCACTTTTTGTATAGTTTCCTTAATGATAGGAAATTATCTAATATCTCTTATATTTTTAAACATCAAGTCAATGTAATATGCAGAACAAGGAGTCTAAAAGAAATAATTATAACTATTTTACAATCTTTTCCTGACTGCATTATAAAAAGCAACCTTATCAGTGATAGATTGTATACTATTTTCAAGCTAAACTTTTTTAACAACTCCATCAAATATCTTAAACAGATTATCAACATTTCTTATAAGGCCAAATACATTAATGAACTTCAAGAACATTGTCACCTTGGCAATATAACCTAAACAATTGATAATAGGCTCATGTTTTTTATTTCTCTAACCATCATACATGATTGAACACTCATAAGTTGCCAAAGTCATTATTCTTTCATTTAAATTTTTTAATTTACAAACAAAGCTGCTTAGAAGGTTATCTTTATATTCATTAATTAAAAGAGTTTAATATCCTAGACCTAAAGAGACAATGACATCTACTATAGTTGGGTAATTATAAGACTGAATAGCACTCAATAATACACTTGCATTATATCTAGGCTTAACAAATTTGATATTGTTTTCCTTTTAAAATTTTTCAAGTCAGACTAGTTGAGTTGGGCTTCAAACTGCTTGAGCCTAGTCGGGCTTAATTGCCTTGGGCCTGATTGAGCCTCAGGTAAGGTCTGGGCCTGGCAGAAGTTATCTGGTTAAATTAGGGCCTAGACGGGTTTGACCTGACCTAGCCTATTGCTAAGCCTAAACATAACACCATTTAGCCATTGCGATGACCACATCCTGAGCTAAATTTTTAGATTGTAAGGCATTGTAAGTTAAAGGTTGAGCTTTAAGCGTTGTTTATGGGAAAAAAAAAAGTTAAACATACATCTTCTTCTCTTCCTTACATCACTTATAGCAATCTCTTCTTGTTGGAACGAAATATCACCTTCAATACTAGTAGTATCATCTTGACCATTGCAAAAAGAACTTCTACTACTAATTTTGTAGTTTAGTCTTTGCTTTCTATCTTTCTTATTTTGATACTTATCAAGCAAAGTTTTCATTTCTTATTTTAAATCATGACTAAACTTCTTACAAGGATCCGCATCACTTTTGATCCCAATTAAATATTTTTTAATCTATCTATTCTCCCAACTTTTAAATATTTATTGCAATACAAACAAATAGTATGGTTTTATACCAAAAACCAAGCATAAGTCAAACTAGACTATTGGATCTTCTTGAAAAGGTTAAATTGTCAAAAGTATTTCAACCTCCCTCTATTTATCCATAAAAATAAATAAAGACATGTTAAATTAATAACCTGATCATTTCAAAATAAAGTGTTTTTCAACTTAGTTTCATTATCAACTACTTTCACAAAATGTGTATTCTCCCACTTAAAACAAAATAGAATCACACCTTAGATTCTAAGAACATGTACACAATTTAAACTTTAAAGGAATTTTATGACATGCCACTGATAAGTATACATACATATTTGTATATTTAAAGTCAATAGTACAAGAATCCATGGTTTATATGTGTTCAGAGGCTCAAAGCAATCAAGGATGAATTGAAAAAACTAAATGTTATAAGGGGAAGCTTCACTGTTGAAGTTATTGAAAAATCTAAGAATGATCTTTATATAATTCAAGGGTAACTTTCTAATAACCCTGGGGACCCTCAACTTTTATTGTTGGAGAAAGTGAATTTAAACATCTATCTCTCGACTGTTTAGAATCATAAAATTTTGATAAAACAAAGAGCAAGGGTTAAATGAATGTAGGAAGCTGATAAATGCTCTAAGTTCTTCTTCAACTCTTTAGAAAAAAATTTTGACATATTTTTTAAAAAAATTGACAAAATGACGTCGTTTTGTACCTTTCCATCGGGCCAAGAAGTCTTAGCCTATGGCCAAGTCAACCTAGGCCAAAGTCGGGCTGAGTCGGATCATATTTGGCATCCCTAGTTGAATTCCTTGCAAGTTTATTAGTTTGTTAGTATTTTTCTAGCCAAAGGAGTGGTGAAGGCAATTGAAACCTTATTTAGGAGGTTCATATGGGGCAAGCATAACTCTGAACGAAGGATAATCAAAGTTAGATGGAATGAGATTTGCAAGTCTAAGAAGGAGGGGGCCTAGTGATAATCCCTATTGCCACTACCAATAAGATATTGATGATGAAAAAGATCTGGTATATTCCATGCAATGAAGATTCATTGTGGACCAAGTGGCTTCACTCTTATATATTAAAAGGAAAATTACTGTGGTCCATTTCCCCTAAAATTCTCAATCATTGTTTATTAACAAAATGATGAGACTTAAGGAAATTATGGAGCCAGAAGTGAAATGTAGAGTAGGTAATGGAAAAAAATCACACTTTTGGTTTGATAACTAGGCAAGTCATGGTCCATTAATTCGAATTCCTAGTGCAATCTAATGTTGGATTCATCTTCCACTTAACGCTAAAGTGTATGTAGTCATTACTGACAATACGTGGACTGATATTCCAGATAAGATGATTCATCTCATCCCTAATTATACCCCTAATTGCAAGACTCAAGGCAAATACTCTTGGTTAAACCAACCCCTTAATTCCTTGTCTAATAAGGTATGTAGGGAGTGGCTATCACAGGGAAAATCCTCTATTGATTGGTACCCTATAATCTAGCATAAGTCATTAAAACCCAACTCCTCTTGCTTATTATGGTTGGCAACATTAAACAAAATGGCCACCATAGGCAAGCTACATTTTCTAAACCTGGATAACAAATGTTTCTTATATAAAAATGATAGTGAAACTAGAGATTACCTTTTTTTCGGTGCCCTTTTGCTGAGAGCATATGGAGAAGAATTAAAGAGAAGTGTCATTGGAGATGGGATAGGATTCTGCTTATTGTCATATTGAAAAAATTAAGAGGACTAAAGACTAACCCTATAGGGGGTACATTAGTATACATCATTTCATTTGCTTTTGAGTATTAAGGAGATATAGAATGAGAGGAACTTGCAAATTTTAAAAGACAAAATGCATTCAAATATAGAGGTGATGAATTCTCTAATAATGAGGATTAGAGAATTGATTTTTCTTTAAAAAAAACTACCTAATTGTAGTGAACATGTTGTCAGAGCATGGAAGCTACGCTAACCCTAAAACATATAGTACCAAAATGAGATAGGAAAAAGGATTAAAAGGCAACTTGTAAGAAGATGTAATCCCAAAGATGCTATGGTAAGTTGTTCCATTAAATGACTGGAAGCATCGACTCAATCAACTATGAACTGAAGGTTGTATAAGAGAGATAGAAGGGGTGAAACTCAAGCACATAAGTTGTTTGCTTAACATAAGGACCATGAAGAAAAAGATGCATACCTCTCGTCACCAACTCCACACCTTTCCACCAGTGACAAATAGGAGGAATATCTCAATGATTCTTCCCTAAATAGGACAATCAAAGTTTAAACGAAACAAAAGAAGCATGTTTTTTAAAGACAAAAATCCTTACCTTGGTCGACTGACATGGTGATGAAGAAGCCACCCGATGCCCTAATATAAAAGCTTTTGGAGTCCCCATTCAATGGGAGAGTTTCTCTTTACCATCTATAGGACTCTTAGATAGTTAATCCTTTGTTTACGACTACCCTTACTACGCTATCGTTTGTTTAAGTTTTATATTGTAATTTTGTCTATCACAGTGTCTTTTTGGTTTGGTCCATAGTTTCTTTACTATGTTTTCATTTAGCTTCTCTTGGATATGGAGAAGCTCTTGAGCTTGTGTATTTACATTATATTATCTTAATAATTTTCATTTAATTTTTCAAAAAAAGCTTGTGAATTGGAAAATATGGAGTCATTTATATATAAAATAACAGAAAAAATAGAGCAATTTTCCAACAATTATATGGTATAAACATGTAAGTGACCTTTGAGAACTGTTGGCAGGAAAGGAACCTAGTTCCACAAACAACAACAAACTTCAACCTTTCCTAAATTGTGTGGTTAGATGGGAAATAAATGCCAACCAAAATCACAATAGAATAACGCAAATATAATCAGTCCAAAACCACACAAAGAGCACAAGGATTTAAGTGGAAAACCCCAATGTCGGGAAAAACCATGGGACCGTTAATAAATAATAACTAAACTTCTATTAATCAATAATAATCAAATGGGTACAATAACTCATTCTTCCCTAGCTCAACTAGATGTAAACACAATCATTAAGGAAGCTCCTTGGCAGGCACAACAAAACCCAATAATCATCAGCAAATGGTGGCAAAATACAAAAATTTGTATGCAAGGAGTATTAGATGAAAGCATCAAGTTAAAGAGCTCCAAATCAAATTCTAACTTTTGGATGTAAAGAGGCAAGACTCAGGAATAACATACTAAAATTTCATCTCAAACAAAGGTCGTTTGGTTGTCAATCGAAGCTGGAGAAAATTCAGATCTGCACTTTCTCTCTCTTCTATATACTTCTCTCTCTCTTATCTTCTTTTCACTGTCTAAAATCTACTACTCGCTTCTTAATTTCCAGCAATATAGCCCTCACTTTCTTCCCCATTTTGCCTTTAATGAACAACTTAACATTGGGATAAAGTTGACACTTTAAATATATGAATTTAGTCCCAATTAATGGACTCTTCCTCCAAGTAGGAGGGATTAACACAACAAGAACTTATCACTACACTAAATTTATTGACGAAAAATATTATTTGTTACTAAATATTTACTGACGAAATAGATTATTCCATCAAGAAGTTAGCAACGGAGTTATATATTCATCAGTAACTTAGCGTTAGAATGATATATTTCGGCAATAAGTTAGCGATGGATATTGTATTTTCATCGAGAATTTTAATTATGATAAATTTCAATAGCCATTTCTCACTTTCTACCCAAGTTTTCTATTAATAATCTTATGATTTTTTCTACATTTAATTTCTGTAAATAATATACAACATTTATTGATAAATGTAAAGTAAACATTATCCTGAATGGTATAATAAAAAATTATAATGTACACGAATAAGTATCTTAAAATTACTATCAATTAAGAATTTATACAAAAACTTAAGAGTTGCGGATTATCATTACATTCACTTATCCAGAAGCTATGGAGGTAGTGAAGGCGGATGCTCTGACTGCTGCGATGAGGGCTTATTCCTACCCTTCAATTCATTCACCTTATTACGGAGTTGGGTTATGTACTCCATCAGCCTCTCTACTGTGCTCTCACGCTAAAGGACTTTCTTATTTATTGTAGACTACCTACTAGATATAGCTGTTGTAGATGTAGAGGATTGCGAATAATATGTGTTTGCAAATAAACCTAAGCCAAAAATCCTTCCACGACAGTCCCTACCACCTACTGCATCATGACAACGCTGACTCTCATCAAAAGTTTCAAACTTATAAAACTGTTGTTCAATGCTTTCATATATTTAGTCCTATCATTACAATTGCTTATATTAATAAGTGATACTTTTTAATAATTAATATTAAAGTATAGATTTTACATACATGACCTTTTTTGTATCGGGTGTTAATGAAGGTCACACCATCATGCTTCTTAGCGTGAGTGTGCAAAAAGAGTTAGCATAGTGTAAACTTCCTGATGATAGAATTTTCCTGCATCAGAATAAATTGTTATAAGTGAGCTACAATTTACAAAAATTTCGACAGAATTTTCTCTATTTTTATGATATTTACCCCCTGTTAGACAAAAAAATTAACTCAACAACATAGTCATTACTGGCACCAGAATTTATAACATTATTATTCTCTATAATGCACATATATTTTTATTTTAAATTTTATACATCAAATTATATTGAAATCAAATTTCGTACGTTAAAGTACAAAAATCATGATATAAGTGTAAAGTTTAGATACCTACAAGTTAAAGTGCGTGCTCCTGGTGCGTCAAAGATCCTTGAGTATGTACGGGTGGACTCTCTCTGTCTAGTCATCCATGCATGTTGGCATAATTGGGTGTTGAAATGGATATTGTCATTGGTGATGCCTAATACTACTGCCAACAACTCCATATTTCTTCAAATATTTATGGTGATCGTACACCATTCTTGTATATCTAAGCGAGAAAGTCTCTATAATATATATGAGCTTGCCCCTCCCATACATTATAAATTACAGCATCAAATTTTAGATCCCAAAAAAAATCTTTCTGAAAAAAAGAAAAACATACTGTAATTACTTATAAACGACAATATTTATCTAATTAATGTATAAAATTAGATAAAACAAAAAAGATTAAAGAATATATTTTGTGTACCTCGAACTCCTGATAATAAAAATCCTTTGTCGATTGAGAGACATTTTTCCATATATAACCCTCAAGATCTATCCTCTCCTTAAACTTGGATGAGCTATTTCTTAAGCACATTCCAAACAAAACTAACCTAATATATAAGTTATTTTAGATCAATTTCAAATTAAAACCTATAACTTCAATATAAACCTATGGTGTTATCATGTATTATAAAATTTTTAGAATTTTACTTACAAATGTTGACAATTGTGATGTATGTTCTTCCATCAACTCCCATAGCTCCAAACTAGAGGTCGCCTCTTTCATTCACAATGTTTACCCCTGATATCTCTATCGGTATAGGAGTGGTGGATGGTGTAGGGTTGGTGGATAGTGTAGCAGGGATGATGGATGGTATAGCAGCAGATACAGAAGGTGATTCCTTATCTGGATGTGTAGTAGCATTTGCAGAATGTAATACTTCACCTAGAAATGCACTAGCTTCTCTAAATCATTGTAACCTGAACCTAAGCCTCATCATATCCTGTTTTCTCTTTGATAGCATATTTTTAACTTGAAATTCATATTTTATTGAATTTTTCAGTATATAATAGAATAATATAAATTCAATATATAACAATATATTGTTGATGCAATATTATGTTTATTCATATAGTATTCTATTACAAACACAAATTAATTGCTATCAGCACTTAGTTGTAAATCAAAATTATCATCTTCTTTTTCAGAAGAATTAGAATCAAACTCAGGCTCCTTTTTAGGTCTCTTGCCGTCCTCATCCTTTTCAGATGAAATTTCAACATATTCATTATTTGGATCGTTCAAAGGTTCATTCTTGTCATATGTTACATATGCATTTATTTCATAAACATCTTCAAGAAACGTGTTACTTTCAATTCTCTTATTTTCTTCTTTTCCATATAATTCAAAAACACCTCTAGGTTTAACTTTATATATGACCAACAAATCTGATTTATCTCATCGTAAGCTGGAAAAAGGGACATAATACACCTAGATAGCTTGCATCGCCAACACGAAAGGTTCAAATTGTCTAAATCTTCTTTGTTGGTTAATTTCAACTAGATTATATCGGCTGTGCACTTTTGTTCCAACATTAGTAGTTGGATCAAACCATTCACACTCTGTTTTATTGGCAATGTAGGATACTCAATTTCAAGTGTCTCAATAATTTTACTATACTAATCCATCAATTCTCCCTATATGCAAACCCCGTTATTTACTGTTGCCATGTAAGAACTACGATATTCCGTATTAAATTTGTATTCATTAATAAAATACACCGGATATGATTTAACAGTTCACAAAGGTCCTTTCGCAAGATCATATATGAACTTGTTCTCTGTTGGATTTTATGAGGCATACACAAAAAACGATTTATTATATTAAATAATATAATTTCATTTAATCACTTTGATCTGATAATTTAACCATTTCAATCATTATAAGTGAAAACTTACATATTTCTTAAACCATCAAGGAAAGTGTCTTTCAACTTCTTTATTGATATCATCTCATGTTGTTTCAGGAATTAGCTAGCATAACCATTGCTTGTATAATCTAAAAGCATTATTATGTATTTTAGTTGTGAACAACATTAACTTCAAAAACTCAAATAATATATTTCAAAATCAACTTAAACTTACTATATGAAAGGTTGAACCTTTTGACAATTCAATAAAATGTAACCACGGGCAACTTTTATTTCTTCTGCTATTAACATTCTTCTTCTTGAACTTCTATATATTTGTCCTAAATATGTGAAAATGGATAGGTTACTATCAATATCACCCGTTATTACGAGAAACTTTTCGTTTTCTTATATGCATATGAGGCTTAAAATAATGTGAACAAAATGCACTTGCTTCCTCCACTAAATAAGTATTACATATCGAGCCTTCAACTCGAGCCTTATTTTTGACTTTTTTCTTCAAGTGATGCAAATACCTACATTACAAATAGGGTTATTACAATTATGTGATTAAAACATGCTATAAGTTTTATTTAAATATTAACTATAATTACCTCTCAAACAGATACTTCCATCGATATTGAATCGTACCAGCAAGTTTAGCCTCATGTACTAAATGTACGGTTAGATGCTCCATACAGTCAAAGAAGCTCGGAGGGAAAATCCCTTCTAATATGCATAAGATAATTGGAATTTCCCTTTCTAGTGTGTCCATTTCAACCAACTTTATTTTAGATGATGTTAAGCTTTTGGAAAACAAACTTAATTCTGTTATAGCTTTCTAAACCTTTTTTGGTAGCAACTCCCGAAATGCAATTAAAATTAGCCTTTGCATAAACACATGACAATCATGACTTTTCATCCCAAATAATTTATACTTCCTCATGTCCACACACCTTGCTAAGTTCGAAACATAATCATTGAGAAACTTTAGACTTTTCAATCATGTACACAAAATTTTCTTTTGTTTTTTTGTCCAACGTGTAACATGCTTTTGGAAATTTACCAGTGTGAAAATCTTTATCTAACTCATTCCTTCTATAAAAAAGTTTCAAATCAGCTAGTGATTTTGCATTGTCCTTTTTCCTCCCTTCAATGTTCATTATGGTGTTGACCAAGATGTCAAAATTATTTTTTTCAATATGCATCACATTTAGATTATGACGTATCAAATTACTTTTTCAATATGGCAAATTCCAAAAGATACTTCGTTTTCTCCAACCAAAGCTTTTACTAATGCTGCTATTAACTTCTTCAACTTCAAGTTCTGTAACTTTCAGTAACCCTAACTTATCAATCTCCTACAGTATCTCTTCACCAATTTTGTGAGGGGGAGGAGGTGTTTGTACCATCCTATTCTTAATGAAATTTTGTTTATTATGTCTAAATGGATGATTGGAGGAAGAAATTTCCTGTGGTTGTCAAACCAAGATGTTTTGGCTCTATTAGGAAGATCAAACGCATCATAATCATTTCTACAGTAAGGACAAGCCAATTTTCTTACTGTTCTCCATCTAGACAACGTAGCATACGCAGGGAAATAACTAATAGTCCACATCAAACCTACTCTCAACAAAAAAATTTGTTTAAGAGACACATCATATGTCTCCACACCAAATTCACAAAGATGATATAATTCAAAGACTAATGGTTGTAAGAATACATCATTTTATGTTTTGGATTCATAAGCCCTGGCACAATTACTGTCAAGAACATATATGCCTCATTCATACATATCCATGGAGGTAAATTACAAGTAGTAATTATGATTGGCTATGATGAATATTATTGGTTAGATTAACAAAAAAATTGGAATTCGTTTATTTTCAATCCTAACCTATCATTTCGACTTTCTTAATTTGCAAACTCAAAATAGATGTTATTGAAATGTTTCCATGCGAGTGCCTCCGATGAATGACTCATTATTCCATCTTCCTGTTTATGTTCATTATGTCATCTCATGTGAGATGCACTAATATCAAAGGCATATAGTCTTTGAATTCTCGGAGTTAGCAGCAAATAATACATCGGCTTTCAAGGTACTAATTTCTATTTTATATAACACTTTTTAGGTTTGAACCTAGATTGACCACAAAATTTGCACTCTTGTAAGTCCACATCATCTCTCCAAAACATTATACATCCAAAATTGCAATAATTAATTTTTTCAGCTGTCAAACCAAGACCTTTAATAAGTTTCTTCATATTGTAGAAACTATCAACCATTGTATGATTAAAGGCAATGATTCATTATACTAAGAAAGAAGTTTATCCAAACTTCAATAAGAAATGTGCCCTTCAAACTTTATGTTCAATATTTAAGCAATTGAAGATAATTGAGTCATGGTCTCACAATTTGGTCATAATTCTTGGTTAGCTAATTTAGCAAGTCAAAAAAAAATTTTACATTTGAGTTTGGTTCTTCTTCAAGATTTTCTATAGTTACCTAAAAGATATAAGTGGTTGCATTATAAACCATTTTCAGTTGCACCTATATTATTTGTTATAAATCCAATCCCCCTTCAAACCCATCCATATTTATTGGCGAGTTTACTTCATTACCCTTTGAGGTGCTACAAATTAAGGGCTTCCCATGCCGTGTCTACTCAAAATAATTTGGAACAAACAATTTTCTTAACAAATGGAGATTCACTTCATCAATAAGAAGAAAACAAATATGTTTGCACTTTTTACATGGACATCTAATCTTTGGACCATCCATATATGCAGGTTAAGAATATGCATAGTGAATAAAAGCTTCAACTCTCATAAAAAACTCAAGATTAATGAAATCATCATATGTTAATCGTCTATACATCTAAGATCTATCAATATTATTCATTTCGGCAAAACTATTATTTTAACAAGTGATTTCGTAGTTAATATCTTTCATTTCCCTTAAGTTTACATAACATTTAATCTTTACTTTATAGAACATCCCTTAAGTTTTTATAGATCTTTAACAATTTCCCCTCTAAATTGAAACCAACCTATCGCACCATATGAGTTCACAATTATACAAACTGAACATATTTGAGTATCAATTAAATAAAACAATATGTCATCCAAGTACTATGGTATGTGACATTATTTACACCTATGAATTGAGAAAGTAAGTTCTTACTGTGACTCATAAGCTCATTGAATTTTTTACCGATAAGTCTCGTGGGAGGTGCATCACAAGTTTTCGACCTATACATCATCCTAGGAGTTTATTATGCCTCAAATCTTCCATAATTATACAAACTCATTGGAAATCAATAAATACTTATGTAATTAATACATCTAGCCATCAATCATTCTAGCGATATTCCAAACAACAATGTATAAAACCAAGATAACTATATTTGCATTAATCACCTACAAATTGATTTTCAAAGTCTGATTTCAAATAAGCACTATAGTACGTGGCATTGTTACACCATATGAATCGAGAAAGCAAGTTCTCACTGTGACTCCTAGGCTTATGAAATTTTACACCAATAAGCCTCATGGGAGTTGCATCACAAGTTTTCAGCCTATATATTATCCTAGGAGTTTATTAAGCATTGGATTGTCCTAAGAGATCAAACTCATTCCACATAAAGTAAATACTTATGTAATTCATACATATACTCATCAATGATTCAAACAACACCCAAACATAAATACTTAGACTATTAAAGAACATAAAAACTCATCAATGATTATAAGAATATTCTGAACAACAACACAAAATCAAAACCTCCTTTGCATTCACACAAAACCCAAACATAATACTCGTACTATTAAAGCAAAACATATTGTAGACATTAGTTGAACGACTCACCTAGATGGACGGACAACCATAGACTATAATGAAGAAGGATGAGGATGGACGATTAGTGATGCTCTTCAATACAAAATAGGGCCTATGAAAAAGAAAATTTTGTATTTAATATAATACACTTATAACACAATGTAAAGACATTCTACCTCCTTCATAAAGTTCAAACACTTTAAATTGACAAGTCCTCATAAGAAATCACCCATTTAAACAAGTTTTGGAAATTTTGGTGAGGTGCTCTGATCATCTTCTTATGAAATTGAACATACCGTAAGCTTGAAAATCATATAATCTCCACTACTTAAATGGATACATATGTATATGAAAAAGTAAAAAGTCTTTGAGAATGGTTATAATAAGGCCATAGGGATAAATAGGTTAATAAAGAAAAGGGAATAGGAGAAAAAATATTGATAGTTAGTAGAGAAAGAGCAAATAGATCCACAGATATATCCATAAATTAATCTGCTAAGATCAATAGATATATCCATAACTCCTTATGTCTTTACAACAACCTATTTTCCTTCATTCTTTTCAAATAAAAGAATCCACGTCAATTAATTTTCAATTATTATTCTTTTTCTTATTTTTTCTTTTTAATTTTATTCGGCATGAATTTGCCTTTTACATTGCCTTTTCTTTACAAGTTACCATCTCATATAAACTTATTTTTTTTGCATACCAAACCCAACAACCATATCAAATCATAAATAAAAACTCCGCTAATCATGAATTAAGGTGCAATTATATTTATTTTAGGTTCAAGATTCTTTAGAAAAGGGTTATAAAGAAAAAGGCTAAAATATATAATAGGCTCAAAAAGGTTCATTAATGTATTAACCTATAAAAAGATAGGGAAGTTTGATAAAACTTCCTAAGTTCCTTTATCAATTTTATGCTTTACATACAAAACAAGTTGTCTTGAAAAGATGAAATTTAAGTTCTAAAAATCCAAAATCAAAACAAGTATCAATAATAGAAACAAAGAATTTTACATGAAGGTCTAACTTCTCATTAGATCACCCAAGTAAAATCAAGGTATTATCAACTAATAGTTTGGTTCCCTAGTATTCTCAAAGTCAAGTTCAAATTGGAATCGATTAACTATTTTATGCACCTAACTATTAACAATTGATCTCAACATAGAATTATTTATACACTAAGAAACTAAAAAAGACACAAAATAAAAATAAAAATAAATAGAAATAGAAATAGAAAAATTAAACATAATACACTCAAATAACTAATTTCTGATTTTTAGAAAAACAATGTATGAATTTTTTCAGCAGCACATTTCATGGAACAATTCATAGGCTACTCAAATTCATCTCTACCTAACAACAAAACCACGGTATTTTTCCATTTTTCATCAATATAGATATGTTCAAAAAACACAATACTGCAACAAATAATCCTCAAACTGTTGTTCATAAACCCATCCATGACAAAACTAATGTTCATATACGACTAACCTCGACTTAACTAGAGAGGATGGACAATGGACTAGAGCAAAGCAGTATATGTGAACAATGGACGATGGACGAGAGAAGACTGACGACGACAAGAAGAAAACCATGAAATGAAAATGAGGAGCGAAGACGATGGATGAGGGGGTGGTTGTTTCAGGTAGGTTTAAGGTGAGACGATGTCATCTGTTTAAAAATGTTAAAGCTGAAACGAACGATGACCTTTAACTTAAAATTTTACTGATGGACACTCTTCCGTCAACACATCTCACACTTACTTTGCCACCTATTTTTATGAATCATCACTATTCCGTTGGAAAAATTGCGGGAATAATTTTCCTCCACCTTTATTGACGAATCGCAAATTTCAAATTTTTTCGACAATTTTACAAGTGAAAAATCATTTTTTGTCTCTAATTTCCTATGGCATTTCTTCTGTCGGCAATTTTTCATCCGTAATTTGTACTTTTCTTATAGTGTTATATAAATAATTCCTTGAGAGAAAACGAGGCTCAAGCATAGTCTATCTAATGAATTCAAAGTTTGTTGGTAAACTCGTGGCCTTCTCCAATAAGAATTTAACAAACATTTGTAAGTAGAACTACCATACATGTGTGTGTGTGGATGTAAATGTTACTATCTTATGTATTATATCTAAATAAATCAAATAAATTAACTGTAAGAAGTAGATGTGCTTTATTAATAATTAGTACACAAGCAAAGCCCCCATTCAGATACGAATGCATATCCAGAGATAACAATTTTGGCCTAACCTAATTTTGACCAAGGCCATGGGCTAAAATAGTGGCCGAAGTAGGGCTAGTCCAGCCCATAGCTCCTATCGAAACAACAAAAACAATGTAATTTTAAAAAAAATTTAAAAAAATATAAAGATGGGCCAATCAGCTGAGCTTGGGCCCATTAACATCTCATGCATATCATGTAAGCAATTTTCATTTTGTTTAACCTGTAATTCCTAAATGCTTTCTATGTAATCAACATATATATACCCAGAACACCACTCTCGGACTAAATCTAGCCAAACCACTCATTCAATCTCACATAATTAATTTTTAAGTGCACTCTTTCCCCTTTCAACAACCGTTCTCATTAATTCATGAGGTCTCAGATAAGGTGCTTTCGTGTTTCTAATTGTGTCTGGCAAGATTATCACAGAAGTTACAACACAAACCAGATCACCAGATGCTATCACCACCGTTTAGGAGGTTATGGAACAACCATCTAAACAATTACCATTATTATGGGATGACCAACAACCTTGATTGAGTGGCTGAGATGTAAAGCTTGGCCTTGGATGAGGCGACGAGTGGTGTCAGCGGGGAAGAGCGAGACGACATGGCAGGAGGAGGAGAGGAAGAATGAGATGACATGATAGGGGCGACACAATCTTAGATGGCAAGAAGAGGAGAGAAGAGCAAAACGATGGTAACGACATAACAGGAGCAACATTACGACATTGAGGATTAAAGGAGAGACGACACGACAGTGAGGAGTGAGGACTAACGATCTCCTTGCAAGTTGCAACTAAGAAGCGCTAGGCATGCTGCTTCAAATAACTCGCCAATGTATCTGGTAGAACT
>JANSVA010000002.1:14551526-14594980 GCA_025504915.1 Erythroxylum reticulatum | reverse complement strand
TTATTATTATTATTATTAAGAAGAATAATAAAATTAATAATAATAACAACAACAATGATAATAAAAATAACAACAACAACAACAACAACAACAACAATAATAATAATAATAGGAGAAGGAGGAGGAGTAATAATAATAGAGAAAAAAGTTGTCTTAACCTATTCCACGTTTCACGGAATAAGTAAAGATAGGGGGAAGTATCTTTAACTGTTCCTAAAATATAGGAATAACTAAACCTAGGATTAATTATTCTATACATTATTTTTTAACCAAACAAAGGAATAACTATTCATTATGAATACATCACTAATAGAATTATTATTCTACTCAACCAAACATGCCATTAGGGTCTATCATGTAAAGCAATCGAGAGATCGATTAAGATGTAGCCCATTGTATCGGATCAGGGTGGCTCGCATGGAGAAGTGTATCAGGAGTTTTATGTGATAAGAGGATACCACTCAAGCTCAAAGGCAAATTCTATCGTTGAGCGATTAGGCCAACCATGTTATAAGGGGCAGAGTGTTGGGCCATCAAACAAACACACAATAATAAGTTTTGGTGACTGAGGTTAGGATGCTTCGATAGATGTGTATCCTTACCAGAAGAGATAGGAGAAATCAAATGGTTAGAGATAAATTAAAGGTGGCTGGTATTACTGAAAAATTGAGAGAAACAAGGCTTAGGTGATTCAGGCACATTAAAAGGAGACACCTTGAACTTTACTGAGAATATGTGAGAAAATAATACTTAGAAACTGTGAGAGGAAAAAAAGGAAAGTCTAAAAAGAATTGAGGGAAGTGATCAAAAATTATATGGTTAGGTTGGATCTCACCGAGGACTTGGCCTGTAATAGAAAAATTAACATACTAGGATACGAGTAGAGAATCTCTGGTAAAAAGAGCATTCACGTACTTATAGGTTTTATTAAATCCTGTCCCTTCATTTTACTGTGTAGTATTTACCTCATAATTAGTTTAGCCTAGTTAGTTTCCTAATTAGCGTAATTAAGGTAGTGACAACCTTGGTTAGAGATACTCTTGTTCAGATCTTTTCTATTATGTATTTCTATCTTATCGTTTATTTTCAATCATTGACATACGTTATTTTATATTGCCTTACCTTTTATGTTGCCCTTTATTAGTTAATTGTATTTTTTTAATGTTTGGCACTTTTTTGCTTTTAACTCTTTTAGTATGATTTTGAATATGTCTACATATTCATTTACAATTTCATAATATCGTCATACCGCATTGCATGTGGATATCAAAAATAGTCTCTCTACTATATAGGAGTAAGGCTGTGTACTATCGAATCTCCTCAGACCCTACGACTCAGCAAGATTTTAATTAGGTGTTGATGATGATGATGATGATGATGACCCTCTCCTCGATTGTAACATTTACCACTTTTATGCAAATGGCCACTAACACTCAACCCTTTGGGCAACACCAAACCTTGGAATTTTAGTTTTTCCCTTGTCCTCTTTTGATACCTATTCTGAGACTACCAAAAGATTTTCTCTAGTTGTTTAATTCCTCCGCTTGTAGTTGAATTTTCGAAGACCAGAACACCTCTAAATTAGAGGAGAGTAGTATATGATCTTTTTAATATTTTCCTCCACTGTTGTCTACCCTTCAAGACTGATATTGACTCTATTGTCTCGCCCTATTTGGATACCCTAAAGGAGGGAGCAAATGCATGGTCCTTAACACTTGTATGATTCTATATAAGTAACCTCTCTGCTTTTCTCACTATCAAACATTAGGCTCTCAAGCACTGAAAATATAGAGGACTCTTGGATGTCTTGTTGAATAATGACAATATGTCCCTCTTCAAATTCATAGTTAAGGAATAGGCTCATAGGATAATTGAAGAAGGTTTTTAAAATTTCAACAACTCTCCATTCTTTCTATAACTTTGCAAGCCATGGATCAATGTTAAGGATGTTCCACAAAAACATGTGCCTTATGGGTTAATTTATATAAAATCCCTCAAGAATATTGTGTACAGAGGGAATAAGCTCTCTTGTTTGCTACATTGGTAACTAATTATCTATGGACAAAACCACAATCATCAGAAAACATGTAGGTTACATAAGGATTTCCATAGGTGTAAACTTCACTTAGGAGTTGTCATATGCAGTTCCAATATTAAGAATAGGACAGGGAGATACCTTAATTAAGGACTCAATACTCATTACTTATCAATGGAGGTCAACTATAAAGCAACAATGAAAAACTTGGAGATTTACTGGAAAGACCTTTTGAAAAGGAACCTATAAAGAATTAATGGGATTAGAGGAGCAAAAATTCATATCTTACAAGAAACCTTAATGCCCCAACTAACCATATTATCTCTCTTGGAGAAGAAGCCATAATTACTAAGGATGCCATGAAAGATAATTATGATATTACCAAACCAAACATTATAGATAAAGAAGAACTAAGTTGATCTATAAAGCTTTTTAAGTGATGAATCAAGGAATACCCAAATACTCAACTTCTCAAATATAAAGTCTAACTGTGAGTAAAAGAATGAATCCCCTTAGATGTTGAAGGAGTACAAACTAGTTGTTAAAAGGAGATCAGGCTACAAATCCAAGGACAAAATCACTTTCTCTCATTAGATCTAATATTTATACCAGCTCAATAACCCAACTAAATAACAAATGATTTTCACAATATTAACCTAATAAAGCCTATAATATTTAGCCTTTTGGAAACAAAATTGAAAGTTGATAAATGCTCAAAGCTCTGGCTATTCAACAAGAACTAGAAGACAATCACAAACTATAAGGACCATCACTATAGAAGGATAGTAGTTACATATAACCCCCTTTGGTTGGTATACTCAATTATTCATCCTCTAATTAGTACATCACATGTATATTGAAATGTTCAATACTGCTTTGTAGTGATCGATCAAGGTACCTTGGCTAATTTTGGGGGATTTCAATAGTGTCACACTACCATTAGAAGCATATGCAAACCTTGCCCTGAGCTTAGAGCTTGCCTTAGTAATATTGAGGTAACTAATCTAAAACAAAAGGGTTGCTATTTCACTTAGAGTACTGGACAAAAGGGACTAGTTGATAAAAAATTAGATAAAGTCATGGTTAACTTTGAATAACTTCTGAAATTATAAAATAGCAAAATTATCCTTAGCAATTGCCTAAGATCAAACCACTTTCCTATAGAAGTTCGTAATCTAATGCTCAATCCAATTATGAGCCCTCTTTTAGATTTTTCAATTTTATGTTTGATATACAAGGGTTCCAGTAGCAATGGATAGGGGAGTGAATATTGAGATTGGAGGTTATGAATCTTATAATCTTTACAAAAAGCTTATGAATGCTAAAAAGGAGACTAAACTACTCAACTCTTAAACAATCTCTACCTCAGCTTTTAGTCATAAAAAGATCAGAGATCTCCTTTGAGTTTCCTAAAATGCTTTTATGATGACCCCTTAAGTGTGATTAAAGAGGCAGTAGAGAGGATATCTTAGAATGATTACATTAAAGGTTTAAAAAATTAAGTCTCTCAAATTAAGTAAGAGTCTATAATTATTTAATTTCAAAGATAAGGATGGCAATACCAAGTTCTTTCACTCTTTATTGCTTACGAGAAGCATCATAAATAAGATTTCTTGATAATAGGCTAAAAAGAATTAATGTTTCTTATCAAAGTCTACTTTTTGAGGACCCTACATACCCTAACTTAAAGACAACTTCTAGATTTATCCTTAAAGGAGTTCATTCCTAATTAACTTGCAAAACAACGATGCTAGTTCCTCACATAATCCTTTATAATGGAGGAAATAGAAATGGTCATATTCAACTTAAACCCCAACAAAAAATGGCCTTAATGGGCTTAATTTTTATTTGTCATGAACTTATTGCCAACTAAGCATCAGATAGGAAAAGTAATATTGGAATTCTTCTCAAGCTTTAATATGTTGAGAGCTCTGGAACAAAAATCACCTTTACCTTATCCGTAAAGCCATCAACCTCATCTCTATGAAAGAATTTAGGCCTATAGCTTGCTAAAACACATTTTCAATGATCACTGCCAAGCTTTTAGCATTAAGGCTTAAATCAGTTTTACCCTCCCTGATCAATCATAAATTGTCTTTATAAATGGTAGGAGCATTGAAGATAACATTCTCCTCACTTAGATATTCATGAAAAATATCACTTAGAAGGCTCAAGCAAGAATTATGCTATGAAAATTGATATACATAACGCTTTTCGCACACTAAACTAGAATTTGATTCTAAATTCTTTAAATGCATTTAGATTTCACTACTAATTAATATCCTAGATAGCTTAATGCATTAGAACTTCATTGTATAATGTCTTGATAAATAGGGAAGCTACTAAACTGATTAAGGGAGCTAAAGGAGTAAGACACCCCTTACGTCTTCTTCTTGGCTACTGAAGTGCTTTCAAGACTGATAGAAAGAAACATCATGTTAGAAAGGAACTTCATATTCCATAAGAAATGTGATTAGTTGAGAATCTTAAAGCTAACATTTATAGATGATCTTCTTTTATGTTGTAGAGAAAATATAAACTCAATATCCTGCTTACTAAGATCTTTGGATTCCTTTAACAAGTTATAAGGTTTATGCATCAATATGGAGAAAATCTTTATTAAGTTTTCCAAAGATGCCTTAAATTCAACAAATACTTTGGCTAGATTGTCATATTTAAACATCAAACCCCCTTCTACTTATTTATAGATTCCTATAACTATAAGGAAAACCTCTTACCAAGTTTGTCAACCTTTATTTGATATGGAAGAGAGTGATAGGGAATTAGTGTAATAAACATTTGACATACATACGAATATTACAACTAATCTTCTCTATTTTAAGCAATCTCTACATCTATTAGACCTTCCTTCTCCTGCTTCCAAGAAAGATCTACAATGCCTTAGAGAAAATCTTGAGGAAATTCCTTTATTTAGGGAATGGTTATCAGTCACATGTTAAAGTAGCTTGGAACACTAATTGTTTGCTAATAAAAGAGGGGGGTCGATATACAAGCTATTATAATTATGAACAGGGTGATGCTTTCTAAAAGGATGTAGAGAATCCGCATTAATAAGGAATATCTATTAATAAGATGGATTTAATAGCCACCATCTGGAAGGAAAAAATTTTGGGCTATAAGACTGAGGAAGGACAACTCATGGACTATAGATCAACTACGAATCCTTGGAACAGACTTTAAACTTCTATCAGAATTAAAGTCGGAAACAAAAATGGCACATGTATCTAATATGATTATTAAAGCTCTATAGGTCCAGTTTATCTCCTCCCTAACTTTCAAAACATCGTATTACATTTTGCTGAAAATGCCAAAGCCAAGTTATTAATCAAAGATGGTGAATGAACTTGCAATAATAGAGAAGCCCTAATCTTTAGAAGGTGTTTCCCTGACTACCTTCCTAACCAAGATCCTAAGGGAGAGCTATTTGGCTAGCAAGTTCCTCTGGTCACTAATAGATCATACAAGAACTTACTTATGGATTATGCATCGAGGGTGACCTAATTCAAATTAGTATCGAACAAATACCTTTCCCCTAAAACTTCATTCATTTTATGGCTGGCGATTAGAAATAGTCTAGACACTCTAGGTAGGCTTAAAAGACTTCATCCTCTCACTAACCTATTTGTAAGCTTTGTCAAAGAGCCCCCGAGTCTAGTAATCATCTCTATTTTACTTGCCCTTATCATCTCTTCTTTACTTGCCCTTCTCTAGTAGCCTATGAAGAGATATAGACAAGGTGAAATCATTTTTGCTTTGTGGATGATTGGCTTGGAATTGTTCATTATACTTCATCCCCTTATCACCTTTCTAAGGATGACTACAATATGTTTGTTATTACATATAGCACAATTTAATTGATATAGTGGAATTATAATTTTTACTCTTAAGTAGTTGGGGTTAGGAATTTCAACAAAATTTGTGAACTTGTCTTGACAAGAGAAGCTAGCTTAAATGTTTTTAATAAATTAGTTATAAATTAGAATCTTTAATTTATGCTTTCACTCCTAAGGGAAACGAAATCAGGTTAGTGCACTTATGAAGCATACGTTGTAGATATACTAAACTGTAGTCTAAATTTCAGTGCTTATTAGCCTCAGCATGGCTTGGCTTTGATTGTTTGTTTTTTATTAGTGTAATTCCTAGTTGTTACTTTGTATTGTAAGGTTTTCCCTATTTTAATATAATTCTTTGATTTTCAAAAAATTATATATTCAAATTGATCAAAAAGAAAAAAATTATTTAAAATATACTTACATTGGATATAATATATAACTAAAAGTAAATATATTCTTTTGTGATCTTGTTTTCAATACATTCCTTTGTGTTTGACTCATTATTAAAAAATATTTAATATTTTAAGAAAGAATTTTATGGTTTGTTAAACTAAGATAATCACGCATCTTTTATTAATCTTTCTTTATAAACTTTTTAAAACATATTTTGTGATATATTTTGAACTAAGTCACATGTTAATTTCATCATAAAATAAATATAAAAATGTTTACAATTAATAAAGTATAATAAAATTTAAAATATTTATAAAGATTTTAAAGCGTAAATCAAACTATTTAATATATTAACTATTATATATTTAAAGTAATTTGTATACTTTTTAAAGTTTTTATTTGAGTTGACTCATTATTTAATTTTGAAAATATTGGATTAATAAATAATCTATTTAAAATGTATAATTTATGATAATTTATTTTATATATTCAAATAGTCAATGTGAATTCTCCCTATAAAAATTTTGTTTCTTCACTTATATTGTTTATTTTTACCTAAACAAGTTCAAATTCAATAATATAATAATTTTAAAAATAAAAGATAATAGGAGTTAAACACTGGCGTAGAACATGGAATGATCTTCCACTAATATATTTTAATGTGTTACTTGATCAATGTTCTTTTTATATTATATGAATAAAATTATATATTTTAAATAAATTAATTAATAAATTAATAATGAGTTCAACTTTCAATCTCTCTCATCACTCTCTTAAATTGGAACGGACCATTCCGAAACATCACTCGAATAAGGTTGAATGACTAAACGATTGTATTAGTGAGTAGTTGTTGACAGCTGTCTATTGTCTACCGAGGGGATCAAATTGACTCTACTCGTAACTCTATACTAATTATTTTTCATACGATTTTATTTATATAAGATTAAATCTTTTGTAATTATAATTTTATATCAATTTTGTTCCATAGAATCTCATCTACGTATTTTGTAAGTCCCATATATTTATATAAATAAAATTATATAAAACAGAATTAGTACAAATATAATTACATATTTGTTTGGATGAGATTGTATAAAACTGGTAAAGATTTTCTACGGATACCGAGGCATTACACATACATCACTCGTACTTAGTGTCTTCTACATGAAAGCCATTTGTTGTCTACATGAAAGCCATTTGTCATAAACCATATATAACCAAAATTAATAAGACGGTTGAGAAAAATTAGGTCGGTCTAGGGTTTCTCTCTCTAGAAGTGCCACTGAGCTGATACTTACAGATTCCTTTCTGTTTCTTCAGGTACGCTGCTACTACAGACATCGCTACTCGACCTCCCTCTCTTTTCTTCTCGTAGATTCATCAACTTTTTTTTTTTTTTATAATAGAAGTTGTTCTGGTTGATGCATTTGTCAACATTGTCGACTGCTTCCCCTTTTGTCTTTGCATTTACCACCATCTACTTTGTTACGCTTTTCGGCGTGGCTGTGTCAAAGCTTGATATAAGAACTTAAAAAGGGATTCATGGTTATTACTTATCAGACTTAAAGCTTCATTATTTTGGATTTGTTTTTGTTTGATTGATCAATAGTTGCAAACTGTAAGGTCTGACTTGGGTAGATGTCAAGGGGAGTTGGAAAGTTCACTATTTCAATCACTAACTGAGTCTAGATTTGGAGTTCTTTATGTAGATGAGTTTCGAAAAAAACTCTAGTTAATAAACCAGTACTGAGCATGTAAAGTGTTAACTGATGATACTGTTTTATCCACTGCTTGCGAAGAACAATACTTAGATTACTTATGTTTCTACTAACACCTTGGATTGTCTTCTGTTTTCTGTATTTGGGTTTATCTAGTTGCTTCTAAGTTATTAAGTTGTTGCCACCAGGGTAACAAATTCTTAAAGCAACGACTTGCAGTCTAATTCTCGGAGAACACGGTTCGTTCATAACTTTAAACTTATAAGAATAGCCATTTTGTCCTTTTCTTAGACCCCAATCAAGTGTATGAAGTAAAAGTTGAAATCTTGTGTTAGGTTGGGAATTACATAAGATGAAAATCCATCAGTCCTTTGTAGTCATCTGCTAACTGTTCCATTGGTTAATTTCTTAGGTTCAGATATATGTACTAGTTACTGCAGAATTTCTTCACTGCCCCTCTTTCTCTCTGTGGTAATCGACTGGCATGTGGAGATTGACATTCTGATGAACTTCACTGCTAATTGAGAGTTCTCGTTTGTTTAATTTTTTAAATTGATTAATTCTATTTTTTTGTTCTTTAACCACAGATCTGAAGCATAATAGAAGGAAATAGAGTGTACATGAAATTCTCTATTCACTAATATTCAACCCAAATTCAGATAGACAAGTACGGTTATGCCCGATATGGAAATTGAAAATTCTTCCGTATCACGATCTGAAGAAATCAAAGTTCTGGCTAATGAAGCATTTAAGGGTAATAATCCATGCTTGTTCTTCAAAATCTTGAATGTCAGTGAATTGCTTTGTAATGTTTTCATCTCAGTGGAAACAATAGTTTGTTAAGCAGTCTAAAGGTGCTTAATTCACAAGACTAGTGTGGTTGGCGTTCAAATTCTAATAGACAATTGATTTACTCATGCTGTTCAACCTTGCTAATTACTGTTAGTTCACTTCCAGCTCACAAGTATGCTCAGGCTATTGATCTATATTCAAAAGCAATTGAAATAAATGAACACAATGCCGTCTACTGGGCTAATCGTGCATTGGCCCACACTAAACTGGAGGAGTATGGAAGTGCAATACAGGATGCTTCAAAGGCTATTGAAGTCGATCCAAAGTACTCTAAGGCAAGGATTCTATGATGAGTATGTTGTGGTATATGAGGATTAGAATGTCAACACATTTGATTGATGATTGTACAAGTTACAGGGTTATTATAGGCGAGGTGCTGCTTATCTTGCAATGGGAAAATTTAAAGAAGCACTGAAGGATTTCCAACAGGTATATCTTTCACTTTTTTTTTTTTTTTAATCTGTTTTTATGATATTGGCTTCCATGCACCCCCGACCTTTAAGACAAGGAAATCTGGCGGGTATTCCTGATTGGAAAAGCCAGTTGGACTTTTATGAAAAATAACTCCATCCTACAGTGTGTTATAACTCTACCTACTCATGAGATGAAAACATATCCCAAACCCATGAGAGGCTTCATCATCTTTCGAAATAAATGAAAAAAAGAAAAGAAAAGAAAAGCTAGAAAAGTTACTGCTTAGCAGAATGTGGAGATGCTGCTGAGGATTTTTAACTGGAGGAAGGATATTTGAAGTTAGGGCATTGACAAGGAATGTACTCTTAGGTTTGCTATAAAGGATTCCTAAGTGTACAAGGGGGCATATTGTATATCTGACATGGGAGAGCTTATCATTTTTAAGGAACTTGAAAGACTTTTGATGGCTCTTTTTAGATTCTTTTCCAATTTCACATTTGGTCTTTGACTTTCCTGGTACTTCATAAGAGACTTGGGTTTCTTTTTCTTTTTCTTTTTTTTGGAAAGTTGAGGAAATGCCTGATGAAATGTTGTTTCTTCATGCAATCCTGATACATGGTGCTCATTGAAATGTATTAAATTTAGGTGAAGAAACTGTGTCCAAATGACCCTGATGCGGCCAAGAAACTAAAGGAATGCGAAAAGGCTGTTATGAAACTTAAGTTTGAAGAAGCGATTTCTGTACCTGAGTCTGAAAGACGCTCAATAGCTGATTCTATTGATTTTCACTCTATAGGTACTGATCTTTTTTGAACTTGGTTTTTTCCTTTTTTCTTTTCATAATTGTCTCATTCTGGAAGAGTTATTTGTGCCTTAGTTGAGAGTGTCAAGTTTAAATGTTCAACTTCCAGAGCAGAAATTATGATCTGATTTTGGCTTGCTAATAAAAGTAGACCTTGTTTTTCTCTTTCTTTGGAAAGTTTGGTAAATTGAGGTTTTGCCAGTTCATGTGGTTCTCTGGGATAGAAATGTTATTGAGGGCTGATTTATTCTTATCTTCTTTGAGACTTTGACATATAGAATGTTCAGACAGGATTTCTTTGTGACATTTTGAGTTGAAACTTCTTGCCAATCGAGTTGATAGAGAGGGTTTCTGAGAATTATGAACCATACTTTGATTTTGAATAAAAACTTGAAAGTAGCTGTTGGACATTTTCCTTCTTCAAAAATGCTTTTCATAAATCATCTTGCAGTGTGCTGACTTCTTATCAATGATTTTCCAAAAAAAGAAAGTGAAAAACTGGATTTAATTCATGTGCACTACAGGTAAGATATTTAATTGATTACTAGCCCCATAACTAGCCATCATTTTTGACTTCTGTTTGTGCAGAGTTTTTCTTCATTCCATCCCCATTACACCACTATCATTATTAGAGTCACCATCATCATCTACAACTATCATTTTTTAGTGTAGCAGGCTTGAAATTAGCGCAATCCTGTGAAACATTTTTTTTTTTCAAAAATTTCCTGTGAAACATATTGTGTTTACTTTGAATGTGAAAAAGCAATAATGATGATATGGACAAAGATTTTCCTGATTTGAATAGAACAAGTAAGGTTTGAGTTACAAAATGGGCATTTTCAGTATTTTGATTCTTTCAAAAGTGACTATACTTTCCTGGCCTTTAAGAAGAGGGATAATATATAAGAATTAACTTGGTGAAGCTAAGGTCTTGTAATAGATGTTCAAGATCATGCCCAAATTTTGTTAGCAAATGACTAATCCAAGCTATTAAAATGGGAATTATGGATTTGCCAGTATTAGTGGCTAACTCTTGTTTCTGCTGGCAATGTATAATGGGCCTTGCAAGTGAATTAAACTTGAAGGCAGTATGTAGGGAGATAGATGTATGCACATTGTACTTGTGATTTGCGCTAATCCATTTGTGGCTCAGTAGAGTTGGGTTGACTACTTTTTGGTAATAGGTGAGTTATTGGGTTAGTGGTCTGAAGTATCTCTGTTACTCCAATTAGGAACTTGGAAATTTTGAAAAGTTTTTAACATTATATGGCATGCAATTCCTCAAAAGATTTTGATTTTACTTCTTAGTGGGATTTACCATCAGCTAGTTTAGTAAGTTGGACCGGGTCTTTTATGTTTTTATTTGGTGAAATGAGACCTTTAAGTATTAACTTTATCAACTTAATTTGCTCTCTAAGCTTGAGCAGCATGAATTTTTTGATTATGTTGTTTTTGTATCTCCTCCTAAATTTAATTTCATTATGTTCACCATATATCTCATCATAGGCACTGGCCCCAGTTCATCATCTGTGCCCACCCAATTGATCATAGCACCAGTAGCAGTAGCAGTTGTGGCCGCTGCATTGATGTTGGTGGGAATAGCAAGATTTCCAGTGGTGGTGGTAGTACTGATGGTGATACTGGCGGTCCTAGGTGGATATTGGTGGTTTTGCTGCAGGGTAGTGGTTTGACTGGTTTCTTTAACAAGAGACAAGTACTTAATCTAGGTTTGGGTTCATGGTTAATAAATACTACAGTCGCAACCAGTTTGAATAATTTCTAATTCCATAATGGATAATTTGCTTATAAAATTTCTTCATTTGCTTCTCCCTTTTCAAAAGGTTTCCTAAACCTTTGTGTCCTAGAAATGGATTATCATGTTACAAACAACTGATTGACGTTTTTAGTGTGATGTCAAAGGATAGGAGTGCAATAAGGAAGTAAGACTTTGAATTTTTTTTTGTGTGGGTAGTACCAAGCACCATTTTATAATATTAAGTACTTCACAGTTCATGATTTTCTTTGCATGGTTTTACCACTGAATTTTTATACTGAAGCTCATAGAGAAGAGATGGAGTAGAATGCCATAAGTTGATATTTCAAAGAGTCTTATATTTTAGTTGAGTCATTGTTTCTTTGTGGGAAAAAAAGCAATATTGCATGTCTGTTTGATCAACAGGTGCACCCTGTAAGGATCCTTCTGCTTTAAAGTGGACTGGTTGGGAAGAATTTCTTACTAATCTAACCTTCAAAATGTGGAAAAAGACTTTTGATGTTAACTTTTTCATGCAGAAGGTATTCTGCACTCTTGGACCTTAGAGCTGTGGGAACAAGTGCATTTATTTCAGATTTGTCAGATTTTTTGGGCTATATCAAGCTTGGTTGATGGAGAAGCTACCTACAGAGTTCAACTCTTGTATGGATAGGGTTAAAGACATTTCGTCCTAAATTTCTATTAGTCTTAAGGGAACACAATAGGAGGGCTTTTTATCTCTTACTCAATTCCTAGAGTAATTTGTTTAAAAAGAACAAGAAGGGAAAATTATATATATTTTTATTGACTAATCGGAATTGACTAGGAAAGTAGGGAAATACTTTTTTTTTCCTTGAAGTCAACTTTGTACTGCATTGAAGTTTCTGACAGCTCCTTCCACATGTAATTAGTCTACAGTATAATGCAAGTCAGGAACTAATACAGCTAGAAAATAAAAAGATGTATAGATTGACAGGGAAATAAAAGCTTTGAGGTCTGTGCCTTTGTATTGTGGTCTTAGCTTTATCATCCAGGAATGGCATTCTTGCATCCAACTCTCTGTTTCTTCCCTTTTGCTGCTTGGATGATTGTCGGACTGGATGAGTAAAAGCTTCTTCTTGTCTGTTTATGATGAACACAAATCTGTTGTCATTTCAGATGTGGAGCCACAATATTCTGGTCCAAGGATTGAGGGTGATAATGTTACCTTGGATTTTGTGAAAAGAATGATGGATGACTTCAAGAATCAGAAGTGTTTACACAAACGGTACGGCTGCCAGGGATTAATCATGAATTTATTTATTCTACAAAGCTTAAAGATTTCATTTTGAACACTTCTCAAAAATGTTGTAGATATGCATTCCAAATTGTCTTACAAACTAGAGAGATGTTGCAAGCGCTGCCTTCTCTTGTTGATATAAATATCCCTGATGGCAAACATTTCACTGTTTGTGGTGATGTACATGGTCAGGTAATTATATTGCCAGTGCATTTTGAAAGTACCAGAAGTCTTTACTATGCACTAAATGATACTTTCTTGTTATAGTACTCTCTTTGATTGCGAAGGAGTATTGTGTACTTTCAGAATATAGCTCATGGATGGAGTTGTTTTGTGAATAACCTGGTTGCATGGTTCATGGTTACCGTCTATGAGTAATTTGTGTATAACTATGAGCCTAACTGCATAAAACTGCTATTCCTCATTTTTTAACTTGTAATCTCAATATACTTTTACATTGTTTCATCTGCCTGAGAATTCTATCCCAAGTTGTGCTGCACCACAAGGTTAATTTTTCTTATGTTTAATTTCTATGGTTTCAACCATAATGATTGAAACCATCTACATTTTTGTTGTTATGAGCAAATATTATAGGCTAGCTGAACGTATACTTTCACTGTTATGCTTGATCAGTTGTATGCTATTGAAGGAGCAGTTTCTTATTCGTTTGTCCTCTTCGCATTCTATTTGCATATTCTACTTCTCAGGAAGTATAATGCTGAGTTGTTGTTAGTTGCATGAGAGGATGTCGTCTACTCTAGGTTCATGAGTGTTCTTATGTAATATTTTATTGAAGATGTTTCATTTTGTTGTACCATTGTTGCAGTTCTATGACCTGCTAAATATTTTTGAGCTTAATGGGCTTCCATCAGAAGAGAACCCGTACCTGTTCAATGGTGACTTTGTTGATAGAGGATCATTTTCTTTGGAGGTCATCCTCACATTGTTTGCATTTAAGTGCATGTGTCCAACAGGTGAATCCTCTTTGTTTGCGGATTTTTCAGAAGTTCTTTAAAATTCTCTGAAGAAAAATAATTCCGTTCCTTTCTTCATGTTCAGAACAACATGTTCTTTATGCTGCTTGTTTCACCTGGCCTTTCTTGTGAATAATTTTGAAACATCGCAAGATGTATTTACTCATTTGTAAATTTTCAGCTATATACCTTTCCAGAGGAAACCATGAAAGCAAGAGCATGAACAAGATATATGGTTTTGAGGGTGAGGTCAGATCCAAGTTGAGCGAGACATTTGTGGAACTCTTTGCAGAAGTCTTCTGTTGCTTACCTTTGGCACATGTCCTGAATAGGAAGATATTTGTTGTTCATGGAGGTCTTTTTAGTGTTGATGGTGTGAAGCTAGAAGACATCAAAGCCATTGATCGCTTCCGAGAACCCCCAGAGGAAGGTAATTTGCATGCCATCTTTCCTTTTCCTTTTCTTTTTCCTCGCTTTGGTAGAACTTCACGTTACTGATCCAAAGGTTGAATTCGACAACAAACCATTTGTTCTCATTTATTCTTTAGTCGTTCCTGCTGCTTTCTAATTATTTAGACATGTCATGGGCCCTGGTTTGGTGAGGTGGAAGGGTGGTTGGATTGAGGCTGGTTCTTGAAGTCTGGAGAGGAGGATGGTTAATGTGAGCTACAAATTAATATAGTAGTACAAACATAAACCTTCTGTAGATATCGGTGACTTAATATCTAAATCAATTTTATTCTGTATATGTTCAAAGAATTGCACAATCTATTTTCCTGTTTCTTGGTTGCAATAACTCTGTGTGATTGATGAGAGAACTGTTTTGTATTATGATACTCTTCTTTAATTCACTTAGCTTAAGTTGACCGTTAAAAATAAACTATGTTTCCTCAGATACTGAAGTTATTTTAACAACTAATCCATGAATGTTAGCTTCAAGATAAAATTATTATTCCTTCTATATCTTCTTTTTTCTCCCTCTCTCTTTTTTTGTTTTTTGAATTTCAACCTGTATAAACTGTCGTATTCAGTTGTATTATGGCAGTTGATTTATCCATGTCAGGTTGAGCATAAGTATACAAATGTGTTTTATGTAGACAATGTGGCAGTATGGAATTTAGCTATCAATTGTAACATGCAACAGTTAGTTATTTGGAATATGTATACATTATTTCTCGTGTTCATTCACCTATTATCAGGGTTAATGTGTGAGTTGCTCTGGAGTGATCCGCAACCTTTACCCGGAAGGGGTCCTAGCAAGCGAGGTGTAGGCCTCTCATTTGGAGGAGATGTGACAAACAAGTTCTTACAAGAAAATAATCTAGGTACATTTGTCTGATAAGATAGGCAGGAAAATATTTTTAAGACGACCTTTTTTTGCTCCACTTGGTTCTGATACGTTTGTCAATTGACAGATTTAGTTGTGCGATCTCATGAGGTAAAGGATGAAGGCTATGAAATTGAGCACGACGGAAAACTTATAACTGTGTTTTCTGCACCAAATTATTGTGATCAGGTAACTTACTAAGTACTGCTAAATTTGTTAGTAGCGATCTGCATTGCAATTTCCTTGTGCTTTTCTTCTTTGAACTTGATTAAGTAATAAGAGCAAGTTAGATGCAGAAAATGATTAACAGGTAAGTTATGGGGACTACTCTTTTCTGAACTAAGCCTTTGGTTTTGTGTGACTTCAGGTCATCGACTTTTTTCATTGTGTAACAACTGATTTTCACATGCTTTTAATTGATCGTCTCCATAGATAATGTTTATCTCCCGCTCTCATCTAACTCTTGAACCCAACATTTTTCCTCAATATTTCTGGAAACTTTGATGCAGATGAATGATTGTTAGCAGATTGCTTGGTACATAAGGTCAATAAGACTGTGTGGCTGCTCAGTAAATTAGGTCAGAAAGACTGTGTATATTATCTGACCGTGTATATTAATGGGATAGGCAGCCTCAAAATCAAGACCTGGCAAAGAACTTGCTGTGTCTATCTATATGTTCAGATTGTATGATTCATTAGTTAATACGTTTACTCATATGTTCTGTCTAATGCTCATTGCCATTGTCAACCTCTATAACTTCTTTGTGATACCAGCACATTGTAAGAGTCGCAGAATTTTGGTGTCTTCGAGTTGTACAATATATGGGGGAAGAGACTGGCAAATTCTTTTATTCAGATACAAAATTGTCCAGTCTCTCTCATAGCTTCTCATTAACTATGTTTTTTTTTTTTTGGGTTGTGACTGAACGACACATACTTTGTTGTTATTACTTGAGTATCTTATTTATTAGAGTGTAAATTACATCATTGTCTATTTCTCTCAGTGATTTGGATACACCTTTGGTAATGATGCATGGGTTGTTGAGAACTGCTTGTTTATTGAATTATGCAGATGGGCAATAAGGGTGCTTTTATTCGATTTGAAGCCCCTGATTTGAAGCCAAATATTGTTACGTTTTCCGCAGTGGTCAGTTGCTTTGTTTTAATACATATAGTTTTTATCATAGAGGTAGGGTGGATGTTGAATATTGGTTTCTTTGAACTTGCAGCCTCACCCCGACGTGAAGCCAATGGCATATGCAAACAACTTCCTTCGTATGTTCTCATAGTTTATGCACCTAAGTGGAAGGGCCAGGCTAAGCTTGTATCATTCTTCACATACTACTGCTTTGCAAGGCAACGGAGATGAGTTGGTTCATGTTTAGATGATTCAGCTTCCTGAAGTTGTGATATTTTGTTTTTTAACTTCTGCTCTGCTTTTGACCATTTGATAGCATCTCCCGTCATTTTATCCGCTCTGGTCCCAGGTTAAAGAGAGAGTGGCACGAAAGTTGGTGCCTTTGTAAAATGTACAAAAACCTTTTCTATGTGCTTATTTAAGTACCATTTTCTTGTTGTTTCAAACGTTTTGGTTTTTGTTAATCTTTCTCGTGCATAGCTCCTAATCTAGATTCCATCTAATATCAATTCAAGCATGTTCACTTTGGAAATAAACAAATGAAGGGATTCGTTTTCGGGTAATTGTTTAGAAAAAAAAATTGAAAATAATATCTAATTGCTGTCTGAATCAGAATGCAGTTCAACCATAGAAATAGATTTCACACTTGGGATGCATAAAAAAGTAAATATAATATGGAGTAGCATGTGGGATGGATTAAGTGAAGCAGATATGAAATAAAAATAAAATGACCCAAACCAACCGTCCTACACTTACTGCCTGCCTAGGGCTGGGCGTTAGATTACTGAAGTGAAAATAAAAATACAGGGGCGTCGACTCGAATCGGAAGTGGCAACGACATAGTCGTTTTGAGAGAGAGAGAGAGAGAGAGAGAGAGAGAGAGAGGCCAGTGAGAGTGACTTGGAATTCAATTCAGCCAAATCGATGGAATGGGGTTTGGGTGAGTGCGAGTCGTCGTTTTTACAAGCAAGTTTAGCAGTATCAGTGTCTTCTCTTTTTTTATTTTATTTTTTAATGTTTATGCCGTCGTCGTCACCACCACCACTTATCAATGCTTCATACACACTGACTAACCTCTTTTTTCAAATTAATATATCCATCTATTTCGCCTATTTTGTTTCGTTCTAAATAATTGAGCAGAATGTGTTGAGATGTTGAAAATTGTTTCTTGCGATTTAGGTTTTATCTCTGGGTTCAAAAGCAAGCTTGTTAAATGCGGGTTCTGGCTTGCACTTGTTCTGATTACATAGCACAAACGCGAGTGCCCTTCAATGAAAATCTCAAAAAAAATTTAACTATGCCTTTGCTTCTTTCTTTGATTCGATGCCAATGCCGAACTATACATCTCAACAATTACATAGGCGTCAGTCACTGTGCTTTGAAGTTTTCGAAAGAAAGATTTCTTAATATATATATATATATATATAGTGCGTTACAATGATGTTTCTTTGTGTTAATAAGAGCTTATAATTTCTTTATTGCTTGGATGGATTGTGTTAGGTTAGGCTTGGTTTAGCAGCATTTCAAATGGACATTTCTGAAACCTGCTGTGGACCAACCAATGGTGTTCTTCCTTTAATGGATACGGATGCAGCCAATCCTGGCCCCATTGATCCTTCTGTACTCTACGATCAAGATAACCATGTCTCCTCGGCTATTTGGGAGGGGCAGGTAAATTAAGTTTTACCATCAAAGTAACTTCCAGACCTCATTACATTGCTGGCTGATCATTCATACCCATTACATCTGTGTTTTAGGAGCGTGGTGTGCTTAGATGCCATGAACACACTTCAAAGCTTGGGGAATGGAGGCTCACGCAAAAGCAGATTGAATTGGTGGAGAAGGCAGGGTTTGGTTATCTAAGACTGCTTCCTTCCATCAGTCTGGACAATCCACTCATTTCTGCACTTGTTGAGAGGTGGAGGAAAGAAACAAATACCTTTCACTTGACGGTTGGAGAAATGACCATAACCCTCAAAGATGTTGCGTTGCTACTTGGTTTGCCAATTGATGGTTTACCTGTTCTGGGCATTACATATACTTCATGCAAATCAGTTTGTGAAAGATATCTAGGAATAGTACCGGAGGCTGGGTACAAGAGTGGTGGCATGGTAAAACTCAGCTGGCTGAAGGAGTACTTTTCCCAGTGTCCTGAAGATGCACCATTAGAAGAGGTTGAGCGTTACACACGTGCTTACCTTCTCTACCTTGTAGGAAGTACAATATTTTCAACTACTACTGGGAACAAGGTCCCTGTTATGTACCTACCTCTGTTTGAGGATTTCGAGAAAGCTGGAAAGTATGCATGGGGTGCAGCAGCATTGGCCTTTTTGTATAGATCATTAGGGAAAGCATCTCTTAAATCTCAGAGTACCATTAGCGGTTGCTTGACTTTATTACAGGTAAGCTATATCTGAGTTTCCTTTTCTTTCCTTGTTTTCGGGTTGTGTTGGAATGATTGAATTGTCAAACATGGCACTGCTAGCTTCCTGTATGAAGAGTTATCGTGATGAGGCTGATCATTCATTTTCCTTTGCAGTGCTGGAGTTATTTTCACCTTAATATTGGTCGGCCAAAGTTTTATCAAGAGCCACTCCATGACTGTTTCCCGTTTGTACTTAGGTGGAAGGGGAAACAGAGTGCTTCAACAGTGAAACGGGACTTAATTTTTTATCGCAAGGCATTGGACTTGCTAGAGCCGTACGATGTGAGTTCAAAACATGTTCAATTTGATTTCTTTCTGAATGGAAGTATAATGTATGATACATCTGGTTGTTGGTTTTTGTGCTAACCCGATTTTCCTTATAGGTGGAGTGGCTTCCTTATCAGAATTTGAATGGTACATTATTACCAGAAAGTGTAAGAAACAGCCTGATTTTGGGGAGGTCACAGACGATGTTAATCTGCTTTGACAAGGCAGAAAGACACCTTCCAGATCGTTGCCTACGTCAACAAAATATGCTTCAAGAAATCCCGGAAGATGTGCAACAATGGGAGAGAAAGAGTCGTGGAGTTGACAGTGGTATTGATTTGTCTGAAAAGATGGTATCAGAGCTTAATGAATGGTCTGCTCGTAGGCTTCATATTCTCCAGGGTGGTAGTGGTGTTGATGAAAGTGAATACATGTACTGGTATTTGAGAATCACACGTAAGTTTGTGGGAAGGCCAGTGTCTCCCTTGCCTCACATCCAGAGAACAATAAAGTTCAGAACCAAAAAGAAGAGGATGGTAAATCTCTGCTTAGTCGATTGATGTATACTTGCAATAATAACTAACAATCAGTTTTTCTTTTTTTCCTTGATAACAAATTGTAGAATGCTGGCTTAAGAGATATAGCACATATAGCTGATACATTCCTGATAAATGGGTTGGATGCCCATCAGATAGAGTCAATATCAAGGATCAGGGCCATTGCCCATAATTGTTTAGGGGACCAAGTTGAGATTGCATGCCTACCGTCAACCTCATCACAAACTTATCAGGGAAAAAGAATCAGGGAAAAGGAGCGTGTTAGAAGGAACACTAATGAAAAGCATAACCAGGATGCTTTAAATCAACTTCAAACAATTGGAGAGCGTGATGAAACAGAGGGTTATGTTTCTGCTGTTGGGTCTGGTAACATGCAGTGGTGTCACAGTAATGTTGAATCTAATGAGCCAGTAATTCATCAACAAAATGCTAATCTGGGGAAGAGGGTGCGGAGCAAAGAAAGAGAAAAAAGGAAGACAAACCAAAAGCGGAGATGGAAGGACAGTGCAGTACAATGCGATGCAGATAGCGATGAATTGCTTTCTGAATTCTGCAATGCAACCATCAAGGATGATCTGATCCTTTCATCTCACACTGATTGCAAGGATAATCAGTTGTATTATGCAGCACCTGAAGGTGAGATTGCTCAAACATATGATGCTAATATTCGAGTTGATCATTCTCAGCCATTTCATGAAGATGAAAAAGGGAATCTGTTTTATATAGCTGCGGAAAACAAATCAACTGAGTCAGGTCATGAAGCCTCTGAAAGTAAAAAATCAGAGGCATGCTATGCAGCTGCTCAAATTGAAAAGACAGGATCATATGATGCAGCTAGTCAAAGTGAAAAACCAGAGACCTGCCATTCAGCTGGTGAATGTGAAAAAACAGAATGTTCTGTTGTCCTTGAAATGGTGGAGTCCCATCATGCAGCTCCTGAAGGTGGAAAATCAGAGGCTAGTCATCCGGTACAAAATTTAGATGACTCAAAGCTTAGCCTTAGAACTCATGACGTAGATGATTTGAAGATTTGTCCGGCTTTTGGTGAGTGTGGTGCACAAACAGCTAAAACAGCTATAGAAGTTTTTCAAGAGACATCTTTGCAAACTGTTCTATCAGTTGCACAGCAAATTGATGTGGTTGTAGAAGGTACTGCTATCTATTTCTACTGGATTAAGTATTTTGTTTTTGCCACTCTCTTCATTTTACTGCTGAGCCTGATTTGTGGCAAAAAATTCTGGAAGTATTTACTTTATGTTGGCTGAAATTTTCGTTTTGTTGTGCCAGGGAATGCAAAAGAATCTTAATTTTTCCTAAATGCATCTGATACTCAGGTTTGCTGTCTTCCCTAGTTCTCTCTAGCATTGTGGTTTCTACTGCCAAAGTTTTGGCCTTTTTCGCTTTCATATAATCAATCTATTTTATTAGATATTTAGATTAGGTACAGCCGTTTGTATGACTTGAACATTTTCAGAAGAGTTGTGAATAGTGCTAATTCTTTACTAACAGCCACATGTTGTGACTTGTAGATTTTTCTTCTTGTATGTTTGGTAAAAATGTTGTGGTCGAAGAGAGTTGAGAGTTCAGCTAATTCTTAACTAACAGTTACGATAGTTAATTTGATTTTGAGCCCCAACGAGATGTCAGTGGAATAGACTGAAGTCGTGTTCTATGGCACAGACGTCATCTCTCATGTTAAATCTCCTTTGATAATCTGGCAAGGACTGAATAACTGTGCATTCTGATTATCTTATCAAGCTCTATTTTCATGGTATTATGCAACAATCATACAACTCGTGGGAGGAAGTATTCTCATTCTGTCGTCCGGCACACACTTACTTTCTGTTAATCGTATATTGCCAGCAGCTAGTTTAGTTACAGAAAGCAGTTCATTCCCCTTCCGGAGTACTTGCATAACATGACAAGTACTTGTTAAGAGTGATACCTGGAACGGATAGGTTGTTAATAATTATAAATGCATGACGATGCTGCTGTCAAGTGATCGGCATATTTGTGCAGCTGCCTTTTGATGTACGAGTTGTTGCCTCGTTTATACTCTTAACCTAGTATCAACTTGCAGACGACACGTAGCTTCATGATTATTTGCCTCCTCCAACCAGGTCTTACGGAACCCAGATCAGCTCATATGTTTCCTTTTTCTCCATGATAAGTCGAACATGCAAATTCTTTTGAGCAAGTATTTAAGTAGGGATATTTGATATTTAGCTAGTGTCGTGCAAATTTATAGTATTTCAACATAGCCTAGCTACGTTAAGGACCAAGATAGTTAGGACCATCGACTTTTTCAGCATACTGCCTTGGGGTTTATTGAATTTGTTTTACCATTTATGGTTTTTACTAACAACTTCCTAGTAGAATGTTATGCTCTAACATGGAGCAGAAAGACAAAAAGAAAAAAAGGAGGCAGACCATCCTGCAGCAGACAAAACCATCAATTAGTGAAGACAAAGAAGAGATCTGACGGGCTGTTTTTGGCACACGCTGGTTACCGGCACTGCCTACTCAGACATACCCTTTGTAAAAGACATTTTCGATTTTAAAGGCGTGCCCTTAAGTGACCTCAAACATTTACTCAACTCGTGGTTCTCTTATATTCACGCCCTCGAGCTCAATGATATTGTATCATCACCAACGACTTCCTCTTCCTTTTTTCCTTATTGCTTGGTTAATAATTATAAAACGAAAAAAGATTACTTTGTTTATGTTAAGTCTTACGTTATTGAATTACTTTACATTCATATATTACTCTTCAGCTGAAATTGAGTAGACAGGTTTCTGTTACCTTTTTTATGCATGGGGGTTGTAGTTCCAAAGCCATATTTGATTGGCATAAATGTATTACAATATAATATTTTACATTTACTTTCTGAGGGTACTGTCTTCTGGTAAGCAAAAACAATTGGTAAGAGGGAATACATATACACCTGACAAATGTAATATAAAATTAACGAGCTACGGCATTCTAGTCCTTTAATGACGATACTGAGTTACCTTAATTTCATGCACTGGTGTGGTGTCTATCAAAGTGACCACTCAGGCTTAGCAAGTTGCTCTTCCCTAACCCTTTCCTCAGTCCGTGAGTCCAACGAACATGCGAAATTGATATCTGATTTTGTGGACTCTTATCGTTTGTTTCAAGCTCACACTCAAATGTCTTACAGAGTTATGACTCATGAGTCATGACCCACTTCTTTATATGATATTCACTATCCTATACATCATGTCAATCAAGTCCCTTGCCAACACACACGCACTTTGTTCAAGTTTTATTAGTCACCGCATCTCTCTCTCTCCCCCCATGGTTCTGTCTTCCTCAGACATCAAATGAAGCTTATCATTCATACACAGCTGCTCCAAGCGGTACTCAGCATCGGGCCTTCCCCATACCTTCTCTCTCTCCTTTCTCCAAAATGTGCTCCAATTCCTCCCTTTCTCTCTCACTTTCTCTCCCCATTCTGCTTCTTTGGCTTCTCCTATCTTTCTCTTCTGTCTCCTCCATCCATGCAAACAAACTCACGCACTCACCATCCGACAACAAGAATGCATTATCATCCACCAACTACTCAATGCCCTTATCTGAGGCTGAAACCCTTTTCAAGATCATGGACTCCATGTCATCTGATCAAACCTGGAGAGTCTCCTACTCCAACCCTTGTGAGTCTGGCTCTATCTGGCCTGGAATTGAGTGCAAGCTGGGACTGGATAATCATCTTCATGTCTCCAGGCTTGACTTTGGTACTCACCCGTATCCAACATGCAAGAATACTGCCACATTTCCATCCCAAATCTTTGATCTCCCTCATCTCGAGTCTATTTTCTTTTTTCACTGCTTCACTCACACCAAAACCGTCCTCTCTGTTTCCAGGAAAGGGCTCTCCCACTCTTCACTTCAACAACTTAGTCTCAGATCAAACCTTGCACTTGTTGGTCCAATCCCTCCTCAAATTTCCCTTCTCAAGTCCTTAAAAGTTCTCACATTGTCACAGAATCGCCTCACCGGGCACATTCCAGTTGAGATTTTTAGCTTGACCTCTTTACTTCACCTTGATTTGAGCTACAATATGCTCACTGGCACCATACCACTTCAATTAGCCAATCTAAATATCCTTGAAGGGCTCGACTTTAGCTACAATTCACTCACTGGCCCCATTCCAGACACAATTGGCCAACTGGGTGTGCTTCGAAAACTTGATCTGAGTTCAAATTCATTGACTGGCCCCATTCCTGATGGCGTAGAAAAGCTGGAGTTATTGTCGTTCATGGCTCTGAGTAACAACAATTTAAGTGGGAATTTTCCAAAAGGATTGGCAAAGTTGCAAAATTTGCAGTACTTCATAATGGATGACAATCCCATATACGTGCCATTACCGGTAGAATTTGGCAAGCTAGTAAAACTACAAGAGCTCAGGCTCTCGAATTCAGGTTACTCAGGCACTATACCACCTACATTTTCGCAACTAGTCAACTTAAGCACTTTGTCACTTCAAAACAACAGATTGACAGGAGAGATCCCAGCGGGCTTTGGCAGCCTGTCTCACATGTATCACCTGAATCTTAGCAGGAATTTGTTGGGTGGAGTTGTGCCTTTTGATACAAGTTTCATGAGGAGGCTTGGTGGGAATTTGGACTTAAGCGGTAATCCAGGCCTATGTTTGAGTCCATCTGAAGCTCGTGACATCAAGGTTGGAGTTGGGGTCGGTGTCTGCGGCACCAGCAACAGCAAGAAAGGATCTTTGGTTGGGAAATCTGAAGGCCACCAACCCCACTCATTTGGATTCTGCAGTTCACTCTTCCTGTTTTATGTTCTTGTTGTCAATGCCAACTGCTACTTGTAGCATATGCAATTGTATTCTTTCTTAATTAATTCTTAGTCCACTGATACTTCTTTTCTGGTGTTTCTTCGGAGAAATTTTTAATCCGATCTGACATAATCAATGACAGTATGACTTCTTTAAGGGTTATAACTCGTGTTCAGTATATTTATATGCTGATCCATACGCGCCTGTCTGATCAGTCAACAGCAGCGTGCACCTCAGTTTGATTTGTCAATATTTTTTACACTAATCTAAAGCCCTATCAGACCAATTACCTTTGAGACGTACATTTTGATAATCCAAAGCTCTCGGCCTCTTTTCTTGTGAATGTTGATATATCTGTGGTCGTTGTATTCATGTAGGTTTAAGGCAAAATGGGGATTGAACTTGAAGAATGCATCAACTGTTTGTTTATATCGTGTAGAGACGAAAGAGTGTTTCATTACACTATGCAAAAGAATCTCAAAGACCGAGGAAATTAAACAAATGTCACTTTCGTTGGAGGACTTGCGCCTTTTTCAATTAACATCACATGGTCATAAAGATTCATTTATAAGGTCTCATGCACTGAAGGAAAGAAGGTGGCCCTTTGGGTTCTGTGGTCCATAGTCCATTGGAAGAGCTTCAGGTTGATCTGATAGCTGCTTTAAAGACATGACTAGAAAAAGCAAAAACTGGTAATGTACAAAAACACTGTAAATTTTACTATATTATTTGCATAAAGAGGGAAGCAACATTTGGTGCAAAAAAACGTCAGAGTTTGATAGTGTCCAAAGTAAAGTGAAAAGGGGAGAAGAAAAAAGATGGTAAAACTTTGGACTTTTGGGTGAACTTGCATGCTTCACCTTCCTCTTGGATTTTCTTGCAATGGGGTTTGTTCTGAGGTGCCAGAAGAAACTCCACAGTCCACATCCCATGTGATTCTGGCGTGGCAACATCAAATCTTGTAACTTATAAAACTTGAAATTGAAAAGAATGGTAGGAAAAAGAAACTGGAGAAAGTACTGACAAAGAAGTGGGGTGGGGGAAAGGACAACAGAACAGAGTTTGATGAAACAAGACCATGCCCATGCACATGTCCACGAGAGACAGACAGCACTGTCTTGTAAGCCAAAGGAAAGGACAGTTGAGTTTACGAAGAAATTGGATGTGAATTGGATTTCCATTTCACGCTTACAGTACTACTTCACCTTTGTTAGTATACAACAGTATTTCTAGGGTTTTTACAACCACATAGACACAACTCTTCAAATGGCACTGCCACTGCCACTGCCACTGCCACTGCCTCTCCCACCCAATTGATTCATAAACTACCCACTACATCGAAAATGGATTCATCCCTTTTATCTAACACAACCCTCCCCCTCCAAATTAGTCCTACGATGTCAGCCGCCGTGCGATTCTGATTCAACAAAACTGAAAAATAAAAGGGAGGACATGACATTAGATTCACAAACCAAACCTCAAATGGCAGCCGAATGAGAATGGGTTAGTTTGCTCAAATTGGCCTAAACAGAAACAAACGTGAAAAGAGGGGACAGTACATGTACGGACTTGTGCAATGAAAAAGGGGGCCTACTAAGTACTGACCACCTGTTAAAACGTTAATACAAGCTGATGATGTAGTGTGTATATCTTTGTAGTAAAGCCTAACAACATATTAGAGAGACGCTACAGACCAGAAGGATTGATTGGCCTTTCGCTTATCACCAATCACTGGCTTCAGTTGGTGACACAAACAGTTTCCGTCGAGTAATTAGCTTCTTGTTGAAAAGATTAATCAGGTTTAGTCTCCAATCATTTTCACTTATAAGTATTTCAAAGTTATCTACTGAATAAATTAGTTTAATTGTAATTGAACGTGTCTTTATTTTCAATATTTCATCCTCGAAGATGAACATTATCGATTACTAATTATTATTTTGTTTTTGTCGGGGCACAAGGTATTAGTTGTCTTTTCTAATTACTAATTATTATTTTGTTTTTTTGGTACCAAAGTTATAGATTTGGTACCGTAACAACCAACTAGAACGTATCATATTGACCAAAAAATGGTATGAAATTTTATTTTGTACTGTACCAGATGGGAGATACCATATTGGTCAAAAGATGGTATGAAATTTTTTTTTAAAACATGATTTATACTAAAAAACAAAATTTATACCCTTTTTCGGCCGATATGATATGAAATTCATAACTTTGATACTTAACTGAATTCTAGCTCACATTTTTAAGTTGATAAACACATAATGGATAAGCTCTTATTGGACTAGTTATTTGACACAAAAATATTTTTATTGAAAAATTGAGACGAAATTTGGTCTTGTGTTGAGTCGAATAAGAACTAAATCTTTTCAATTGATTGCTCAAAAGTCAATATTACTTCAAAATTTATAACAAGATTAATGTATAAAATATAATAAAGTATGGATCATGACTCATATTTTATTATGATACTTAAATCTTTTTCTTGTCATTTTATTCGAATCGTTTCTTAATCTGACTCATTTCAACTATCATAATTGCATCATATATCTGTCCTCCAATCATATCCACAAAACATGTTTTTAAAAACTCTACAATTGGTATAGAAAGGGTTAGACAAGAAGTACTAGCTCCTTTAGGGTCTAAGTCCATTGATAATATGTTTTGAACCTTTTACTAATTTAATTAAAATAAAATTCTAATTTTAATTAAAATTACAATTAATTTTAATTAAACTAACTAGACCCAAATCATATCTAATATGTAATATCTCATATTAGTCATTATTTATTAAATATATGATATTTAATTTTAAAAATTTTCAAACTTTACAATCAAATCTAATCTGACTAAAATACCTTGTCTTTCTTCAATTTGTTCTTTGTGTCTAACTTATTAGGTTCCTAACTATGTTGACAATGAATATAAATTACAACTATAAATCATATTTAGAATTAGATAAATTAAACTCATTTTTAATTCTCTAAATAAACAATTTATATCTTTAGATCAAGATTTGTGTCTAATAATGCATTATGATCACCCAAATATTTAAAAATGTCAAAGTAGATTTTGATTAACCTTTTATGGATTTTTTAATACAATGTAATCATTTCATCATACAATGTTTTGATTAGACATAGAATGTGAAATTAGTGTCTACTCTGTTTGAGTTTAATTATATTAGTTCTATATAATTAGTAAGTAATTCTATTAATGACATTCATAAACTATTTTATAAAGTGTTACTGTATCTTATCCAAAGATTTATCGAATCAATACTAATAAAAAACAATTGAACATTCTCCCTAATTATTTAGGGTAATGGATCATATATTGATCACTCAACTTCTTTCATGAAATTTATGTTATATTCTATGACTACCAATTAAACTACCACTGACTTTAATAAGTCATAAGTAACAATAAAATAAAGCATTCTCTATATGAGATGTTTTAGATATCTCAAGTCAAAGGATTATTCATACAATCATCACAATAAGAATTTTCATAGATGTACAAGTAACATTTCAAATGGAATTCTTATATAAGTTCGGTTAAACGAACTTGTTCTCTAACAAATACTCACATGGTTGTTTAAATATCTTTATACTTTAGTCTATGAGATCGATTACTTCCCTCATAAGGAAGAAACAAAATATGTGCTATTCTTTTTACTCTTTATTAATGTCCAATCGAATATAGTAATAACTAGAAATAATTTAAAGATAATATGTAAATGCAATATGAATCTTATAAGTATGGTCTCATTATAACTTTATTTATAATACATTTATCTCATGGAATTTATCATATACATCCAAATATGTATAAGATAAATAATGTCTTTAAGAAATTATATTACTAAACTACATCCAATTGATAAAACTATAAGACATAATCTAACTCCTTTCTTCATTTGGACTTTCTTGTCCAATTTTACTCAACTAATCTCTAAATCAATAGTCTCAAATGCATATCCTCTACCATTAAATATCAACCAAGAAAAGGAACAAGGACACTAGAAAGGAGTTAAACCTTTTTAACTTGAAACTGCAAATGTGGGTTTAATGCTTAACCTTCAATTTGAAAAGAAGATGCTAATATTTCTACTAGAAACTATTATTATAGTTAAAATGAATATGTATTAACAATTAAAAAGGCGCAAGGTTTACTTAGTTGATATTACATCATGGCTATTACTAACTTGTCTTTTCCTTTCTACAAAACCACATCTCAATGTCATTATAAAAAAAATGAGGTTCATTGTTATATGTTAATGTTGTTTAATGATCATTATAGCATAGACACAAAATTTCTATTTATCCATTTTTTCCTCTAAGATCAAAATACGTTATGGGGGGTTATCACTACATGCCCTCCTTATTTCAATGATTAAGATGCCAAAAATAAAGTATTATATATTAAAATATGGCCTAAATATTGAGTTAATTAATTATATTTAAGTATGATTAATAACTAAATGGTTAAATAATTATAATTATTTACTTGATTATATGATGGATATACAAAATTAAATTAAAAAGAATACAAATTGTCTTTTTCTTATCCATTAAGGTATACAATTAATAAATGCAAAGTCATCAATTGAAATATATCTACAAATAATAATGGGTTAAAGAAGAGAAATCAACTCAGTTTAAAGCTTGAAACATATCAGTTACGTTAAATTCTTCATGTATGTCCACATGTTTTGCATACTACTAAAATTATGGGTTTAAGATTCTATGATTAATGCTTTGTTTGGGCTCTAAAATGAAGTTTTAAATATCATTCTATGTCTTTAATCATATAATTTCTATGCTTATATGTTTTCAGGGAAATCTTTTAACAAAATTGCTAAAAGATCTTGGTTTTATAAAGCTCCACCATAATTGAATGCTATTTTGTTTTTGTTTTCTTCTTTGAGAAATTTTTGGTTCAAACTGATGCCATAAAACTCTTAGTTTTTAGAAGAGAAAAGAAACTCCTCTAAAATCATCAAAATTCACTTACTGAATAGCTAGATCTATTGGGACGAGTCAAAGGTCAAAGATGAGTCCTAATAAAGGTTGAAAATGACTTTTAAAATTATAGTTATACCTTATTTAAATAATTACAGTTATGCCTCGACTTACATATTTATAATTTTGTCATTGTTAAGTTTTGTAATTTTGCTGCTAATCAATTATAATTATGTCACTATCATTGTTTGACATCTCAACTTATGGGGAATTTGAAGCCAAAAACACCTTGAATATCGTCAAGAGAATGGTCGTCACCTAAATCGACCAGGTCTTCCACCTCTTGAACCCTAGCAACGCTTCATTCACTCCCACCTTCCTTCCCCTATCCATTTCGATAACTCCCACGCAGTATAACAACCGCAATAACTTGCTCTCTCTTTTGTAGATTTCTTGATCTTGCCTAAATCTGCAAACAACCATAATATTTAGTCCTTAAATATGGATACATATTTTCCAACCCTGCGTTCAACCATACAACAAAACATACCACCAAACCCTAACTCTAAATCTACACTTCCTTCCCCTCCTAAACCCGCTATTCCTCTCCCCTTTTCCCCATCCTTTTCTACAACTATCCCTGCCCTTGCAACGATTGCTTATTCTCTTAAAAGAGCTAACCCAACAATAATATACAATGCTAAAGGAACTAGGAAATCATGGAAACAGGTGGTTGGGGATAACTCAGACTCCTCTTTGGTTTTCAGCCCTCCTGTAGACATGGATGGTAAATTAATAGTGGCTCTTAGTTTAGAAGTTTTACAACAAGGAGCTAGGACATAGGAAGCTATTCTTTTGGATTTCTTTATGAAAAAAAGGCCTACATTTTCGATTATACAAGCATAAGCTGTGAGGAATTGGAAAGGAAGATGGCTTATGAAGGTAATGCTAACTGAAGAAGACAACATAATTTTTACCTTTTCTTCCAAATAGGAAGCTCAAAAGGATATAGAAGAGGGCCCCTGACATATCTCTCAACTTCCTCTATTTCTCCAAAATTGGCATCCAAGTATGGAACTTGAAAAAACTAGAACGAAGAACATTCCCTTATGGGTGAATATTCACAATATCCCCTTAGAGTATTAGACTATAAAGGGGTTGAGTATGCTTGCAAGCTACTTGGGAAAACCAATCTGCATGGATGAAAATACTGCATTAAGGAAAAGAGTTAGTTTTGGTCGATTATGTGTGAGTATGGATATGGATAAAGAATTGAAGGATAGTATTCCTATACTAAGATTGACGGATGAAAACTTTCTAAGAGAAGATAAAGTCATGGTGACTTATCAATAGAAACCATCTCTTAGAGCTCAAGGCAAAGAATGGAAACCAACGGGAAAGTTCTTCATCAAAGGTGATTACTGGGAAGTGATGGGAATAGAAAAAAAATGTAACTGAAAAAATTAAGGAGACGGAGGAGATAGAACAAGAAGAAGAAAATCAAGATATGGTTCAGATAGTAAATGACTCCACCAACATAAGGAAGGACATCCCAGAGGAAAAAAAATACAATTTCTGTTCAACAAAAGGAATTCTTCAAAATCCTTCAGAAGATTTCTGCAAGTCTACTTTGAATAAAGAAGAAAATGATATGGAATCTATTGGTACTAATCAAAATGAAGGATATTCAGTAGTTAATCAAAATGAGCAAGGTTTATCAAGGGTTGATATGTTAAAAGGAAATAATCAAGAGGAGCAGTTTGAACAAGTCACCTCTTAGAAAAGTAGTAGGAGCAATAGGAAAAGCTCCAAAGGTAAAGCCATTTGATTATAACTTTGATTGTATGGAATGTGCGTGGAATAAATAATCCTTTAAAGCTTTATGCTTTAAGGGATTTTGTGCTAAAGGAAAAGTCGTGGGTGTTTTATATGTTGGAGACTAAAATTAGAGAAGAAAATCTGAATAAATTGGGTTGTCTAGGGAGCAACTAGCAGTTCATTACGAACCATCAAATTCATGCTTATGGAAGGATTATTATAGCTTATGATGGTAATTTTTTGAAATTAAAGGTGCTGGAATCAAGTCAACAACATATTCACACTATGCTTTATTTCAAATTGGAAAATTCTTAAGTTTTGACTACTTTTGTATATGGATTCAACACTGTGTTTTAAAGAACTGACCTATGGAATTACTTAAGAAGGATCAAGGCTTCAGTAAATTCCCTTTGGATGGTATATGGTGATTTTAACACTACTTTGTACAAATCAGAGGTTGAAGGAAATTATAACCTACTCAACTACTCCCCTAATATGTTTGACTGTATACAGGAGGTGGAACTTATTGATCTAAAAGCTGAAGGTCATAAGTTTACTTGGACAAATAAAAAAAGTTCTATTTGGCACATCAAAAAAAATTGGATAGAGTTTTGGTAAATATGGAATGGCTACATTCTTTCTCAAGAAGCTCAGCAAATTCCTAGACCTTAGTATCTCATATCACACTCCTATAGAGATAGCAAACTTGTTCACCTCCTCCAGAGTGCAACATCCTGTCAAATTTAATAATTTTCTGGTTAATATGGAGGGTTCAAGAAGCAATACAGAAGGGATTGGAGCAAGGATATTATGGGACTAAGCAGTACATTTGTATCCAAAAGCTCAAGGTTATGAAACAGGAGCTAAAGATTTTTAACAGTAAGAGAGGTTTGAATCTTACCAAGGAGATTGAAATATATAGGGATAAACTCTCTTCTATTCCAAAAGCATTGGCAGAAAACCCCTTGGATGGAGCTCTAGCTGTAGCAAAGAATGAAGCTTTTAAAAACTACTTGGAAGTAGTGGATAATCAACACTCTTTACTGAAACATAGAGCTAGAATAAATTGGTTAAAAGAAGGAGATAGATATACAAAGTTTTTCTTTAATTCTATGTTAGCTTGAAAGAATACTAACAGAATTACCTCTATGAAAATAGAAGCTAGAGTGGAGGTTTTTGGATAAGATGATTTAGCTAAGGAAGCTATGAATTTTTACAGTAATTTACTTGGATCAAATTCTCTCCCATCTAGGTTAGAGTACAATTTTAGTCAGTTTGTAACCACTAAGATTTGGGATCATGAAGTTTATGGGTTAATAAGACCCATTACAGATCAGGAAATAGATAAGGTTGTCTTTAGCATGAATGGATCTAAAGCTCTTGGTCTAGATGGATTGAATGACTTTTTCTATCAGGAAACTTGGAATAGTTTGGGGGGATTGGTCAAGGAGGTGGTGGAGGAGTTTTTCCGAAAAGGGGTTTTACTAAAAGAAATAAACAAGAATTTCCTATGCCTAGTCCCTAAAAACTCCAGCCCAGAGACTTGGAATGACTGTAGACCTATTTCATGTACAAATTTCCTATACAAGATCATTGCTAAGATATTGACAAATAGGCTGAAGGAGGTCCTAAAATTTCTCATCAGTGAGAATCAGGGGGCTTTTATGATAAGCAAAGTTATAGTGTCATATTCTGATTATTCAAGAGCTCTTAAAAGGGTATAATTGCAAGAGAAGTCCCTAAAATTGCACTATTAAAGTTGATCTATAGAAAGCTTTTGATAGTGTGAATTAGGGTTTTTACTAAAAAAATTGGAGATAATGAATTTTCCCTTAACCTTCATCAATTAGATCCAACAATGCATATCTACTACTTCCTATGGGATAATGATTAATGGGTGCCCCACGGGAATGTTCAACGAAAAAAAAAGGTCTTAGGTAAGGGGATCCCCTCTTTCATTATCTATTCCTAATCTGTATGGAAGTCCTCACTCAGTTGCTCAAACACAACACTTCAACTGAACCAAAATTCAGATATCACTCTAAATGTAAGGAAATTTATTTAACCAGTTTATATTTTGTGGATGATCTTATTCTCTTAAATAAGGAAGATGTTCAATCAGTCTCTCTTCTAATGAAAACACTGAATCAACTTAAGGAGATGTCGGGATTACATGTAAATTTTCATAAGAGCTTTATCACACTCTCCAAGAGTGCTTCTGATCTGTCAAATGTTTTAGCTCAAGCTACGGGTATGGAAACTAAAGCTCCTCCTCTTCATTACTTAGGGATTCCTATCTCATCTAGGCAATATAGATTCTGTGAATGTCTTTCTTTAATAGAAAAGATCCAAAAAAAATTGTGGTCATGGACTAATAGAGCACTTTCCTATAGCGGAAACTTCAGTCACTAAAATCTGTAATCTTGTCTATGAAAAAATATTGGTGTTCATAACTTTTCCTTTTCAAAGGGCTTATTAAAATAGTAGAAAAATTGATGAAACAGTTTCTATTGGGGAAAAGGAATGGAGAGAAAGGAATAGCCAAAGTAAGTTGGAAGACAATATGTCAATCGAAAGATGAATGTGGGTTAGGACTAAAGTCAATCTCTACTAAAAATAGATTTCTTATGTCAAAGAGTATTTAGAGACTCCTTAGTGATAAAGAATCAATGTGGACCAATTGGATCCATTCCTATATACTAAAAAGGAGTTTTTAGGCTCTAAAAACTAAGGTCAGTTACACCTGATTTTTTAACAAAATTCTTGGAACGAGGAAAAAGACCTACCGGCACATTACTTGCCAAATAAGGGTAGGAGATAGATTTTCCTTATGATATGGTAACTGGTCAGGAGATGGTCCTTTAATACTAATCCAGATGGCCAATTCCCTTTTAAATCAATTCCTTAAGGATATTAAGCTCCAAGAAATAATAAAGAATGGAAACTGGACTCTATCTTCAGATAAGATTACACTTCTACACATTCCTCAATTCAGAAGTCATGGGGAAAGAGATAATTATTTCTGGAAGGGTATCCCTATTTCTATGATTACTGCAAAGGAAATCAGGAAGATAAGGGGAAGGCCAAAAAATAGAGTAGGGTGGGATGCTTTGATATGGAATAAGGCCTTTAGACCTAATGTAAGTTTTCTACTATGGTTATCAATGTGGAAAAGATTGAGTATTATGGATAGATTGAAATTCCTAACCTCCTCCAAACTATGTATTCTCTGCAATCTAGTGGATGAATCCAGAGAAAATGTGGTTTCTCCAAAGGAATATGAGCAAAAATCTCTACTCTATATGCCCATGATTTCAACTTTGGCAGACTCACAAATATCATACAAGAGCTTCCTAAATTGAACATTTCAAAATATGATAGGGCTATAATTCTACTCTCGGTGGCTACATATTTCCAAGTGATCTGGAAAGAGTGGAATAACAGAAGGTTCAAAGACTAGTCTACTTTAATAACCTCTCTTATAGAGCTCACTACTGCCATTATAAGGGAGCAACTGATTATCAATCAATTAAACCTATGTTGTAGTACGAGAATGGCTTCTGTATGGAGAATATAGTAATAGTTATTTCAATTCCAAAGAAGTAGATACTCAATCCACTATGCAGAAACTAATCACAACTACAGTTCACAAATGAACCCAGAATTTACAAGCAGATGACTCTAAGTAGTTCTAAGGAGATTAAGAAAGTGCACAGTCTGTAATTATTCTCCTTTTCAGGGATGAACTCAATATGAAGAAAATTGCTTTTATTTACCAGTTTGTACAGTGTTTAAACAAGCAAAGATCTTCTTAAAGAAAAGAAAGGAGAAGCATGAAAGCAATAAAACACATAACTGTTTAGGGTTATCTCATCCTCTCTTTTAGGGTAGATGCTGAAGTCCTTGTAAACTTATAAGGAATCAATTCAAGACAAGTGATTTCAGATCAACCATGTAAGTTCGACAAAAGTGATCGTTGGAAGAAGAAATAGAGTAGTTCAAGAAACAGGAATCAAGACTAACCTGAGTCCTCATCTTCCTCATTCGATTGTCATCGAAGTGCTAAGCCCACAAAGAGTCCCTTTCCATCTCCGGAAATGAAGCAATTTCTTAGAGATACATAGAAAGCCCTAATATCTAAAAGATAACTAAGAGGGAGTTGATTACCTGTGAAGAATAGCCGGTTGGAAGTAGAACGGAGAAGAGGCTCTCCCTTGGAGCCATTGTAAACATCATCTCCAGAGCATCTCAACTTTGTCAATCACATCCTCAATCGCTCGACTGAATCGAGTAAAAACTTGAAGACTCGAGAAAGATGAGGTTCGTTTTACCCTAATTGACTAAAGTTAGGAAATGGTTGAACATTGTCATTTAATGCATTACTCTGATATTATGTGTTTTAAGTAGCTCTTACGCACATGTGAAAGACTCCTCAGATGTAAATGTATCTGTTTTAATGAAAAATTTTAATTTCTCAAAAAAATTGTCATTGTTTAATATTTATAGTTATATCCTTACTTATAAATTTACAACTTTGCCCCTATATATAAATTTATTTTTTCCACTAAAAATCTGAAAACTATACCATTCTTTTCTCCCTTTAAATGTAACTCAAGCAGTAGTAGAAAAAATTTAAACAATTTTTAGTAATTCATGCAATGAGAAGATAATCTTTAAAAAGAGTATGCAATTATCAAGTTTTCACGTTATTATTTTACAAATGCATAATATTAAAGCAAGATTTATTATTTATACATAAATTTTATATTTATTATTTATTAGTCACCAAAGTGGCTAAACTATGTTGACGTGCATGAATAAATAAAAAGTCAGTTATCCATATTATTTAATGAAATGTCTGTATAAAGCAAGTGATAGATGTAATTCTTAGAGCATTGTGATTCACCTAAAATGTGAATTAAACTGAACAAGAAAGAAAACATAATGAGAGTAAATCAATATTTTTAATCAAATACTTTTGTAAATATAATGAATATATATGTTTTTATTAGAAATATTTATTTAATTATATTTGATATTCATTGACATTCAAATTTTGGTTTTATATTGTAATATCCACCTAAAGGAGAACTATAGTATATTTTTAATTGCTTATTTTTAGTCTATAAAGAAACTTATATACAATAAGAGCAATTATCTATCACTTTTGTAGCTATTTTTATTCATTTGCAAGCTTCATATATTACTCTTTTTAATAATTTGAATTTTTCTAGATGGTGTGAATACGTCAATTTTTAAGTAAGTGCTTTAAAACTAAGGATGACAATAGGCTGAGCATGGGCCTGGGCCTGCGCAGGCTTGGACACGAACCCAGGACACATGGCTCGAGCCTAAACTTAAGTCTGATTGGACTTAGGCAGCCCGAAGCTCGATCGAGCCCGAACTGATTTAAACTTTTTTAAAAAATTAAAATTCAAAAAACAATGTCATTTTCTACAAAACCCAACTCGGTCTGAAGAATAATTTGTTTAAAAAAAGTTTTACCAGACTTCAGGCCTGACCTAGGTTACTTTGCCAAGCTTATTTAGAATTTGACTTGACATTATTAGATGGTCAACCCCCTATTCTTGCGAGTATAAGCAATAAGGGCAATGAGTCGTACCGTAAGGCATGAGAACACTCTTAATAGATTAAATATGATGTATATGCAGATGACTATTACTAACAATATTAAGACAAATATTCTAAAAAATTTAAATGCAATATAATATTTAAAGCTTGTGGAAGATCATTTTGTTTTGTATAACATTGCAACAAGGTTAAAGACACTCAAAATGATAATGGATTCTCTTTTATGGTACAATTTATTTTGAACTTACTATCTCTTAAGTATGGACCTTTTTAAATTAACTACAACATTATGAAGAAAAATGAGATGTTAATAAATTGTCTAATAAGTTTATTCATGGGTAAGCAAGACTAGAAAAACAAAGGAGTCATTCCATTAATCTAGTGCATTAAGAAGCTAATAAAGAACTAAAAGTAAATGTCAATAAGTTTAAGAAGAAGAAGTCACATACTGATGTTACACAAGCAAGTTAAAAAGAATCACACAGTAGACAAATGTAAATTGTATAAAAAAAAGTTAGACATTGGTAGAAAGATTGACTAAAATATAAAGTTATATTAAAAAATAAAGAAATTTCTTAGGATCCAAATTATAAACTTAAATGAGAATTTTCTCTTTATGGAAAATCATATAAAGGCTTCAAGTAAAGGCATAGGAACTTATCATTTGATCTTAAGTTTTGGCCACTAAGTAAATCTTCTTTAAACTCTTTATAATATACCTTCAATTTTTAAGAACTTAATTTTTGATTTAAAGCTTGATTTTATTAGGTTTAAAGGACACTTGGACATATTTGTTTTAATTTATTTAACAACACTTTATTTATTATTTTTATTGTTCTTATTAATGATTTATTAAATTAAAACTTGATAATAAATTTGCTAGATCTTTGATTATTATTTATGTTAATGTTAGAATAAGATATAATGCATTAGGTAAAGCCTATTTGTGACATAAATGTTTAGGTCACTTATCCAAAGGAAGGTTGAAATGATTAGGAAATAATGAGATTCTTCCATCTAGGCTTTACTAATCTAAGTTTATGTGTCTATTGCATTAGGAGAAAGGAAACCAAACATAATAAGAAAGGAACCATAAAAAGCACCTAACTTCTTGAGCTAATACGTATCAATGTTTGTGGACCTTTTATGCTTCATCTTTTGGTGCAAAAATAATAATTCATTACCTTTATTAATGACTTCTTATAATAAGGTTATGTCAATTACTTAAGGAAAAATCTCAAGCAATGGATGCCTTTGAGGAATATATAATTGAGGTTGAAAGACAATTAGAAAAAAATGTAAAAATTGTAAGATATGATAAAGGGATTCAAAATATGGGAAACATAAAGGAAAATATGCTAGTCTATTTGCAACATTCCTTCAAAGATATGACATATTTGCATAATATATTATGTCAAACACTCCTCAATAAAAAGGTGTGGAAGAAAGGCATAATAAGAAATTAATAGATATAGTTAGGAGAATGATGAATAATTCTTCACTACCTAATTCTTTATGGATTTTTGCTTTTAAAGCTATTGTATATTTATTAAACAAGGTCCCTTGTACGGTAGTTCCAAAAACTCCTTTTGAATTGTGGTGCATATTAAAGTTTGCGATTAGAGGCAAGCATCTATAATCCATATACAGGAAATTAGAATCTCGAATGATTAGTGGTTATTTTATAAGTAATAAATCTAAAGGATTTTATATTTTATTGTCTAAATCATAGTCCTCGAATTGTAAAAACTGGAAATGTTATATTCATTAAGAACGGTGGAGTTAGAGGGAGTAATGAATGATAAAATATAAATATCAAGGAAGTAAAGGTAAATGTTCTTTTATCTATAAAGGCTTCTTTATCCATAGTCGTTTCAAATATTGTTCCAATAATTAGTGAAAATTTAAACAACACTGAACTTTGTCTAAATGAAAGATCAAACCTATAAGGAACTAAATCATAACCATCTATTATATATGAACAACAAGAAATAATACATTTGAGAATATCTCAAATGAAAATAAAGTAATCTATTTCAAATATATTATATGGTTTATTTCTAAGAGTCATATGTTGATATTAGAATCAACAAGGATCTAGTTTCATTTTCACAATCCATAAAATGTATAGAGCCTAAAAATGGATTGATTTTATGAAATATGAATTAAAATTTGTAGAAGATAATAAAGTTTAAGATCATTAAATTTCCAAAAGTTTCTAAGCAAGTTATGTATATATGAGTTTTTAAAATTAATCGCAACTCAAAAGACAATGTTGAATGAGATTAGGCTAGACTTATTGCCAAGGGTCATACTTAGTGTTAGGCATTAATGGAACCTAAGAGGGGATGAATTGAGTGTTGATAAAATTAAAACAAAATAGTACTAATTTTGTATGGTAATGAACATAGTTTATAAAAGAAGAAAATATTAAATAAAATAATGAATTTTAACAACACACCTAAACATTAATGTAAAAGAATAGGGTAAGACACGTGTGATTTGATTAATAGCGGTTCGACAAATAACCCTTGCCTACGTCCACACCTAAGACTCTTTGAAATTCTACTGTAACTTTCTTTTAAGGTAAAGAATAACCTTTGTATAACCTTTTCTCAATAAAGAGGAACCCTTTTATAATCTTCCTTCATAGTGAAAATGAACCTTAATGCTACTCGGAACACCCTTTAAATACAATAAAACGCTTTAACAAAATTTTACAACTCAAAATATTGATCTTTATCACTTTGATAATACCAAAGAGGCTCATCATATAAATATGAAATATGCTCAAATACTTGACAAACACTTAGAAATGTGTGTTTAAGACATCCAAATGTTTTTTTTTAATGAAAGAAACAATTACAAATTTGTATTTGTAAGATTTTAAGAGCCTTACTAACCATGGGGCCAAAAATTGGCCATTACAATGGCTAGTTACAGAGCACTGGTCAACCAGTGTGCATTGAATGCATATATTTACTAGATATTGTGACATTGGTCGACCACTAAAGTATATTGCTTGTGTCCTTTAAAGGGACATTGGTCGATCTCACCAGTGCTAATAAACTTAACCATTACACTTTCAACTTACATTAGTGAACTACTAGCTTATAGTGGCCTGCTAATCCCTCTCAAAATACGATTTTAACAATTTCAAATGTTCAAACTTGATTTATCTAATATAGTTATAGTTAAAACAATTTTCAAAATGTCTTAAAAGATTTTTTGGAAAATTGAGAGACTTTCCTTTTAAGAATAAAAGCTTGAATACCTTTTCATAAATAATAAGGCTAATGTAATGAAGAAAAATGAAATGTTTATGCAATCTGAACCTCTAAGATCATCAAAATGATTAAATACGATTACAATTAACATTACAAAATATAGAATGACCTTGATGTGCCTTGATCTTCTTTTATACCTAACTTAATCTTCTCTTTAATGATTGTAAATTTTAACTTTTCTTGATAAATTTATGAACTATCTTCTTGAGTTTATGGCTACATCTTGTTCTTATATTACTTCTCTTGAAAATAATAAGCTCATTAGTAGTAGTTATGTGTTATTATCATCAAAACATTGATTAGAATCTTCTTTAGGTCAACACCTAGAAAGGTAAGGTCGATTCTATGTAGACCTAGGCCGGCCCGGCCTGACCACAGACTAGGTGGCTCATGGCCTCACGGAACAGGATAAGTCGTTCCATGGCCCAGCCCACCTTACATTTTTAAAAATGTCAAAAACGACGTCATTTTTAAAATAACATTCGGGCCATGGGCCGGTCCTAAAATAACATCCCTAATTATATGGATACATTTTCAACAATCTAAACAAAAAGACTTATTAAGGATTATAATAAAATTGATGGCTCAATATGATTTGGCGTTACACCAAATGAATGTGAATTGACATTCTTAAAGGGGATCAAATGGAATATTAAGAGAAAGTATTTATGGACCAACTTGAAGATTTCTCAACAAAAAGTTCAAATAGTGTATAAACTTAAAAACTATATATTATGTTAAACAAACTTTAATGACATTATAACAATTTTTTGGTTTTTAGAAAAATAATGTTGATTGATGTATATATCAAAAGATTAGTGAAAATAGGATCGTTTTTTTAGTCATATATGTCAATGATATATTACTTGCTACCAATGATTTGGACATGTTACATAAGAAAAAAAATTCTCTTCAGGAATTTTAAAATGAAAGATATGAGAGACACATCCTATGTGATAGTAATTTATATTTTTTATGATAGATTACAAGGATTATGAAGAATGTCTCATAAAAGTTATATCGAAAAAATATGGACCAATATTTAGTAGAATTATTCCTATTTAAAGAGGGAACAAATGTAGTCCTATGCAATGTTAAAAAATAATATAGAACGAAAAGAAATGGAATCAATTGTTTATGCTGTAGCAGATGTAAACAAGTTAATATATCTATAAACTTGTATAATATCAAATGTTAATTTTATTGTTTGGGCATATATTAAAACAATCCTAGAATTGTTCATTAGAAAGATGCAAAGAAAGAATTGAGATACTTACAAGAAACAAAGAATTATATGCTCGGGTATTCAAAGTTCGATTATTTAGAAGTGATTATATACTCATATTCATATTTTTTAGATGTCTTTGTTGGCAGTTATATAGGAACAACCACATATATATCTATATATAAAACTTCCGTTAGTTTTCTTCTCTAATATAAAAGGAGGAAGTTGAATGGTTTTATTTGGTAGTTCTGAACACAACAAATACATTAAAATCCAAATGGGTTTTGGCTCTTTTTTACTCTCTGCAATTTTGCTAAATCTGGAGAAAAACTTCCTTCATCTTTCCTCACGTGAATCACACCATTAAGGGTTAGAGTTTAGGTCGTAAATTAACGGTGACTCTAGTAGCCAATCATAAAACGTGAATTATCAAACAGAGAATCGATCAACCGCTTCCGCATTAAGGTTAGTCCTTATATATAAATCTACATTGGTATCAGAGCCAAGTTTTGTGTTTACCATTGATTTGTGTATTTTGTTGTGTTCATATGTTCTCATGGGTTTACATTGAAATTGTTTTTTTACGAGACCAGAAATTTTCATTTCATGTTGTTTACGAGTATAAACATCACAAAGAACGAAGAGTGCCCAATGCTTAAAAGCATGACAAACAAATCCTTGGCTTTGTCAAGTTATGCCCAGTAAATGCATTAAATGCATTTACGAAAAGTTAGTTTTACAGAAACCGAAAAGCTTTATTTCTTGTTACTTAAGCATATGTTCAGTAGAAAGGAACGTTTGTGTGCATGAAGGAAATGAGGAACAAAAGTCTTCCTTGATTTTTGTGTTTGTATGGTGATGAGAGTGTGCATTAAATGCATGAATAACAAGTTTGTGCATTTTCGTTTTAATGTATGAAAAGGAGAGTGTTCATTTAACTAATTGTTTATGCATTTTGGTATTTGTGCATGAATACCGAGACTCCCTTGGCTTGATTGTGATACTCTTGTCTTTAATGTCTTTCAAACGTTACAATAAATGGGTTTCACATAAATTCTCCACGCAAACACTCATTAAATACATGTGTAAGATCTGTACAAATGCATTTAATACGTTAAATGGTTGCAAAGACATTATCCATGCAATGCTAGAAATTTCTCATTCTTGTTTCAAAAGTTAATGCGTTAAATGATTTTATAAAACTTCAATGCAGAAGTTTGAAACTTCTCATTATTTATTGTTGTTTGTTTCAAACGATTAAGTGTGTTCTCACCACTTCATGAATGTGTTTTTATATAATGTAATTTGAAATATTCCATAAATATGTTTTATGGATAATTTTGAATTATATTTAAAATAATATTATATAAATTAGTTTTATATAGTTTTGTATATAAATTTTGTTTTATATGTATTAGATTTTTTTATTGTAAATTAGTTTTACATATAAGATTTTTTTTGGCATCTTTGTGATATGTCAAATTAAAATAGGTTAATTAAATTATAGAAATTCCTAATTCATTTTTGTATGAGTTATATAAATCTGTTTTATGTAAAATTAAAATAAAAATGTTATTGTGTTTTTCATGAGAATCGATTATGTTAATTGGTTTAACATATGAAATATATATAAATATATACGTTTTTTTAATATGTTTCAAGTGAATAATTAATAAAAATTTTTCTAATTTATATCATAAGTGATGATTATGAGCTTAGTGAAATTTCCGATCTTATGATATGAATGATGATATTTTTGATAATTTAATTATTCAGATATGTGCCTCATATCATGTTATATATACTTGTAGATATGGTAACTAAAATCTTGATCGGTGATTTGTCCACTACTGAAAAATTGAATAGGTCCAATTATGATATGCTCATGTGGTCGGTCAAAATGAGAAGAATTAGCTATTATCATAAACAATCCATCACACATAATTGCATAATCAACAAC
>JANSVA010000002.1:14526872-14539343 GCA_025504915.1 Erythroxylum reticulatum | reverse complement strand
TGAAATTATTCATCGGCAATCTTAGCAATCAAACAACCAAATTCAGAAAGGAAAAACCAAGTCTTTAAGTCAAGCTTACGGAAAGCAGCTTTGAAAAAAAACTGATATTATCTCCTAATTTGGAAAAATCAGAAAAAAAAAGCGATGAGAAGATATATAAAAGAAGAGATCGGAGAACAATTTAAAAGAATAAAATTACCAACCGAGAAGGGAGGCTTTGGAATGATCTGTGACGGAGGAACAGAGGCGTCCGGTTTGGAAAAGCAAAGTAGCTTTCTGGTTTTGTTTTGTGAATTGTGAACCGTATTATACAACAAAGACAAGGAGCAGAGCAGAAGTGTTTAATGAATCTGATAAAATGTAGTAATTACCAAAATTAGCACTTTTAGTTTACATTCCTTTCAACAATAGTTCATACTTACTTAATTATGCTTTTATTTTATGTTAGTTTTTATAGTTTAGAAGTGTTAACTACAATACTAAAAAACATAAGTTATTAATTATTAATTATAGGGTAATTAATTTTGTAATTACAAATAGCTAATAGTAAAATTAAAATTTTTATTTAAATTAATGATTAATTGTTCCTAATAATAACTGAAAAGAATAGTGACATCTAATAATTTGATAACTTGCTACTACTTGGCTTATGCTCTGACAACTCTATATAAACTTATAACCTTTTGATAGTTATACAGAAATTCAAAAATTATAGAATTACATTAAATTGCCAAATTTGTTAAAAAAAATAGTATATTTATTATATGATAGCTCATTCCCTTAAAATGAGACTTGTCCTTCACTATTTGAAGCAAAGAATCCATAATACTTCTTTTGGATCCTAAAAGCTAGCTCCTAAGTTGCATCTTCCATAGAGTGCCTTGGCCATGGATTTAGGTACTATATAGCTGCTACATTTTGACACTTAACAATCCTTTTGTCCAGAAGAGCTATAAGGAGCAAGGTACTATATAGCTGCTACATTTTGACACTTAACAATCCTCTTGTCCAGAAGAGCTATATGGAGCAATTGTTAAGTACTAACTTGACTACACAATCAAGATGGAACTTGAGGGACAGCTAGTGGTACTCCTTTGAAAGGCTTGAGCTAAGAAACATGAAATATAAGATGAATTTCATGAAATTTAGTGACTTTAACTTGTAAGCCACTTCACCAATGACCTCTAACATTTGAAATGATCCAAAATCTTATACCCTAACTTTCAAGTAGGCCTAAACTGCATAAAGATTTGCTTGTAAAGTTATAGTTTTAACCTAACTCATTCTCTTGGTTGAAAGACCTTAACACTTTTGTACTTGTTTGTTTAGGCCTTCATTATACTTTTATCCTTTTGCAAGTGTTGCTTCAAAAGCTAAATCATAGTCTTCCTTCTATGCAAAGATCTATCCACAACTTTAACTTTACTCTCATATTTAGGGCAAATGTAAGAGGTTGATTATAAACAACTTCATAAGGAGTTATCTAAATGGTGTAGAGTGAAAATTTATACTGTACTACCATTCAGTTAAGACTAGCTACTTACTCCATTCACCAAGCTCATCTCCACACATACACTTGAGACATTTTTCAAGATATCTATTAAGCACTTCAGTTTGCCCATCTGTTTGTGGGTGGTAGGCTGATGAAAGTAATAGGTCAACTCTTTATATAGAAAATGAAGCCTCCCAAAACTAGCTGACAAATATGGGATCTATATCGCTTACAATACTTCTGGGCCACCCATACAACTTAAATACAATATCTAGATATAGTTGAGCAACATCAATAGTTGTATAAGGATGTTTCCATGCCATAAAATAAACATATTTACTTTAGTTGTTTAGCACTAAGAATGTTCAAGATTATCCCTTAGACATTGATAATCCTTAAATAAAATCCATAGAAACCCCCACCCATACCTTAAAAGGAACTAATAAAGGTTGCAACAAACTAAGGTAAGCAACAATATCATACTTACAAGATTGGCACACCAAGCATTCTTAGATGTGAACATGTTTATGCAAATTTTCTAATAGAACAACCCTTTGATTTTATTTAAAGTGGAGTATCTACTTGAGTGTCCTTTGTAAGAGAGTTATGAGCCCAAACTATCATTTTTTTAGCTCTTCAAAAGATCTAACCACTATCTTCCCGTTTCTTCTATGAATTCCATCCATTGTGCTATAATGAGAGACAATATGACCCTATTGCAACTATTGTGTGACTCTAGAAAGAAAAGAGTCTAATTCATAGCCTTGCTTAATCAGCTCCATCATATCTAACCGAATGATTGAAATAGCCTTACAAAGAATTTATGGATCCTACACTTTAGATAAGGCATCAATAACTACATTTTTATCACTTATAGATTGAATTTCATAATTAAATCCCTTAAGTTTAGAGAGCCAATATTGCTAAAAGGGAGTTCAAATCTTGTATTGTAATTATAGTCATTTAAGACTTATGATTTGTTCTAATTATGAAGTGTTAGCCCATTAAGTATTGCTCCCATTTTTATATTGTAAATACCACTGCTAGGAGTTCCTTTTCATAAACTGAAAGTTATTGCAATTTTGGTCTTAATATTTTACTAATAAAGGCTAGTGGATGAACATTTTGTGACAATACAACTCTAATTCCTTTTAATGAAGCATCAATTTCTACAATAAACACTTTGCACAAAATTGAAAGGGCCTAAGAGCAGATGTTTATGCATTCTTAAGTTGTTCAAATGCTTGTTGAGCTTCAAGAGTCCATTTAAACTTCCCCTCTTTAAGAGTTAATGGGGGGGGGGATGAGAAATGAATGCATAATTTATAATAAATTTCCTATAATAACTAGTCATACTAGGAAAGACCCTCAATTGCTTAATGTTAAGTGGTGTTGGCCAATCAACTATGGTACTAATCCTTTTAAGCATATTTTAGAAGCCTTCAATACAAAAATATAATGACCAAGATATTCAACTTTGGATCTCCTAAAGAAGCACTTACTCTTTTTAGCAAAGAGTTTATGTTGATGCATTAGCTTAGAAACTTTGGTAAGGTGATGCATATGAGCTTCCATAAAGGGAATATATTAATATATCACCAAAGAAGACTAGAACAAACCTCCTTAAGAAAGGTTTGAAAACATGATTCAATAAGCTTTGAAAAGTTGTAAGAGTATTTGTAAGATCAAATGGCATTATTAGAAATTCAAGTGTCCATAATGAGTCTTTGGCTATCTTATACACATCATATAGCCACATTCAGCGTTGATGATATCTTAACCGTATATCAATCTTACTAAACATAGTAAAGCCAACTCATCAATTAATTCATCAGTAACTAGGGTTAGAAACTTATCTTTCATAGTCTGTTTATTCAAATCTTTGTAATCGACACATAAGCACTAAGAGCCATCTTTCTTGCCTACGAGTACCATAGGGGAAGTAAAAAGGTCAGCAATTGGATTAATTATGCCTTTATCTAGCATTTCCTACATTTGTTGTTTAATTATAGCCCTTTGTTTTAAAGGACACCTACAAGGTATCACATTAACTAAGGTTGCTCCTTGTACTAAAGGAATTCTACAATTAAGTGTCCTTACTAAATGGTAGTTATATAGACTTTTCAAACAACTCACCAAACTACTATAGTACGTTATTTAAGGTTGGTAGTATATCATTAACTTTTACAAAATAACGTTATATTTCTGAGTCTTTAAATTTCAACTCATAGGGAATGAATTGCAATAAGCATAGTTAAGTTACGTTCTTAAATTACTTTGTGGTTACTTCTATAAGTGATAAATCTCTTGCCTGTATATCCTTTAGAACATGTTGCTACCCATTGAAATTGAACTGCATAACTAGCTTATTAAAGTTCCAATTAATATCTCTAAGAGTGTCGAACCACTAAATTCACAACACCATATCACATCTTCCTAAAGAAAGCAATAGTACATCTATAATATACTCAATTTTTTTGTAATCTCCAAGTTGAGTTTCTACAACTATATTTGCAAAGAAGTTAAGCCTCATTTTCTATATTAACTAGTTAGGGTGTAATAGGTTCAAGTTTATACCCTAATTTTTTGGCCAAAGATAAATCCAAAAAATTATGAATACTACTCGAGTCTATTAAGATTTGCAAAGCTTTCTTGCCTACATAACTAGTGACTCTCACAAAGACACATCTCTTATTCCTATTGAATGCATTTACTAAGATTACAAGATCATAATTACTCACATCATATCCTACAACCATATTTTCATTAGACTCCCTAATCTCAACAGATGAATCATACCCCCTTGTTATCATCTAAACCAACTTCTACAAAGAATAATTGAGTCTTCCTATTAACACCTTTATACCCTTTTAGCATATATTATTGGTGTACTTCTCTGCCTTCTTAGTTGTTGATAAGAAATTGTAGGTTTAAGGTAAGGTAATGACTTTGATTGTTTCTTAATATGATTTATTTTGAGAGATGAAGGTGGAATGGGTAAAAATGATTTTATGTTTGAGTATAGTTGTGTTTGAGTGATTTTGTGTTGGTTATTAATAGGGTTAAGATATTGTTTGGACGACATTTTAAAGGTTGAAATAGTTTCTTTATGTAAGATAGCTTATTTAATTATAGTAGTCAAAGTTATTAGGTTAAAGGCTTTGACAAATGATTTGAGGGTTAGTTTTAATCCACCATTGAAATTATCCATAAAATAATTAGTTGATGTTCTAGGACTGTTTTGCAATAATTGAGATTTAAGGCCTTCAAACTCATCATATAATCTTTCAATGACCCTTTTTGTTGTAACTTATTAAATATTTCAATAGTTTTACTATCCATTTTATCCTTAGATCGAGCATTCACATCTTTTACAAATTTAGGCTAGAATTTAACTACCAAACCAAGTAGTAGCTTTACCCACTAAATGGATTGAAGCTAAGTCAACTTTTTATTGTCAAGAATCTTGTACATAGTAAAAACATGCAAACTTTTATACCCAAAATTGGGTGTTACTCCTATTAAAATTAAGAAACTCTAATTTCGGCAAAAATTGAAATGAAGATTTGTTGAAAGGAATATCACCATGTGAGTAGGTATGTTTTAGAGAGGTTCTTGCACGGGATTTGTAAGAGAGGAAATGTTCCATTTTTTGCATAAATTGAGAGAATTGCTCTATTTTAGGCTTTTAATTTAACCTTTAATTATTTGAGCACTCTCAATTGTACGTTTATAATGTCTAAGTTCATTTCATCAACTATTCAACCAATTACTCCACAACAAATTTCCCAAACCAAACCATTTAACCCAATCATGTCAAGCTCTCACTTAAAAGAAGATTTCTTACAATCAAATATTTTATCAATGTTTTTAAATTCAATAATATGATGTGAATGGGTTAAAGCATAACTAATTTAATAAGTAATATTTTATAAATACTTTTAAATTCAATATTATGATATGAATTGGTTAAAGCATCATTAATTTAATAAATTATTAAAATAAATTTAATAAAAAGTTAAAAATAAAAAATTAGTGAATTTAAATTTTTTACAATTTAGTCGGTGGATGAATTTTTTTAATTATTATACATAAATTCCATATATATATATGTAAGTCTCGTATTTGAGTAGTCCCGTCCACTTCCTAGCTGCTGCTCGTCACTTTCTTCTTCCTTCATTCTAAAGATGTGTACTTGAAGAGTAACAGTTTGAGATCAAAATCAAATCGAATCGAATCCCAAAGAATGGCCGCACAAGAAATCTCAGTTCATCAGTTGGCACAGGGCATCACTTGCCACGCTTGGAGTCCTGATCACTCTAGTTAGTATAATTAATCCTTCTTTTCTCTTGATTTCTTATTCCTTTTCTCAACGAAATCTAATTATTCTATTGTTTCTTTGACTGCAGTGATTGCGCTTTGTCCCAATAACAATGAGGTTCACATCTATAAATTATCTCCTGATCGCAACAACTGGGAAAAGCTTCATGTTTTGCAGAAGGTCTGAATTTAATTTTAAAAAAAGTTTCTTTCTTTCTTTCTCATTTGCCTTCAGAACGTCTAATTTCCCTAAACCTTTCATATCGCATAGCATGATCAACTTGTATCTGGGATAGATTGGAGTTTAAGAACCAACAGAATTGTTACCGCTTCTCATGATAGGAATTCGTGAGTACCCTAATCATTTTCCAAACTTTTTATTCTTCACAATTTTTCTGTACAAAAATGAAAGCTTTTGTCCGAAGTTGGTTGAATACCTAAATAATTTTGTTGCTTTCTTACAAGATACGTTTGGAACCAAGAAGGGTCAGAGTGGGTACCAACCCTTGTTATTCTCAGGCTTAACCGCGCTGCTCTTTGCGTGCAGTGGAGTCCGAAAGGTGATGGACCGCATCTTGTTTTAATACACTACGGTTTGTTTTTTGTTTTTTTTAAATTTTTACTCCCCTCATTTTATCCAGAGACTTTAACCATTTACTGATTTCAGTATTCAAAACAATAACCATGGTTATCCACTGCGAATACATACTGCAACTCACTGGTTTTGACTTTATTTGGTGGCTACTTATGAATTTGTACAAAAACTATCGAAAGCTGAATCTGGTTTTGCGGGTTTCTTTCTTCCTACTCTAAGAGCTGTCTAGGATGTATGTGTAGTTAGAACATGATGCGCACTTGTGTGTCATCTGTTTGTGGGATGTTTTCTGCTTCTGTTGTTATAACAAATTTATTGGAGATTTGACTGAAAAAATGCAAAATACTTCCATTTTGTATATGATTCTATTCCCAGAGAACAAGTTTGCTGTTGGAAGTGGAGCTAAAACTGTCTGTATATGCTACTACGAGCAAGACAACAACTGGTAATCATCCCACAATTATGGATCCTCTAAATTGTTGATGCTATCTAGATTTTAGGAAATTTTGATGCCTGAGAAACTGCATTAGTTTTTCAAATGCCAAATTGATAGTGTTCATTTTTTGCCTATTAATTTCTGAGAGAACTGTTAACTTTAAAATTTTAAATTAACAATTCATTTGATACTGTTAAAGAAGATGATTCACAATTTATCAAGGAACTTACCATTTACGTGGAAACAATCTGTTATTAGGTTGGTCATTTTCATCATAATACCCTTTCTGCAGTTTCTTCAAGTTTCCGTGCAAATCAAGTGTCTCCAAGTTTGGAATGTTAAGGTCTATTTTTAACATGGGAAGTTTTTGATTGTTTCAGCTAATTTGTATACTATTTCCTTCTACAGGTGGGTCAGTAAACTTATCAGGAAAAAACATGAATCGTCAGTGACAAGTGTTGCATGGCATCCTAATAATGTCTGTAACTATATTCCTCATCAATTAAATTTCGTTTTCTGCAGCGGAAAGAAATGTCTTTTTTTAATCCCATTCGTTGAAAGATTCAGGGTAGTGATTGCATTAATGCGAATTAATAACTGGGGCAATAAACAGATAGTATAAGCAGTGATTAGCAATGGACTACTTTTGGCTGATAATGGCATCTTATCAGGTTGCAACCAATGCCTTTACTGGTTCTGTGAGGATTGATGCAAGGAAATGTGGGAAGTAATACTTAATCTAAAACATAGTTAGTTAATCTCCTTGCAGCCAGCAAAAGGGACTTGCAGAGATCGAGTGCCTATTACTGGTCAAATGAGATTATTCCCAAAGTTGGTGAAACTTATCAGGAGTATCATAAACTGTATTATTGAGGAACTTTAGTATGTTTCAGAGGATAACACAAGACCTAAATATTATCCTAAATTTTATTGTTTAGCCTTCCTATTTTGGTGATGTAGGACATAAACATTATAGTAGTAGATTAGAGGAAGAAACTGAGGAATTGAGAGAGGCTGAGTGAGAAACAAGTAAGATTAAGAGGGAAACAGAGGAATGGTAGAAGAAGTAAGTGGAGAAAGAGATAGTTAGGAACAGAATCAAGAAGGACAGTTTAATAGAAGAGAGGAAATTATGTTTCACTTGTAGTTTAACTGTTGATATTTTGAGATGCAAGAAGCAGTTCAGTTTGGACTTATTGTCTGTCTATAATTTACAGATTCTTCTTGCAACAACATCAACTGATGGAAAATGTAGAGTGTTTTCCACATTTATTAAAGGGGTTGATACGAGGTATTGTTTATTACTTTTTTTTCTTCTATTTTTGTCTCCTGGATCTAAACAGTGCTCTCTCTTTCTAACGATTCAGGGATTCAAAAGCGGGCTCTTCTTCAGACTCAAGATTTGGAGAGGTTTGATTCAACCGCAGAATTTTGTGTTGTTCACCTTGTAAAATTAGGAATAAATCACATTTGAGTAACTGAATTTTGATGCATGCCTGTCCTATGCCATTCAGATGTTGGTTAATGCTGCATAAATTAAACTTTAAATGATTGTTCTTTTCAATCTTACATTTGTTAAGATCACGGTTTTGATTATGGAGCTTCTTTCTTCTTGTTAACACTTTTTCTCTACTGGCCATAGTATATATACGACCTCTATAAGCCTTAATGATATGGCCACATAATCTTGTGAACAGCAAATTGTTCAGCTTGATCTTTCAATTTCCTGGGCATTTGGTGTGAAGTGGTCACCAAGTGGCAATACCTTAGCTTATGCAGGTGAGATGTGTTTCTATCATTTAATTAAGCTTTTGTCACTAAATGCTAGTAATGGCGTGCTAAATAGTACTTTAATTTCAATTTATTCATTTGCTTTTTTACCTTTCATCATAATTCAGCATTAAACTCAACTGTTTATGCAGCCATCATTTGGAAAAATTCATAGTACTCTTAACTCATAATTGCCAGTTTGTATATCTTATGGTATTAACATCAAAGTCATATATATGGTAGTTGATATGTTGTGATTTATTTTGTAAATTTACAGGTCACAATTCGATGATATACTTTGTTGATGATGTTGGCCCAACTCCATTGGCCCAAAATGTCGCATTTCGTGATTTACCTCTTCGTGATGTGGGTCAGCATCCACTCTTGTTTTATCTTTGAAGTTCTTACTATTTCTCTAATGCTTATCCAACGCCATCACTAACTAGAGTGCTTATTTATCATATTGACTCTCAGGTGTTATTTGTTTCTGAGAAGATGGTCATTGGCGTTGGATTTGACTGCAGCCCCATGGTTTTTGCTGCAGATGAAAGAGGAATATGGTATATAAGATCTTGGAGAAAATTTTTAGGCCTTTTCAGGAGTTAAATATTGCTTTATGTGAGGAAATAATTTCCATAATCTTAAATTGCAACATATTTCATACCCTAAATGCACAAATTGACTGGTTTGTTTGAGTGATTTGCAGTTCACCGGCAATGTCGTGAAAGCGATCTGTCATTTTCATTTTGGTTTCTTTTTAAAATTCATGTAGGAACTTTATCAAATATCTTGGAGAAAGAAGGTCTTCCCTTTCAGGTTCAAAACATGGCTCACAGGTATTTGACTAAAATAGGTTTGAAATACTTCAATTCTACATGGAATTCTCCATTTTATGGGTTCGGTGCATTGTAATGGGGATTGTTTTATGCTCAAAGCAAAATTGTAGAATATTATAACGGTGCCACAGCTGAATAAAATGCTACCGTTGTGTTTACACTAGCTTTTAGGAAAGTGAGAAAAATCAGTTTTGCTCATCCTGTCAAATTTGGTATGAGGAGTCAGCATGACATGATGAAAAGAATCTTGACCTCGAAGCTTAGCAAGGGTTCTTTATTAATTTCGAGGTTTATTTTTGTTCCTGAAGTGACTTTTTCACTGTGTTTTAACAGATTTCTGGAGCATTTGGAAAGTTTTATGGTCAATCAAAGCTTGGAGCAAGCAATGATGCTCTTGAAGCTTCGAGATCACGTGGAGGTGTTCATGAAAATTGTATAAAGTAAGCTGTTGTCATCTATTTCATGCCATTATTAATTATTCCTGTCAGCCACATTCTGGTAGCTCAATCTTCAAAATTTTCTTGTTTACTCTAATCTTCATGTTCATTTCTAATCATTTAGCACATGGAATGTAGAGTGGGTGGGAATTAGGCTAGAATAAGGTTTGAGTGTTTTAAACATAATAAGGTGAATGTGTGATTCAATGTTCTGTTTGGAACTGTAGTTGCATTGTTCCTCTTAAGGAGGGCGGGAGTTCTAGAATAAGGCGCTTCAGCACATCAGGTAAGTTTAACCAAATTGGACGTTTAAGCATGAACATACTTTGGTTTCTGGTTCATTTAAGTATGAGGCTTGTCTTGATACTGTATATGAACATTCTTGATGGCTACAGGATTAGATGGAAGAGTGGTGATTTGGGATTTGGAGAACCAGGAAGATCTATCCCAATATCTATAGGCAGCTACTCGTATAAAATAATTACCTTTGGCCCTATATGATAACGTCTATGAGCAAAATGATTTGACATTGAAATGCATGTTGTGAATGCCCATGAGCGAGTACTAGTTGTTTGTTCCAACATTGGACTTCACTTTAATGATAATTTTGTACGAGGCAACAAATTGTGGTAAGGCAAGGCTATTATAAAATCATGTTCTATTTATCGAGAGATTGGAAAGAAACTTCATTTTGGCCGTCCACTAGGTTCAGTGGCCGGTCTATTTCTACTAGCTATGTATAGGCTAGCTTGATCAACTTTTGACTCCCAAAACTTTAAAGAATCATCGGGTTTAGTGCTTCTCCACTCTACAGGAGGCTTGAGTAAAAGAAGACGGAAGAGAGAAGGTCGGATTGTATGTAATTAAGGTTGGTTATATGTGTGGCTGTGAACTAATTGAAATGAAGATGTGACTTGTTCGCTGCAGTTTGTCCTACAGAGAACACCGTATCAGTAATATATTTTCTGCAACTCATCTCAACTGATAAACACTTCATCAAGATTAATGTATGCTTGCTTGCTTACATTGTACCATGCAAAACCAATGAAATATTCATTTCAGACATAAGATAGTAATTATTATTCATTATTTCAACTGATAAAAAATATATAGAATATGAATAATACATAATTGAATCCTCAAGACTTCTCACTTGAAATAATTTAAACAGTATGAATCCTGAAATCCATAAAATATTATACAAGAACTGGCATCGTAATCATATAACCAATCTGAATGGAAATAATGAATATGTTTGCATGTACGCTAATGCGGTAGGAATTTGCTTACTGGTTAAGTTTTGGACAATCAGAGGTTTGTTTTTGATGAACCAACGATGTTATTATAGAAGGAACATGTGTCTTCACAATCCAAAAGCCACGACTCCAAGTTCTTGTATGCTATCAACAGCTTATTTTTGTCTCCTTGATGATGGCCAACGTCGAACGAGGCTGAACGTGCAGCCGCAATCATGTGATTATCAAAGCAAAAACTTTCAGGTTCTGCAGGTTGCTGATGATCATGATCATATGTAGTAGTACTACTACTACCAGAAACTGGGGGAGAGATGATGTGGTCGACTTCTGTGCTTCCGTTGCCGGTGAGCTCTTGAACAAGCTTCTTGAAGCTTGAACTGTCGGTGATGTACACCTGGGGACGTAAGACATTTATCAAACAGCTGCTGACTCGAATCTTCTCACGCTTAAATATCTTATGCGAAGATCGACTCATTTTCTTGTTCATTTTCTGCTGTAACGCATTCACCAGAAATGATATATGAATGAATTAATATATGTCCAACTATCTTATAACTGTTATATGTATCCCACTTCCAACAAATTGCACCTATTAATCTACGAAAAGCCGCATCTTGATTATAACTGTTAACAGTTTCGATTAAAAGTGCCCATCTCCGTCCAAATCGAAGAAAACGTTCTATGCATTAATCAGGAATAGTGCTAAAATCCTGTTTATGTTTTGAAGTCAGCATTTATATATAAAATAAAAAATTGCCAGCCAAGTAATAATTAAGGGAACTAAGAGACAACTGAATTGACAAGGACTAGATGAAATCCATTAGTTGGAGGTGTCTCAACCTCAACACCTTCCCATGGAGGAAGCTTCATCTTTTCTCCATACGACATTTGCAAATGTTCTCTTAACACGTTACTTTATGTATCCAGGTCATTACCGTAGGCCAAAACGTTTGCAAGTAAATTGTGTAAGACATTTTTGTCTTAGGGATTATTTTGTCTATATCTCATAAAATTGGACTAACATTAATTACAATTTTAGTTTTTAAATAAATTATCGGTAATTTATGTCATTTGATCCAGATAAAAATAATAAAGTGACTCAATAAATGATCTAGATTAATAGGTCGAAGTTTGGATGAAAAATGAGTCCCGATTAGTGTGGACCGGGTCCATATCAGCCTTATGATGGGAAAGCCCGATATGAAAGCTATATTAAAGTAAGATCTTCTGCAGTTACTCATGAAATCATTCATGAGCATAAGGGTTCCTGACCCGTTAGGGAAGCTCGTGTTTTGAGAAAATTGTAGAAAGGTCTAGCCCGTGAGTCGA
>JANSVA010000002.1:14486296-14499052 GCA_025504915.1 Erythroxylum reticulatum | reverse complement strand
TAATAATAATAATAATAATAATTAATGTCTTTTATTTTTAATCAATTATCTTTTAACATTTTAGGTTATATCTCGAAGTTACCAATTACACGAGCCACCGTTTAATCGCTCTCCAACATTATAAGACTAATTATAACAGTTATATATAAATCTTGAAGCTTAACTCATCTTATACTTATCCCCAATAGATAAATACTAAAAAGTTAAATTTGCATGCAATGCAAAAGACGTGGGCTTAACCCACGTTGACACGTGGCGAAATGGGTACGTGTCCGTTCCTGAACTCAACAAAAGGTTACAAAACGACTCTTTTTCAGGTTCCTTAAATAAACCATTCGAACTTGATGGTGACTGGAAGCTTGGAAACAGATGCAGAAATGGAGGGAGATCGAGAGAAAGAAAAGAGGGAAGATTCTCTGAATCAGCAGCCACCACAAAGGACACCGATGAAGCCCGTGACTCGAGAAGCCTACGGTGGTGGTATGTACGCTAGCGAGGGTCAGAAACCAGCAACGGACAAGCCACCGGCCAGCGAAACTCAGAGCGCCGACGGGCCGGTCGAAGAACCTGTGACCAAGCCGAAACGCCAACCACCACCTTCAACCGGTGACCGTGATCTAGATATCACCGGCCAGTCCTATATCCAGTAATGTCAGTTAGCTTGTCATTTGGACATCGTCAACTGTGCCTGTTAGTATGTTTTTGTTCTTATCCCTTTAAACCTGTCTGGTTTTGGACATGAAAAGGTTCGATTCGGTTCCAAACATGTTTCATATATAGTTTTAAAAGTGGGATTGGGGTTTCAAAAAGCTCAAAGCTTGATCTAAGAAAGATCAGGTAGACTCAGATTTGGACCATTTGTTATGTGCTATTTGGGTTGGAACCGTCCAGTTGCCAAATGGCCCATTTGACTCTGACCCGCCAAGATCAAACCTGAGGGTTAGCACAAACAATTTTCAAGAAAAATAAGAAATTAGTTGATAAGCTTGTCATTATATTTCATATTTGTTAATAAAAATTCAGTGGGTGGGTTGGTTAGGTGTGAAAATGATGGGGCTGCATTGATTGAATCAAGTCAAATCAATCTATCCTTTCCCTTCAATGTGGGCCGTGGGCATGGCCAAACATTTCGCGGTAATAGAATCCGAATTGCAAAAGTACATAGTCATACACCTTTAATCACGCCGATTGGAAAGTGATGAATTGAATTTAATTCAGCTGTTTGTAAATATAAAAATTGGATGAATTCAATTCATACTTATAATTAAAACTTATTTTTTTATAAATTAAATTTACTCCTTTAAATATAAGAATTCAATTATATTAAAGCTGAGGTGGAGTTTTATTCTTTTGCTCTTTCATTCTTTGGATTACTTCACTTCTCACTCTATTGTGCTTCAATTGATTGGATTTAAAAGACTATTAATTAAAATATTATTAATAATTAATTAACAACAATATAATTAATTAAAATATAATTCATTTATTAATTAAAATATTATAATTAATTAATTAACTAAAATATAATTAATTAATTACAATAATTTAATTAATTAATATGTTGTAATTGATTAATTACAATATAAGTGATTAAAATATGACTAATTAATTAATTAATTACAATATAATTCATTCATTCATTAAAATATTGTAATTAATTAATTAATTAAAATATAATTAATTAATTACAATATAATTAATTAAAATTAATTACAATATTTTAATTAATTAATATATTGTAAATGATTAATTAAAATATGATTAATAAATTAATTAAAATATAATAAATTTTTATTTCTTAATATTTTTTACAAGTCAACTACTGTTAATGGTAATAGTAATCATTTATTCCTCTTAACCAACCATTATAATAATAACAATATTCATTCTCATTTCTCACTATATTCATTCTCATTCCAAACAATGTAATTGAATTCATTTCTATTATTACTGAATTTGTTCCAAACAGTGTAAATTAAATTCAATCCAATCTCATTAATGTAATTGAATCCAATTCGTTAATGAATCCAATTCAAAGGTTTTCAAATAGCCCGTAAGTATTTAGGCATTTTTATTACCACTAAGAAATTATCATACAAGTTGACTTCACCCTTGAAAGATTTGGCAATTGGAGCAATAATTTTTTTATACAAGCACACTACAATGATTACTTCAATACTTAACAACCTACACATTTACTACAGTTCAAAGTCCCTTCCTCTTTATACAATCAAGTCAACTGAGAAAGTGATTAAGGACTTGCTTTAGATTGGTAACAAGAGCACAAAATTAGGTACAAAGGCCAAATAAATGAAATTTTGTACGTTGAAAGATAAAAAACGGTTAGGAATCAAATCTATAAGAATTATAAACTAAATGCTACTATATATTTAAAAGGAGATGGAAACTTTATACAAATAAGTATTCCTCGTAGGATAAGTAGATGCACTATCAATTCCTTGAAGGTGAGAATGTCTAAAATCCAAGCTTAAAACCAATTCTTAAAGTAGAATTTAGAATTGGATATAACAAAAGTATATATTTTTTAGTTTGACAGTTGACATCAATTCAGTCCCTTATACAAGCTATTTAAATACTATTCTTTAAAGGCTAGTTTATCAAATAATACCAAAGTTGTATTAGTAACTGAAGGTGACTCTTAGAGTTGGCCAACTTACCTTTCTAAGGTGTTCTCTTCAATTATTATGAATCTACCTTCAAATCCTAAGGTAAAAGACACTTGTCTTGGCTAAAAAAAACTATTTTTTATACTTCACTAACCATTGATGTATGGAGGCACTCACAACAACTTGTCAAACATTATCTTGGTCTAAGTTGTTATATTTTACAAATACTTAACTAAAGCTTATTATTCTATTGAATTAAAGGAAGTTCCAATTAATGTTTTGATGATAAGAAAACAAAATTAAAACTAATGTGTTTATTATTTTGATGAAAAACAATATTAGAACAAATTGAAGTCTTAAACTTAAGAAGATAGTATAAGAAGCTGATAGAGAAGTTTAAGTTTGTAATCGATGAAATGAAGATCGAAACAAGAAAAAAGGAGATTAAGGCTCGTTAAGGTCATTTCATATATTGTATCATTATTTGTAAGCTCACTTTGATAATTTGATGATCCAAAAGGCTCACCATACATAATCACTTCATCTTACTTCATTGCATGAGTCTTTACATTAATCAAGAGGTATATGAGTCTTTACATTAATCAAGAGGTATTGAAGCTTTTAATTTTAATATAAAAGCTTTTTAAATTTTCAAATTCTTTGGGAAACAATTTAGGAAGTGTTTCAATCATATTTGAATTAAACAAATTAGTTTTCAGCATTTGAAGTTGTTAAAATTATATTCTTGGGGTGATTGGTCGACTTATATAGGTTGATGGTCGATCAATATAAGTTAAAGTTGCTAAATGTGATATACTAAGAGTTTATAGCAATATTGGTTGACCAATATGCCATATTGATCAACCAATATGCGTATTGGTCGACCATTGTTCCAACCGCTAGTGAATCTAATGTTGTAAATGCATATTAGTTGACCAATATAGTATATAGCCATTATAATGACTAAGACTTGGCTACAGTGGCAATTTTGGGTTCTAAAATACTATAAATAGGTATTTTCTCATTGGTTTCAGTATCAAGAAGGTTTTGGGTATTGCATACACACATTTCAAAGAGTTTTTCAATCATTTGAACATCATTGTGTTGTATTTGTGTAAGTGTGCCATTTTGGAGTTATCGAGTGATAAAGTGAGCAAATTTGAATTGTATTATTTGGTTGAGGTAATATATTATTATATTTGGGTGTGATAAAAGTGAGATTAAGATTCCTCTTTACTTTGGAAGTAGATTGTAAGAAGGGTTCCTCTTTATTGAGAAAGATTATACAAATGTTATTCTTCACCTTGAAAGGAGAATTATAGTGGAATTCCAAGATGAGTCTTGGGATGGATGTAAGAAAGGGTTGTTTACCGAAACCCTATAAATTAGTTTGCATTCTCTTTTCCCTATCCTCTTTAAATTATTGTTCAATTGTTTGATTAATTTATATTAAAAATTTTCCTCATACTAATTTATACTTATTGTTTGTAATTAGATACATTGGTTAGAAAAATTGTTAAATTTTTTGAACACCTAATTTACTCCCCTCTTAGGTGCCATTAGGGACTTATAAGTGGTATAGAGTAGGTCTATTAGGCAAGTATTTCTAACAAAATCTTTTTAGACCACTTTTCTTTGATGTTAATGATTATCTTTATTGGAAAATAGGATGGTATTCTTTCCAATGGCCAAAAGTGCAGGCTTATGGGAAATAGTTTCTAATAGTCCCTTTATTCCTAAAAAAATTGTGGATAACAAAAAGGTACCTAAATTAAAGGAAGAATGACAACCGCAAGATAGGAAATTAATATCCTTGAATAGCAGGGCCATACACATCCTATTTTGTTCTTTAGGAAGAAATGAATTTGATAGTGTCTCTATATATGAAATGACTTATGAAACTAGGCTTACATTAAAAATTACTCATGGGGGCATAAATCAAATTAAGGAGAGCAAAGTAAGCATGCTAACACATTAATATGAATTGTTTTAAATGAAGTATAATGAAAATATTTCTCGCATGTATACTAGATCTATTGATATATAAATGCTCTCAAAGGTCTTGGAAAGAGCTATACTAATGTTGAATTAGTAAGAATGTTGCTTAGGTCAAATCCAAAAACGTGAAAAGCTAAAGTGATAGCAAAACAAGAAGCCAAGGATCTAACAACACTACCATTGGAGGAACTGATTAGATCTCTCCTCATATAAGAAATAAGGCTCCAGGAGATATAAGAAAATAAAACATTTTTCTAAAAAAGAATTTACTATTTAAAGCCTTAAAATAAGAATCAAGCGAAAAAGGAAAAGACATTAACTAGTGAAAATGAAGAAGAAGACATTGGCTTACTCACTAGAAAATTCTCTAATATTACTTTCTTTGAATGTAAAAAACCCAACCATATAAAGTTACAATGTCCTTAATTCAAAGATAATGAGAAGTAAGAGAAAATATAAGAAGGACAAGAAGGAAAAGAAGAAAGAACTTAAAGCATCAACTTGGGATGAAACAAGTGAATTTAAAAGCGAACATTTGGAAGAAGAGATATCTCATATGTGCTTTACCACTATGGATAATAATGAGGAACATCCAACCTTAATTCTTGTAATGATAGTGATGTTAATTTAACATATGATGAATTAGTAGAAAGTTTAGAAGTTATGAGTTAAGGAAAGGAAGAAATTGTCCTCCAAACTCAAGGAGTCTAAAAAAAGTTGGAAGCATGTATGAGTGAAAATAAAAAGATGAGAAGTGAATTACATAGCATTAAAGCATCCAAAAATGTGATCATTGATGACAATCATGAATTAGATGCATTAAGGTGTGAGAATGAAATATTGAAAAAGGAAACTGTTGCTTTTAAGGAATATTTATCTAAATTTACAAAGGGAAGTTAGAAACTTGAAAATATGTTAGGAGCTTAAAAGAGTTCTAATGATAGGAATAGAATTGGAAATAAATGTGAAAGTATTTTCAATAATAAAACTACTATTGTCAAGGGAAAACATTTACACAACAAAAAACCATTGTTTAAAATGACAAATGAGTATGGTGCATCCATATCCAGACACACACGTGTATATGACACATTTACTAAGTCTCAACCTAAGAGCAAACATCACGCTTTCATATAGCACTTATAATCTACATATAGAGTTCACTACTTTTAAGGAAAGAATATACACAATTTTTATGATAACATGCAAATCCACTCACACCCTTACAGAAGCATGCACCACACTTTCATTCATAGTAGGCATCATACAGATAATCATGGTAAGACATTTCACTACCCTAGAAAACCATTCAACATATTTAATGTCTAAGAAAACTTCCGCATAATGCATACAAACATAGAATTCCAAGCAATGAATTTATGCATCATCATTACTCATATAAGATGATATTTCATTTTTGTGGTAATTTTAGGCGTATTTATAGATTTATTTTATCAAATAAAGAATGTTAAGCAAACCTTTAAAAGTGTAGGTTGAAAAGAAGAAGGAACCAATCTTATTTAGGTTCCCAAAACACATTGATTGCCTTGGTTTATAAGGCTATTGGAAAAAAAAAAAGAGAGCAAATGGTATATAGCAGAGATAGTAGCTATTAAATTGAGCGTTATTTCTAGAATTTATATATTTTATCTTGATGAATCTAACATTCTTACCTATAAGAAAGTCATAAAGATGTTGTTAGAGGATTCAAAGAATTTAAATCCTAAAATTAACCATCAAGCCTTCTCAAATTGTTGAACCAAGTAAGAATAATGAGAAGGATGAGATGCTATTAATGGATTGAGAATTTGTTAAGAACCTTCATTCATATCTCTTATAAGGAATGTTCAACATGAGACAATTATTAGTTTATATTTAGAAATACGTGATTATTATAAATCTTTGGTGATGGTTATTCGAGTTTGAATTATGAATAAGTTGTTTTTAAAACGTGAACCTTTGTATCTAGAATTATAAACTATATGCAAAATAAGTTCACTAAGTTAGAATTTACATCGATTGTGTTATTATTCCTCCAAACTTTTGAATGAGGATAAATCATGCTTAATTAGAGGAAAATTATTTTTTTTTAATAAGAATTATTTTTTATAAGGCCCTTTATATGTTCAAATTCTTTTTTATTGATATTTAGTTGGTTGATATGTGTTCTAATATAATTTTGTTAAAGTTTTTATACTTTAATTTGAGTTTTAAAGATGATTCCTTAAACTATCTAGTTAATTGGTATACCAATATCTTAGTATGGTCAACCAATATCTTTAAAATTCTCTCCATTGTTCTTTCTAGTGAGTTTTTATGTCCCAATATATGTCATTCTTTTATATCTTTATAATGAGTTTCTAAGGAGTTTGGTTGCTTCTCTGGTTGATCACCTATATATATTGGTCAAACAATATCTGTTAATGGTTGGCTAATATAACTTTCCCCTTTTATTCTGGTGAGTTTATACCACAAATGGTTAATAGGTTTGGACGACCACACACATTAGTCGATCAAAAAAGGTGTATGGTCGACCAATCTTCACGATTGAAGAATTATTTATCTTCTTTTCTTCTACTTTTCATCTTAGTTGTTTATATCCTCTAAAACCCCAAACAATTCACTCTTTTCCTTGAACAATATCATCCCCTATTATGTCAAAATGTCATTGAATTGTATCAAATTGAAAACTTATCATTTTTAAATTTCATAATTAGAATTTTCAAAATTTTCTTAATTAAGAATTATGTTTTTCATATTGATGCCTTCATAGTTAAATTCTAAAAAGAGTTTAGGTTGTTATACATCTTTAATTTTATTCAATTTTGGTGTTTTTGGAACTTTTTCTTATTTCTATTTAGGGGCCTTCAAAATATATAATCTTTTTACAAAGTTGATTGTTGGATATTACAATTATGTTTTATTTATTACAATTCCAACCATTAATTTTGTGAAAACTTGCCATTGGTGTTCTTAATTGAAAATTTCAACTTAGACATTATATCAAAATTGGGGATTTTTTAAAAGTACACATAATTATGGATATTTATATGAAAATTGACCTTTTTTTTACTTTTTAAATATTCAATAATACTCTCTAATGAGAAAGTTCAACAATCTTGATCAAGTTCATCTTTTTAACCAAGTTATCTTGTTGCATGAAACTTTACATCGTGTAGTTTTATATTTCTTTTTGATGATTCCAAAAAGGAGGAGAAAGTTTGATGATATTAGAATTAGGGGGAGTGATGAAATTTAGGGCGAGTGCTTGTTTTATCATCCTTGTATTTCTTGCATCTTTTATTTTATGTGATATACTTGAGTAAACTTATCTTATCTTCATGGATATTTCTTTATCTTTTGTTATTGATATAGCATTATGACTTATTTAAGAATTAAGGGGGAGTTAATAATTATCTTGATAGTGGTTTATGTGTTTAAATTCATTATTATTCTCTAATATCACAAATATTTTGTTATCATCAAAAGGAGGGATATTGTTGAACCAAGTGAGGTTTCAATTAATATTTTAATGAAAAAAAATCATAATTACTACCAGTGTGTTTATTATTTTGATGAAAAGCCATATTAGAGCAAAATAAAATCATAAACTCAAGAAGATAGTGTATAAAGTTGATCCAAAGAAGTTGATGTTTATAATTGTTGAAATGAAGATCGAAACAAGAACAAAAGGAGAATAAGGCTTAACAAGGTCATTTCACATATAATATTATTCTCAGCTCACTTTGTTAATTTGATGATCCAAAAGGCTCACTATGCATAATCATTTCATCTTAATTACATAAGTTTTTACATTCATCAAAAGGTATTGAAGCTTTTGATTTAAATATAAAAGCCTCTTGATATTTCAAATCTTCATAAAAATTTTTGGAAAGTGTTTCAATCATATTTGGATTAAGCAAATTGGTTTTGAGCATTTGAAATTGTTAAAATCACGTTTTTGTGGTGATTGATCAACCTATATGGGTTAGTGGTCGACTAATATAAGTTAAAGTTGTTAAATTTAGTGTACCAAGAGTTTGTAGCAATATTAATTGATGTGTTGGTCAACCAATATAGCATATTGGTCGATGAACATGTGTATTTGTGGACCAAAGTTCCAGCGGCTAGTAAATCTGGTAGTGGCTATTAAATCTGGTGTTATAAATGCATACTACTCAACTAATTTACTATATATAGTCATTGTAACGACTAATTCTGGGCTCTAATAGCTATTTTGGGTCTAAAATATTATAAATACATATTGTCTCATTGGTTTTAGTATCAAGAAGGATTTGGGTGTTATATACACACATTTCAAAGATTTTTTTCAATTATTTGAGCATCATTATGTCATATTTATGTGAGTGAGCCATTTTGAAGTTATCAAGTGATAAAATAAGATATTTTAAGTTGTAATATTTAGTTGGGGGAAACATATTATTATATTTGGGTCTGATATAAGTAAGATTGAGGTTCCATTTCACATTGGAATAAGATTGTAAGAAAGGTTCTTTTTTATCGATAAAGATTGCACAAATGTTATTCTTTGTCCTGAAAGAAAAGTTATAATGAAATTCCAAGAAGAGTCTTAGGAGTGGATGTGGGCAATGGTCGTTTACTAAACTCCTATAAATTGGTTTACATTCCCTTCTCTTTATCCTCTTTAAATTATTGTTCAATTGTTTGATTAATTTATTTAAACAATTTTCTCATACTTATTTCTATCAATTGTTTTTAGTTAAGTACATTAGATGAAAATTTGTTGAATTTTGTAAACATCTAATTCACACCCCCCACCGCTGTGTTGTTGTTAAGGCTTAACAAATTCCTTATCTAATAGTTAAGCAAAGAATAATAATTAATAACAAATCAAATTTGGTTTGACAAATGACCTCTTTTACCCTCTTTTAATCAAGAGAATGAAACCTTATTCATTTTTTCTTACTTCAATGCTATGGGAAAAATTCAAGCCTTGAGTAAATATATTTATAATAAGAATCACTATCTCAACATTGTTAAATGGGCCTATAAAATCCAATGACTTAAATATATGGAGGGAAAAGAATTTTAGAAAATTTTGAAATGTATAGCAGGATAAACATGTGTTCTGTCACAAGGTGATTGGTTGGATTAGAGGAATATCATGGCTAAATGATTATTTAAGTTAAATGAAAGGCTAAAAATTAATTGGAACTTGACTTGAGTTTATGAGAGCCTCCTAACATGAAATTGTCTGAATCTTAGCCTAACACGTCTTGTCTTACTTAATGATATTTGAGGTATGGTTAGATCTTTTAATCCTAATTGTATTATAGCTTTTGTTGCAAATTCACTATAAGAAAAAGGTTGTTTACGATGAAAATTACTGACAGAAAATGTTAATACATCGTCGGTAATTAAATTTAGAGACGGAATTCACCGACAAACAAAAGCGTCGTGAAATTGGTTGGCGGTAAATTTGCCAACGGAAATCTGTAACTGTCAGAAAATATATAGGCAGAATACACTTTCCGTTGGTATATTTACCGATCATAAAAATTGTTACTGTCAGTAAATGTGCAGATGATTATGTGAACTCATCGGTGACTTTATAGTAAAAATGTTAATTTTCTGATGGTTTATGACAAACCGTCGACAAATATGTCTCATTATATCGACGGTGAATTAAAATTTCGTCAGTAAATCTAACGTGAATATGTGCATTTTTCCCGACGGTGAATCATTAACTGTCAGTAAATATCACTTACTATGCCGACGGAAACTAAAATTCCATCGGTGAATACCATAAATATGTTACATTTTTGTGACGATTTATGATAAACTTTCGGTAAATATGACTAGTTATACCGACAGAAACTAATATGCCATCGGTGACTCTACCATAAAGGTATTAAATTTTCTTTTTTAAAATCTCGACATTAAAATTTATTTCATAATCTTATGATTAATGCATAATTTCAATGGTTATGAATTATCTGGGTATAATTTTTTGATTTGTTTATATATTTAATTTGTTTAAATAGAAAGTTGATTGATCATATCAAGTTAAAATTTTCTTCATTGATAATAAAAACATTAAATTGTACATAAATTCAAACCAAATGACTACAACAATCTTATTGTCTTGGTGATCATGGATGGTCTGATTCTTTAGCCCTCCCCTTCAACTGCTCCATGCTATTTTAGAGCTTAGTCACGTACTCCATCGTCTGTTACAACTGACTTGTCAATGTTTGCACTGTGCTCTCAAGCTGATGGATATTTTCCATTGTCGGTTGTCTACTTGATGTTGTTGTACTGGACGTAGAGGAGTGCGAATGACATGTGTTTGCAAATGAGCCTAGCTTGAAGATCCTTCCATGAATGTCCCTACCACCTAGTGCATCAAAATATGCATGACTCTCATTAACAGCTTGTTCTCCCTAGGACTGTCGTTGAATGCTTTCTTGTATTTGGTCCTATTAAGAGGCAATGCTTATATTAGTAAGTGATAATTATTAAGAATGAATATTAAAGCATAAATTTGACATACATTCAGTTCTCTACATCGGCTGTTGACGAATGTCACACTGTCATGCTTCTTAGTATGAGTATGCAAAAACAACTAATAGGTTGTAGGCCTTATACCCATAGACTTTTCCTGCATAACAATAAAACGTTCTAAGTTAAACTAGAATTTATAAAAATTTTGACAAAGTCTTCTCTATTTTTATGATATTACCCCCTGTTGAACAAAGAAAATAACTCAACACAACCATATATGGCACCAGACATTTATACCATGATCATTATTCATACTACACATATTTTCATCACAACATTCACACATCAATTTAAATTGAAATACAACAAAGTAAAAAATGAGAACGTAAGTGTAATATTTAGTTACTTACAAGTCTTTCTGCATGCTCGTTGTGGGTAATTGATCCTCCTGTATGAACGGGAAGGCTATCTCCTCCTGGGCCTCTATGTCTATTGGTCGCGTTACGCCTTGAGATGAACATTACCTCAGGTGATATCCAGTACTCCTACCAACGACTCCATATGGCCTCAAAAATATAAGGCAATCGTACACCATCCTTACATATCGCACCAATAAAGTCGCGATAACGTGTACGAGCTCGCGACTCCCATACACTATGTATGACCCCGTTGATACCAAAATATGAATACTTATTTTAATAAATTGTTTAAACATATAGCTAGTTTTCAAAAGATGCGTGTAAAAATTCGCACATGAGAAGTAAAGAGAAGCTAATCATGATGGAATAAGAATCAATGAAATAACAGATTGACAATTTAAGGTAATTGGAACTATAATATAAGTCAAACTCATCATATATTAATTAAATGATAAACCAAAGTTCATACCACAAACAAATACCCAAATTAAACCAAGTTTAAAAAAATGTTGTAAAAAACAAATTCACTTACCTCAACCAACACACAGAAGGATCTTCTTGAAGTGCATAAACAAAGATGATAACGACGAAGCTAGAATGAAAAATATAGAAATTGATAAAAATGTCATTAAAATGTGTGAAAATTAATTTTTGACATTGTCACACCATATACGAAAATGAATGTTATCTGAATACCTGCTAAAGCTTCTCTTCAAACTCGCTCAAAATGAAAATATTGGAAACAAATTAGTTCCTACAACCAAGAACAAATTCGTTCACAAGTTAGAAAGCGGGAAATATAACACACCAATTGCCATGAAACATTATAATGAATGAAAGTCATTAACTATACTGTATTAATTCAATCATCAGTTAATACTAAGGAGCTCTTGTTTTAATTTAAAAATGATGATTTCATATTTTACGAGGACCCTATTGAAAATTCGGCAGAATTTCTCCCATAAAATGGACATCCCCCTTTTGGAAGAAGGGTCAATCCTGTAAAAAAGAATACACTTTTATATCGACCAGTAATCACAACTCAAATTGGGTCTCCAAACTATATGTCTATTCTCAATTCAGTCCACATTTACGTCGCAAAATCTATAATTATCCAATTCATAATTCAAGTATACCAATTTGTAACCTATACACTCTCAATTATAGTCAATACATCAAGATATTCTCAATTCTAATCAACAATAAAATACTTTTATTTTATTTTA
>JANSVA010000002.1:14327969-14339661 GCA_025504915.1 Erythroxylum reticulatum | reverse complement strand
TCATTACAAAACTGTAACTGAAGAAGATAAAGTTACATGTAAATACACTTGCTTTCCAGGGCACTATATTTACATAAATCCAACAAAAAAAGTGTAAATCTAAGTTTAATTAGATAAATAAGAATCATGAAATGAGAATAAGCATAAGATGTGAATTGAAAAAATATACCCGGGATTGTTATTGAGCATACATTATACATTACACATATACATGTGTAAAACTAAATGTTTATGTGATTATGTAATTAATAATGTGTGTGCAATATGTGTTTTGCATAAGTATGATAAAGGATAAAACGTCCCCATCCAGACGCTTCCAATTCAGGGAAGCTAATGCGAATCTGGAGCTTACTGTGAGTAGACCTAGATGGTCTTACTTTATTGCTTATTTGTTTATATTAATTATTGAATGATTATGAATGTGATTTGATTTTTGAATTCCGGACAATGAACGTTTGATGATTGTGATATATGAGTGAGATAGTTAAGTGTTACTTGTATGTGGACATGATGAAATAAGTGTTTCTAAATGTGATCTCTGAATGCCAGACTAAGGTCCGATGAGAATGTATATGAGAATGTGTAAATGAGATCATTTGACTGACTGAAAATATATGATTGATGCATTTCATTATATGAATGCATGAATGATAAAGGTAGTTATGGCCAAAGTAGCCACCAAAAAAGAGCTTAAAGCTTGAAATGTGTAAAAGAGCCTAGAGCTCAGAAAGTGTATAAAAGCCAAAGGCTCACTATGTAAAATGGGTCAGGTATCCCTAACGAATACGAGACAGTTTAGGCACTCGGTCACAACAAAGTTACAAATGAAAAATGGGTCTCATGTGTACTGCATATGTAATATATGAATGATTATAATGCGTTGAATGAAAAATGTGAAATGATTGATCGAGTGTATGTGATTAAATTTTATTATTAGATAAATGATGTGAATTATGTGTTATGTAACTTAGTGAGCCATCGAAGATGGTCACTCACTGAGTTCGCAAGACTCACCCAAAATTTGCAATATATTTTTCAGGCTCAGAAGAGTTACCCTATTAGATAAATAGGAGTATAACCACTACATTCAAGTAAGAGACAGAGGTTGGGATCAGTTTGTGTCTGCATTTGTATTTTCTTTATGTTGTATCAAATTTGACATGTATATTTGAATATTTCTATTTTGTGATAAATTTCCAAAATGGAAAGGTTTGTAAATGATTTTGAAGTGTAATAATATTATGTTTACAAGTATTTTGTATTTGTAATGGGCCCAAATGGCTATTGAAATTTTGATGCTGTGATTGAAAATTGAATAAATTAGGCCGAATTGATTATTGATTTTCGAATGTGTGTGTTGTTTAAAAAAATTGTAATGAGATTTTACTGACTGCTTGTTCTAGCATGCCACCCGCATGGGGCAAGTCCTTGGACATCACTGAGGATGTCGGGTACATGTCTTGCGAGAATGAGGTGCTACAATTTGGTATCAGAGCCTAGATTTAGTATCTTACATAGGTGTTTTTTAAAATATGTGTCAAGTTACATACATTTTAGACATGTCTTAGCATGCAAAAGCAACCGATCCCTAGTCTGAGAGGCATTTACATGAGTCACACGCAAGAGCATTTGTTAAGAGTTTAAGCTGATAGAAATAGTGAGAAGAATGATGATCTATTAAAAAGTAAGAAAATGAAAGTTTGTGGATATATAGAAATGAGAAATAGTATATAGGTAGATATGATAGATAAAGGTTCAACACACTTGTATTGGTGAATGTATTATGAATATGATATCAATATTGTAATGTGGTAATATATCCTTGAATGTGAAATAGATATGAATACATTGTTGTGGATTGATTAAGGAAAATATATATGTGGTAGAAAAGACAAGATTTAAAGTGTATAAACAAAGTTAGATGAAAACAGAATTTTCTATGATCTTAAGAGGCAGAAATTGGACATGGAATGGTTATTTGATTGTTATGATAAGAGTTTATGACTCAATGTAAGAATATATTAGTAGTATCAAAATCAAAATTTTAGGATGATTATGCATCTATGATTCCAAATTGATTGTGAACATATATAGATATGACAAAATAATGGAAATTGGAAGGTGAGACGATGATAACGATAGATGAAAAAGCTATCAAGGTTAAGTTGATCTGCCTGTGTGAGTGTACATTTGATAATGGGATCACCATGACAAGTGAAAATATTAAGCATATGTGCCTTATATGTGTGGAGATGATATAGGAAGCAATCGGTAACTTATTGAATAATTGTTAATCATAGTTCCTATAGTTTTAAGATGAGTTAGAGTATGACGTGAAATGCTTATAGTGATCAATTGGGAATGAATTGAGATTGTTAATGATGTTACTATATATGATGAATTTGAGGAAAAAGAAGAAGGATGCGATCATGGCATAATCCCCACAATCGAGGAGAAGAACAGAAAGGGAAGTGTTGTCTAGATTATAATGAGATCAAGGTATCCTTAGCATAAGCTACTAATTGGTGAGTCGTCATAAATATATATCTAGATAAGATGTAATGATTTTGATGGTATATACCAAGTTACTAGATTAAATAATTTTCTTAATGCTTCAATGAGCCTTATTAAAAAAGATTTTCTGATCACATAAGTTATGGCCTAAATTGATCTTAATGAGATAATATGAATAGTTGAAATTGATCTTCTTAAGGTACTAAGAATGGCTGACAAGTAATGGTGAAGACAGTTGATTGATAAGAATTTCATGAGCAGTATCGATGAAAGTACTAAGAAATCTTCTTTTAAAGAAGAATTTTCCTTAATTAGGTTAAGTTAATCAGATGATTCAATTTAAGAATGATCAATGAAGGAAAAAATAAGAAATGAATATGTAATAAATCAAAAAGTGAATATTGACATCATATCCCTAGTAGAGACTCAAGCATAGGACGTAGAATATGCTACTAAGAGTGTATGCATTTTGTCTATTGTAAAGTATCCAACTATATGATTGGATTATTAAATTGGAGGTGACATTATTGCTAATGTAAGAAGAACTTAGGTCCACATTATATTATGTGCAAATATGTCCAGGAGATACAAATTAGGCATAAGGAATGTGTTATCAACCCAGGAAGTAAAGATTGCAAATAAATTGATGTATATGGAGATACTAGTATGAATGAATAGATATTAGAATAGGTCAATGTGAAATCATATGAAATTGAATGAATTGAGAGAATAATTCAAAAAAGGAGTCAACTGGTGAAATTGAAAATACCATGAGATAATATTACTTTATTAAGGAATTAGTTACTTAAGGAATTACGAGAACTAATCATGGGCACATTGAGTTAACAATGCTCGATAGTATCATAGTATTAAAGAATAAAATGTCTCAATTTTGTTTGGATTAATTAGTGACTATGATCATAGATGATATATTGAATGTGTTCGAAAAGTGGAGAAGAATATTTTGAATAATTAAGAAACTTCTACATATCATGAAGGTATAAACAATTATTTGCGAAGTGCAATAGGAGTGAATCTTAGCTCGATTGAATAAAATGTTGGGTTGTATAGTATCTGAACATAGCATATTGGGAGACCCAAAGAAAATGGAGGTAATGATGGAGAAAGAAACTCCAAGGTATATATGAGAGATATGGAATTTTCTAGAATTGGCTAGGAATTGGACACTACCAAAAGTTATTAAGGGCTTTTACTGATCTTAGCTCTTTGAAAAAAAATGTTTGAGGAAAAAACATGTAAATCGTATGGCTGATGAATGTAAAGAGAATTGTAAGGAAGTATAACATCAATGATAATTATATCATTTGGATTTGGAGATTTTGTAGTATACAATTATGTTTGTATAAGAGATTAGGATAAAATCCCATGCAGCATAATAAAGTGATTTCATATGCATGGAGACAAATAAATATTAATCTTATGAGTTGATTATTATATATATAAATTGAAACTTGCTACAATGGTGATTGTTTGAAAGTTTAGGGACATCATATATATAGAAACATTTCGAAATTTATAGAAACCATTAAAGTTTGGAGTAATTATTGAGTTTGAAAGAATTGAAAATGAGACTGAGACAATGGATAGAGTTACTGGAAGATTTTGATGTATAAATGAGTATTTCTCAGTAAAGCTAGTGTTCTAATATAAGATATTGAACAGAAAATTCAATAATGGTGTAGCACAAATTCAGATATTGAGGTTACAAAACCTAGTGTAATAAAAAACATAGAATGTCGAGTTGAATGTTGGGCAAAATTAAGTTTTATTTGTTAAATTGAAATTTAAGATAAGTTTCATGTGAAAACATTCGCAAAGCCCAAATTGACGATCCAAAATTTGTAAATCTTATTGAGCAATTGAAAATGAATAAGAATTTGAGTCCGAATAGGAAAAATGTTATTGTGTGATTGAAATAAGAAGGATGGGTACCCAATAAAAATGATTGAGCAAAGAGACTACTAAAGAAAGCAAGTAACAACCTAAGCTAGACATCCTAGTAGGAATACGTCGAAATAGTAATTAACTGCTAAGGAAGTAAAAACAAGTGACTGAATGTTTAAATTACCAACACTCCTAACGGTGGGAGCTACGTTTAAAGCTTATATTTTGTAGTTTATAGGAATATGAGATCAATGTATAGTTCTAAGTGAATTTAAGCATAACTATCATTATTATAGTGATATCATTAGAATATTGTATGAGGCGTAAAATGAAAAAAAGAGTCATTCGACCTTACATTGAAATGAAGAAAGCCTAAAAATAGTTAAGGGCCAGAATTGATTCGAGATACTGTTGATGAATAAAATAAATTTGTAATAGAAATTAAGTGGCTTATGGAAGACGAATGAATTTGATGGATCAACATCAAGTTTATGGAATATATGAGATAGATATAAAAGAGTGGAGTGTATTAACACAGAAGAGATGTGAATATGCTAAGAAATAATAATATGAATGAAGATGCATTGTCAGCTTACGAAGTGAAAATTTTGAGTAACCTAAATTATATTGACGAAATAATTAAGATAGTGTGATATCTAAAGAAATGAGCAGAGGGTTGGTTGATTTCATTGACTATAGTCAATTGGAAGAAATTATTCTAGTGGTGAAGTTAAATGGGAAACGGAGTAATTGAGGAAACAATTCCCATGCCTTTCTGATCAATCAGATAAAAATTTTGAGGATGAAATTTATTAAGGAGGGAAGAAATGTAACATCCCATTCCCATATTAAGAGTTAGAATCCAAAATACGATACATGTCAGATCGATAATAAATTAAGAAAAAAATTGCATTTCATGCTTATGTATAATGTTAGCATACACACGCGTGAAATTGAATTTTTGCACATTAAAATGATGGTATATGCATTCATTGACATTTTTTGGGTATAATTGATCTGCAAAGGTGATTATATTGGGAATTGTGAATTATATTTGTAAAAATTGAGTCGGAGTGTATAAGTAGTTAATTACAATTTTTAACAAAATTTGGGAATTTTCTAAAATTTAAGGGTATTTTTGGACTAGGAAAAATATCAAGTGGCAGAATAATTGATGAATGGTTGTAGACATAAGAGTCGAATGGAAATTGAAATTTTAATATGTGACGTTAAAATTTAATGACAAGTTTCATTGAAAATTGGGAGAAAAATTGGAGATAAATGGACTAGTTAATAAAAACCAAGAAGAGACCTTGAGAGAGTAACATGTGGCAAGTGACAAGTGTCACTTGCGACACCATATGCTAAGTCACAAAATTATTAAATGAAAGACCATATTGTGATCTTTCTCTTGTCACTCATGGCACTAGCTTCATTTCTTCATCTTCTTCATTTTTTTTCATCTTTCTCTCTTCTTCACTCACGGCACTCTCTTCTCCAAGCCACAAAGTTGATCTTTACTTTCTTCCATCACTAGCCATTCTATTTTATTCATTTCTTACTAAAGACCTAACCTTACCACCCTTTAATGGTGATGCACATGTGAGAGAAGAAAGCTAGGGTTAAGAGAGAGCTTGAAGAGTTTGAAGATCTTGAAGCTAAACAAGTAAGTATAAGTATCACTCTTCTTGAATTGATGAAGGAAACATGTTTTGATGATAATTAAGAGTTAAATGTTCATAAAATGAAGATGGGTTCATGATAAAATGTGGATGACAAATGGGGATAGATTCATGTCTTGATTTTGTGTTTTGATGGATAATATATTAGGGAATGACATAATGTTGGATTGTGTGAGTGAATGGTGTTTAAAGTGTTCTGGAGAAATATTAGCTGTGACTTTTTCCACTGAATATGTTTCTGTATTTTAGCCATAACTTGTCCTGTAGTTATCCAAACGAGATGGTTTTTTATTTTGATTAAATTAGAGATATATGGATAAATTCTGCATGGAAACATTGAATTCAAATTCTGTCATTAAGAGTTTCTAATTTTGACTTGAAGTTGAGTACTAGGTATAAGGAAAAAGTGCAGAAAAATTGGATACATAATGGTTCTTGTTCTGTTTTCTTAATGAATTAATGTGAATCTCTTTGGGTGTTTTTGTGATGAAATAAAATCATTCTAGAGCTAAAGAAAGAAGTAATTTGGTATCTTGAAATGGGCAGAATTAAGGTTATAGTCAGAAGTTAAATGAAAGTGGAAATGAAGTTAAACATGTGTTGAAAATTGATGATGAATGAATATATATGTGTATGTTCTGTTATTAGTTTTTATGATCAATCATTGGCTATAATTTATTTATGGATGATATTGAGTTGAAATGGAGTTAGAATAATGGATAAATGGTGAGTAATTGAACTAGAAGTGATAGATCAAGCATATGATGTTGAATGTAACAAGTAAAGAGTTAGAAATATGGAAAACAAAATGCAATTGGACATACTTTAGTGCCAAAGGCCTAACTTTTCTTGTAGAACTCGGGTTGAGGTTATTTAGATATGGATATAAAGAGGACTTCGAGATTTACAACTTCTATTTGGACCTTGAGAAGAGATTTTGATGTCTAGAGGGTCAAAGTTTCAAGTTTATGTAAGTAACCCATAAAGGTTCGTTTAACGGACATGAATGTCTACATAATAGACATTCACGGGTCAAGTGATCCTAATTGAGGCTTAAATGGGTATTAAATTGAACCTAGAATGATCCTTGGTTTAGGTGACTAATGTGTGATATGTTTTAAGTGAAAATTAAGGTTATAACTTTGTGAATAAAGGGATAATATCAAAGGACCCAAGGCATGAGTATAATGGGGATGAAGATGTTTATATGATTATAGCTATGATTAAAAGGGTTGAGTAATATGTATTAAGTGAATAATTGTGAATGAGAATTGGATATTATGAGATCATATGAGGTTAGGAAAGAGACGATGAGAAATTGAGTTATGATATAGAGTAACCAGGTGTTCTTAAGGTGTAAGTTTATGAATAAGCTAGACACATACAAAAGGTAAAGATTGAATGGAGAATTTAGAATGATCATATGCAAATGAAGTGTAAATCTAAGTTAAATTAGAAAAATAAGAATCATGAAATGAGAATGAGCATAAGATGTGAATTTAGAAAATATACCCAGGATTGTCATTGAGCATGCATTATACATTACATATATACATGTGTGTAAAACTAAATGTTTATGTGATTGTGTAATTAATAATGTGTGTGCAATTTATGTTTTGCATAACGATGATACAGGATAGAACGTCCCCATCCAGACGCTTTCGGATCATGGAAGCTAATGCTAATCTAGAGCATACTGTGAGGAGACCTAGATGGTCTTACTTTATTACTTGTTTGTTTATATTATGCATTGAATGATTAAGACCATGATTTAATTGTTGAATTCTGAACAATGAAGGTTCGATGATTGTGATATATGAATGAGATAGTGAAGTGTTACTTGTATGTGAACATGATGAAATAAGTGTTTCTAAATGTGATCTCTCAATGCTGGACTAAGGTCCAATGAGAATGTATATGAGAATATGTAAATGAGATCATGTGACTGACTGAAAATATTTTATTGATGCATTTCATTATATGAATGCATGAAAGATAAAGACAATTGTAACTGAAGTAGCCACCAAAAAATAGCTTAAAGCTCAGAATGTGAAAAAGAGCCTAGAGATCAGAAAGTGTATAAGAACCAAAGGCTCACTATGTAAAATTAGATTGGTATCCCCAACGAATACTAGACAGTTTAGGCACTTGTTCACAAGAAAGTAACAAAATGAAAAATGGGTCTCATGTGAACTGCATATTTATGATATGAATGATTATAATGCGTTCAATGAAAAATGTGAAATGATTGATCGAGGGCATATGATTTAATGTTATTATTAGATAAATGATGTGAATTATACGATATGTGACTAAGTGAGCCATTGAAGATGGTCTCCCACTGAGTTCGGAAAACTCACCCAAAATTTATAATATATTTTTTAGGCTCAAAAGAGTTACCCCGTTAGACAAACGAGAGTATAACCACTGTATTCAAGTAAGAGATAGAGGTCAGGGTCAGTTTGTGTCTACATTTGTATTTTCTTTATGTTGTATCAAATTAAGTCTTCCATAATTATTGTAACATGTATACTTGAATATTTTTGTTTGTAATAAATTTCCAAATTGGAAAGTTGTGAAAATGATTTTGAAGTGTAATAATATTATGTTTACAAGTATTTTGGATTTGTAATGGGCCTAAATGGCTATTGAAATTCGGATGCTACGATTGAAAAAGTTTACAAATAAAGTAGGCCCCAATTGATTATTGATTTTCGTATGTGTGTGTTGTTTAAAAAAATTGTAATGAGATTTTACTGACTGACTATACTAGCATGCCGCCCTCATGGGGCAAGTTCTCAAACATCGTTGAAGATGTCAGATATGTGTCTTACAAGAATGGGGTACTACAATTTGGTATCAGAGCCCAGCTTTAGTATCTTACATGGGCATTTTTCAAAATATGTGTCAAGTTACATCCATGTTAGATATCACTTAGCATGCAGTAGCAACTGATCCCTAGTCTGAGTCGCATTTACATGAGTCACACGCAAGAGCATTTGTTAAGATTTTAACCTGATAAAAATAGTGAGAAGAATGATGATCTGTTAAAAAGTGAGAAAATGAAAGTTTGTGGATATATAGAAATGAGAAATAGTATATAGGTAGATATGACAGATAAAGGTTTAACACACTTGTATATGTATTATGAATATGATATCAATATTGTACTGTCGTAATATATCCTTGAATGTGAAATAGATATGAATACATTGTTGCGGGTTGATTAAGGAAAATAGATATATGTTTGAAAAGACAAGATTTAAAGTGTATAAACAAAGTTAAATGAAAACAGAATTTTCTATGGTCTTGAGAGGCAAAAATTGGGCTTGGAATGGTTGTTTGATTATCGTGATAAGAGTTTATGACTGAGTGTAAGACTATGTTAGTGGGATCGAAATCAAAATTTTAGGATAATTATGCATCTATGATTCCGAATTAATTGTAAGCATACTTAGATATGATGAAATAATAGAAATTGGAAGGTGAGACGTTGATAATGGTAAATGAAAAAGTTGTCAAAGTTAAGTTAACTTGCCTGTGTGAGTGCACATCTGATAATGGGATCACCATGTCAAGTGAAAATATTAAGCATATGTGCATTATATATGTGGAGATGATATAGGAAGCAATTGGTGACTTATTGAATAATTACTAATCATAGTTCCTATAGTTTAAAGTCTAAGATAAGTTAGAGTAAGATGTGAAAGTGCTTATAGTGATTAATTGGGAATGAATTAAGATTATTAATGATGTTACCATATATGATGAATTTGATGAAAAAGAAGAAGGATGCAATCATGGAATAATCCCCACGATCGAGAACAAGCACAGAAAGGGAAGTGTTGTCTAGATTATAATGAGATCAAGGTATCCTTAACATAAGCTACTAGTTGGTGAGTTGTCGTAAATACATGTCTAGAAAAGATGTAATGATTTTAATGGTATATACAAAGGTACTAGAGTAAATAATTTTCTTAATGCTTCAATGAGCCTTATTAAAAGATATGTTCTGATCACATAAGTTATGGCTTAAATTGATCTCAATAAGATAATATGAATAGCTGAAATTGATCTTCTTAAGGTACTAAGAATGGTTGACAAGTAATGGTGAAGACAGTTGATTGATAAGAATTTCATGAGCGGTATTAATGAAAGTAGTAAGAAATCTTCTTTTAAAGAAGAATTTTCCTGAATTAGGTTAAGTTAATGAGATGATTCAATTTAAGAATGATCAATGAAGGAACAAATAAGAAATGAATATGTAATAAATCAAAAAGTGAATATTGACATCATATCCCTAGCAGAGATTCAAGCATAGGACGTAGAATATGCTACTGAGAGTCTATGCATTTTGTCTACTGTAAAGTATCCAATTATATGATTGGATTATTGAATTGGAGGTCACATTATTGCTAATGTAAGAAGAACTTAGGTCCACATTATATTCTGTGCAAATATGTACAGGAGATATAAATTAGATATAAGGAATGTGTTATCAACCTAGGAAGTAAAGATTGCAAATAAATTGAAGTATATGGAGATACTAGTATGAATGAACAGATATTCGAATAAGCCAATGTGAAATCATATGAAATTGAATGAATTGAGAGAATAATTCAAAAAAGGAGTCAATTAGTGAAATTGAAAATAGAATGAGATAATATTACCTTATTGAGGACTTAGTTACTTAAGGAATTACAAGAACTAATCATGGTCACATTGAGTTAACAATGCCCGATAGTATCATAGTATTGAAGAATAAAGTGTCTCAATTTTGTTTGGATTAATTAGTGACTATAATAATAGATGATATATCGAATGTGTTTGAAAAGTGGAGAAGAAAATTTTGAATAATTGAGGAAATCTTACATATCATGAGGGTAGAAACAATTATTTTCCAAGTTCAATAGGACTGAATCTTAGCTCGATTGAATAAAATATTAGGTTGTATAGTATCTGAACATGTCATATTGGGAGAACTAAAGAAAATTGAGGTAATGATGATGAGAGAAACTCCAGGGTATATATAAGAGATCCAAAATTTTCTAGAATTGGCTAGGAATTGGACAATACCAGAAGTTGTTATGGGTTTTGACTGATCTTAGCTTTTTGACAAAAATGTTTGAGGAAAAACCTGTAAATCGTATGTCTGATGAATGTAAAGAGAATTTTGAGGAAGTATAACATCAATGATAATTATATCATTTGGATTTAGAGATTTTGTAGTATACAATGATGTTTGCATAAGAGATTAGGATAAAATCCAATGTAGCATAATCAAGTGATTTCTTATGCATAGAGACAGTTTAAGCCTCATAGGCTAAATTTTGATACATAATTTAGGATTTGCTATAATAGTAGTTGCATTGAGGAGCTTGGAGACATTATAAGTATAGTGAAATATTTCGAATTTTATACGGATTATTAAAGTAAGAGATAATCAGCAAGCTTGAAAGAAATGAAAATGAGACTGAGACAATGGATAGAGTTATTGGAAGATTATGATGTACGAATGAGTATTTCCCAGTAAAGTCAATGTTGTAATATGATGTATTGAACAGAAAATGCAATAGTAGTGTATCACAAAT
>JANSVA010000002.1:14282395-14292959 GCA_025504915.1 Erythroxylum reticulatum | reverse complement strand
CTAGGAACATTTAGGAATAACATATAAGTGTAAATTGAATCTCATAATTATGATCTCATCACAATTTCAATTACACAATAATTATTTCAATGATTTTATCTTTATGAATAATAATTAAATAATTAACAAATACATAAAGATAAAGAATGCCTTTTATTAATTAATAAGAATGTCATACAAATATTTACAACTAAAATAAATTGACTGCAAGGGCATAAACTAACAAATATATTAGTTGAACATTCATAACATTTATTTCCATACAACCGAGGAGAACAAGCAACAAAAAAAAAAAACACCAAAGTGAATATGTGTTTTTACTTGCTGAGTGCAAAGATATCATCCTCCATTGAGCACTAAAACAAAAGTTATTTGATTATTGGTCTAAAGTTTCTCTTTGATCACTATGAAAAGAATAAAACTAGTTTTGGGAAAACTCTTAAAGGTAACCAAATGATTTCATACCATTGAACCATAACATTGGAACCACTAATCAACTTAAAATATGAAAGATTGGTGAATTAGTTTGAAGATTACAAGCCAATTCGGCTTGTTATCAGCTGATTCAATTGGTTGATAATCAGGGAGGCTTTTTCGAATATTAGAGAACTACTTTGACATTGGGTTCGACCATTGCTAATGGTTATTATGGATAATAGCTTCCACCTTTATATCAGGTTTCACAATTTCTATTATGGCTTTTATGGACATGGAGTTATGCAAAGGTCCTAGAGAATGTCAATCATCATACCAAAAAGAAGACTTTCATACCATTACTAATAGTAAATTTAATTATATTCCTTATCTTCATTCTTTGGTTTATGATTTGCTTTAGGGTCCAAAAAGTATTCATATTAGGTTTAACAACCTAAAAGCTTCTTTCTTTGTGAAAATTAATGTGAATCCATTTGACTTAAAGGGATTGATCATCCATATATAATTGTGAGGCTATTATCTGAATCTAAGTTAAATCATAAATTTCTGCAATAAAATAAATATAAAATAAGAAATTAAATATCATTTTTACAAGGAATCTTATTTTTGATAAACGTAACATATCAAACCAACTATTGAAAGGGGTTATGATAATTAGAAATTTTATATAGAAATTAACAAATCAAATTCGACAAATAGTAAAGGTGAAGTATTAATAAATCTAACTTTGGTCTATGCTCACATGTACCATATGAAACTACAATTAATCATAGATACAAAAGAAAATTATTTTATTAATTACGTATTTATTGTAGAACTCAATACCTATCTTTCCTTACGATTAGCTAACTAGAAACATATAATCTAATTAATTTGTTTAATAACCTTAGATATGATTCAAATTTTCATTAAATAATAGTTTTAAGAAAAGAAAATCCAACAAAGTAAGATAGTACATATTACATTTAATCTAGTTGAATACTCTTCCTATAAGTTAATAATTTTAGATGCATCAAATTATAAACTCTTGGTCACCAAAAAGATTAAAGGAATTGAACATTTATATGTTCAAATTTAATTTAGCAGTTGTTATTTCAATCACTAAACTAATCATGCGTACTAGAAATCAATCAAAACAATTGTAACACGTAAGCATAGGAGAACAATTTAATATATGAATAAATAAAATACTTTGCATTAAGATCTAATTATCTCACAATCGGTGAAATTATAAGGGCTTTAGTTCCCTTAACTAAGATAAAAGAAACTTGGCCATTAAATGCTATAGATGATACCAACATTTATCAAAGAAAAATACGAACAAAAATTTAGTGAAGTTGGAAAGTATAAAGAAGGAAATGGACATTCCTTCTCCTCCTCCAATTAGGTCCCTATATAATTAATTTACTCCACATTTTTGTTATTGTTAATATCTTGTTGTAATTGTTTGGCCCAAAAAATCACACCTCCCAGATTACTCTCCAAACCTAGTTAAGATAGGATTTAAAAAATCCTAAGATGTTTGACTGTAAATTTAAATCTAGTAAGCTAGAGAAACAACTAAATATGCCCACATTTAGTTATTAGGGCCACTATTATCAATTTTCATATATCCCACATCTAGTTATTAGGGACACTACTATCAATTTTCATATATTATTCTAGATGCATTTAATTTTTTTGATTTTTTAATTTTTATCGCTCTAAATCTACCAAAGAATACATGGATATAAAAGATAAGTAAATCCTTTAGATTAAATCAAAAGTTGCACACAATAAAAGGAAATTAAGGCTCAAAATAAGTACATTGGGTAGTTCTATCAAATTCTTCCACACTTATCTTTTGCTCGTCTTTGAGTAAATTACAGTTAAACAAAATGACAAAATAAGACAAACAAAATGGTTTCTTAAATATATTATTCATGAAAAAAAGTACACAAATGTTAAGATTCAAACCATTCAAGAATAAAGCTACAACACACATTATAATTAAGCTTCATAGGAAATACACGTAAAAATAAACCCAAACAATGTCATTGTAAAGCATGTATGAAGTTTTGGTGATTCTCCTCATAGTTTTCACTTATACCACTTCTGTGTTTAATGATTTGGTGTTCCGCTCACGTTCTTCTAATGCAGATACTATATCATGTGCTTGCTTGTACACCAAATCTATACTACTTAGAGTCTATACATGCACAAACCAAAAGGTCTCTATTTCAGGTTGTAATAGGGTTGATGGTTAAAGTGAGGATTGATAGGTGAGAAGGGATAAAGCCATATTCATTAATAAGGCCTCCAAAAAGATGTAGGGAACAATAATATAAATTGGGATCATGATATTCAACTCATTTAAGAATAGCCAATAGTTAGCTTGTTTATTTATGTTATATGAAGTAGATGGACTTACATTGTAATTCCTCATCATTGGCATTCTCACTAATTTTTTTGGATAAACAAAATAATTTGAATCATAAGACAAGGAAACATTGACAACAAATGATTCAAGTCCCATACTCCTTATAAACACTTCTTTAATTTCCACATTTTCCATTCTTGAATTCGGAAGAGACTTTGGTTTAAACGCGCTATTAACATCTATAATTGGGTAAAGATGTTTAAGTAAAAATTTTAGACTTGTAATATGGTTTTAATATAAAAGAAAAGGTTTGTAACTTAAAGGTTTTTGATTAGGGATGTTGAATTAGTTTAGCTTTTTAAAGTAAAAGAGCTTTTAAATCAATGAAGGTCTTTTTTATCCTCATTTATGCATAAATTGTTGCGGTCTTGAAATGGTTCCATGAAAGTTTTACAGAAATATTCACATAGATGATAACATAATTCCAAGGAAAAAAAATCTAATATGGATGTTTCAATCTTTAGTATCTCAAAAGCTCACATATTAATATAATTCACCTTAACTTCACATGATGCGTTATCACTTAATTATCAAAGTTTATATAAGTGCATATTCCTAGCTAATTTAATTATTCAAATTATTCTTATTCTCATTCTTAAATGATTGAATCCTTTAGCATACACACAATTAATTAAGTCAAAATGTTAATGAGGAAACCATGTGATGGACCAAAATAAAACAACCAAGCTAACGCACTAAAACAAAAAAAAACACTATAATAACAACTAAAACCAAATAGAAGCAAAAGTAAAGATATTTATCCTACGCAAACGAATAAAGGAAAACATAATATAACTAAACCCTCCCCCACACTTAAACTAAATATTGTCCATAATGTTCAATGTAAAGTGTGAAAAGCGATAAGTGGAAGGACTTCCTTGAATATGGGGGAGAGAGGTGAATTGACCACTTATAAATAGGGAAGAAAGGAGGCATAAACCCCTAGTTAACAAAGAAAGCCATCAAATTATGTTCCTTTTGACTTAATTTTTTTTAAATTCTATCCAAGCAAGCTAAAATTCTAAAGGATAAATGAGTAGAGGAAGAAGAAGGGATGTTTATCAATTATTGGCTATTAGTTGTTCTTCCTACAATTATTGCCCTATTACGGTGGATAGTATGAGAGGAAGATAGGGCAGCAAGACTGGGTGGCACAAAGCTAAAATTATAGTCAGTTTATTATGTGGTAATTCCTATCCTTCAAAAACAATTTAAGTCTAGGGGTTCCATCTCACAAGTAATATGCATATCAATATTAGATATATCAAGCAAACTCAAGTAAATGACAAGTTGAGTCATATAGTAACCTGAAATTAATCGTTTATTTTTCTATTGCGCCATATATTGGAATTGTATGAGCAACCAATAACCCAACAAATTGGTTTCAATCGTTACACAAATTACGCGACTTAAATGATCAGTAATTCTATTTTTTGCTACACTCTTATCTTTTATCTCTAAATCAAATTTAATCAATAAAAGCATCCACCTCATTAGTCTTGATTTCATATCTTTCTTTTTCATTAAATACCTAAGGGCTACATGATTAAAAAAAACAACTACTTTCCTACCTAATAAATAAGAACGAAACTTTTCTAAATAGACAAAAATTAGAAGCTCCTTTTAGTAGTTGAATAATTTTTCTAAGCATCATTTAAGGTCATTGGTGCATAGTATAAAGTAAGTGACACTTTCCCAACTCATTGACCCAAAATAGCACTTACAATGTAATCACTCGCATTGCACATTATCTTGAATGAAGGACTTCGATCTTATGATGGAATAATTAATGTTGATGCCAACAATTGTTTCAACTTATCAAATGCAATTTTGCACTCCCTATCGAACTCAAAAGTTGCATCTTTATACAATAACTTACAAAGAGGTAATGCAATGCAAGAAAAGTCCTTAATGAATCACTAGCACTTGCATGTTTAAGAAAATAATAGACTTCCTGAAAATTAACAAGGTAAGGAAAAGTTTGAATAACATTATTTTAGCTTTATTTACTTTTAAACTTGTAGCTGAAACAACATGTCTTAAAATAATTTGTTCCACCATAAAAAGATATTTTTCAAAGTTCAAAATAAGGTTAGTTTTATACATCTTTGCAACATAAATCTCATATTATATAAAGAACTATCAAATGAATCTATATGTGGTAAAATTATCCATAAAAGCCTTTATGATATGTTTAATATAACCCAAAAATATACTTACTATATACCATTGAAAAGTGGTTGGGTTGTTGTAAATGTAGGCTATTCGGACTATCAACATGCAATGATATTTACCAACACTTACAAAACCGAAACACCAAGATCCATGTGAACATCAAAATTAAATTCATATCAGATTTATACCTTTCGTAGCAAAAGAGGCAAAGAAGCTCGTAGTATCAGAAGAGCACATCAAATGTCGTGCCTCTACCAGTATCCACAACCTTGTGAGATCAAAAAAACGATTCTGGTGTGCTAGCACCACTCTTGAGACCTGTCTCTCTTTATCACTAGAGGAGGATGACAACACTAGGGTTTCCTTTGGGCAGATGAGTCTTACATGTCTCAAGTCATACTATACATCTATATATATAGTAAAACCCTAAGGCCCAAAAACCCAGAACCTCTTAAAGCCCAATGAATGTTCAGTCTCTTAGTGTGCGACCCTATAGGCTTATTTAATATTAATAGCAGGCTCAAGCTTCTTTTAGGGCTACAAGTTATAAGTGATCTCTAGTAAGACATTATAACTACCTAATATTAAATAAGGTCGAAGTTTGATATTACTTGAATCACAAATGATAAATTATAGTACATTCTATAATTGGTTCATGGGGCATACACTAACAGTAAGCTCCAAATAGAAAAGTTCTAAATGGGGCATGTAAAAGTCATTTTTTGACCCTCTAGAGTAATTACAATCTAAAAATAACCTAAAAATCATCTAAAAGATAGTAGTAAAATCGGCTAACTAGCCTCTATAGCATCTGATTTATAAACAATAAAGGAAAATTGTCCTTTTAGGTTACAACATCAACTTTTTATAATAAAAAATCCACCACTCATTTTAAATTTGGGAGGAAACAAATTCATTATTTTGATTTCTTACCATTGTGATGCTAGTCCTTTTTAGAATAACATGAACGAGATTCACTCACTCACTATCCAAAATTAGATAGATAACTCCATCTTAAAGAAGCTTTAAAATCTCCTTCTTCACAACCTTTATTATATGTGAATTTAGCCTCCTCTGTAGCTATCTAATTGGTTTTGTTCTCCCTTCCAGTAAAATTTAGTGTATACAAGCAGAAGGACTGATTCTTCTAATGTCTGCAATGGTCCATCTAATTGCTATTTTCTAATTTTTCAACCCTTAGATCAATTTTTCCTTTTGTTAATCATTTAATTTACTAGAAATAATCATATTTAGAATCCCTCTTCCCTAAGATACAGTATTTCAAATAGTTTGATAGTAGCTTTAATTCTAGTATTGGTGATTGGTGCTTGTAAAATTGATGGTAAAAGTTTCTCATTAAATATTTTGATATTAATATAAAGCACTTTACCTGTCAATTTTAGCTCCTCAAATTCATTTAATATTGCCACTTGTTCCTGTAAGTTAGCATTAAAATTTAACTAATTACTCTTTTTAAAAAGTTGTTCATATGTATCCAACTCATCTTTTCCTTTCAAGTCAAATACATCCTTCATTAATGAATCAATTAAATCAATTGAATATACAAGATAGTCAACATTAAGGTATTTTATTACATTATATATATTAAATTGCACAAAGTCCCCATCGAATTTTATAGTTAGTATACTATTTTGAACATCAATTTTTATTTTATCAATTTTAAGAAAATGTCTTCCTAACAAAATATGAGATGATTGATCATTATTTTCCATGTTTAGAATATAAAAAATGGTAGGAAAAATTAATCTATCATTAGTATATAGATTAGAACTAGTTAGCTTAATATTTATACTATTTTTTTTCCATTGGTCTAAGATTATAGCAAAATGAATGGAGTACAACATAACATTAATTGATGCTCCTAAACCTAGCACAACTTTTTCAATTTTTGGTGTTACTCGTCGTGCAAGGGATTAAAATATACTTGGGTCCTTAAATTTTTCGACAAAACTTTTGGAATAATTGCTAAAAACATTTTCTCCTACCTTAATATTCTCATATGTTTTGAGATGTTGCTTCATTTTTACTATGCATAACTCCTTAAAAATTTTAACAAAGAGAGGAACTCGTTTAATAGCATCAAAATATGGAATATTCACCTCACATTTGTAAAAAGTTTCATATAAGTGATAATTGTGCTCATACGTTCAGCTATTTGCTAATGCTTTAGGAAAAGAAAGAACAAGTTCATATTTAATTTGAGGAGGAATTTTACATGTCAATACCTTTTCCTTGGGAGTTTCAACCACCTCCTTATTGTCATTTTATGATGTTGTTGGTGTTTTAGTTAGAGCCTCCAATTCCTTTATGCTTCTCAACACCATCATATAAGCATCCTATTTTAGGTTTACCATTGTTTGGGATGGTAACTTACTAGAAATCTACAACTCCGAATGATTGATTGCAATAACCATTTAGCCTATTTGACTCTTTAAGTTTTGAATACTAGTCCTAGTTTCCTGTTGAGATCTCATAAAGTTAATAGCCAAAGTTTTAACAATGTCTTCCAAAGAGAAACTTGAGTTAAATGTTTGAGTTTGTTGCAGTTACTTCAGAGGCTGAGACTACTATACTGATCAAAATAAGCTATTGGTTGATTTACCAATGCAATACTATATTAAAAGTTCAAACGGTTTCTCTATCTGGAGTTATAGGTGTTCAAATATAGGTTGTATTGCTAATGAGTTTGCCCTAAGAAACCTCTTGTTATGTTTACTTAATCCACCAAGACTTTTTGAAAAGTTGGGCATATATTAGTTAGGTGTCCCACAACTGAACTCATTTTCAAGCTTTTGTTGCTTCCATTTTGCCTACAACCAATTGATGTATAAAATAAGTTAACTCATCTAATCGTATATCTTAAAGGAAGAAATATTTACCTCATTTACACACTTATATGAATAGCCCACTTTAGTCTTAAACTTTCAGAAGAGAAGTCGGATTAAAGTCCTTTTAGAACGGTTTCAAAGAATACTTCGAGATATATAACTTTTATGAAGACACCAAAGAGCGATTCTTCCATTTATAGGGTCAAAAACTCAAATTTACGAAAGTGTACAGCGTATGTCCGTTAAACCGACATACACGTCTGCCTAACGGACATACACGAGGCTAGGGGCCATTCCAGACCGGAGAAGGTCCGTTTAACAGACCTAAAGTCTGTTTAACAAACATGAACAATGCTGGGGGTCCTCACAAACTCGATAAGGTCTGTTTGACAGACCTCGAGTCCGTCTAATGGATATAGGGGATGCCTAAACCCCTCTAAAGCCTCTCCAATGATTCCTACATCCTTTCTAGCATTCCTTTCGCTCATAATCTTCTCAAATTCACCTCTCCTAGTGCAATATAACTTTATATTAGTTTAATCTCCAACCTTTTTACATTAAATTCCCTAATCTATACTCATTTGATTCTTCAAAACCACTAATTCTCCTCATTTACATTAGCTATTATGTGTATACATCCAATGCATCATTACTACTTATAATTCTCATATCTCTCAACTCCAATATCCAAAATTTCCATACTTTATACCGTTGGAAAGCTAAGAGGATAAGCTAAAACTTCCAAATGGATGACTTTGTCTAATTTTACTTATCAGTACACAATTTTACCCCTATGGAAAACTTGAAATATGATATGTACAACTACAAGAGAAATATGCACATACATGTTGGAAACTTCTTGGTTTCTCAATTCATTTCCAAATCAAAATGAAGTTCATACATAGCTTTAATTACATATCAACATTACATCAAAAACTTAACACAAGATACAAAATACATTAGATGCTCAACGTTTGATAAGCTTATAAGGCTATCTACAAGTCTAGCCACTAACTTAGTATAAAAGATTTTTAGCTATCTTGGACTTTCCAAATGCCTTGCAAGGATCACAAATCTTGTCGTTCTGCACCTAAGGAGTGGGAAAAATATTAGGTCCATCTACAAAGCTCATTTGCTAATATATTTATAGCCTTTGGTAATGAGCCACATATTCAAACATATATGCATCTTTTCATATAAACATACTCATCTTATCTTGATCCAATAATGTAAGTTTAACATTCATAACTCATAGTTAGATACATCATCGCATAAAACATATGGTATGTAATTTATCATCAAAGAATAACACAAAAATTGCATTGTAAGTTAACATATCAAAATGCAAATGCACAAACAAATGGCTCGAGGGTTCCATGGAACAAAACAGAGAAATCGAAGTTTACACCGTGAACAAAATTAGTCCACTTTTTGGATCTTATATGCCACAAATAGGAAGCTAGGAGAAGGTTTTTTGTCGAAGTGCACATGACTACGAAATTGTTCCTCTCTTGCTCATACAACAGTACATATTCATGCTCAATTTGATTCATCACAAATTCATATTCTCGTGCTTCCTCTTCTTTCCATTTATTCAAAATGCCACGACACAATTCTAAGGCATAGCATGATCATACTCACAATTCAATTATATCAAAATGTCATACATCATAATGCATTTTCCATATTACAACATTTCAAAACAAGCCATTTTAGCACACAATACACATACAAGGCATTTTGCTCATATTACACAACAACTATAAATAAATTACCCACCTTATTTCGCTTGAAAATCCAAACTCAATTGTACCCTTCCTCTTGCTCTTGAATATGGTTTTCTTGATTTCCTAACATAACTAAAATTCTCATTCAATCCACATTCAAATGGAATTCCCCCTAAAACTCCCATAATCATAAAAATACAATCAACATAAATCAAGCTCAAACCTAACCTACCCATAATCCATCTAGGTTAGAAAAGCCAAAGCCTAATTTAGAAATCATAAAATCAAAGGGGTTCTCTTAAATCATCTTCTTCCAACACAAACCCTTCATTCTTTACACAAAAACCCTTTCTCTCTCTAACTCCTTCTCTAACAAAGCAAGAAGAAAAGATACACTTACTAGGACAAATCTTCTTTCTTTTACTTCTTCCCACGTTTCTTCTCTCTTCTTCCACGTTTTCTCCTTCTTTTCTCTATTTCACATTGCTTTCTTCTTCTTCTTTCTTATTGTCACAACTCCCTCTCTTCCTCTTCTAATTCAAGCCACATTTTGTTAGTCTTTCCTGTTGGATTGGAAAAAGAAAGCATACTATATTTGGAGAAACGATAGATTTCAAAAGTTTTAAGAAATCATTTTTTCAGCGAAAGCAACAAATCCAAATCATTATGCCAATCCATACATGATATGGTATAAGGATAATAAAAATATAAACAAAATGAAGAGTATTATCGACTCCTTTGCTACAGCTTTAAATCCTCGCTACACTATCCTCTCCTTCTTCTTATAACCAAATACTTTGCTTTTGAATCTTTTCCTTTAACAATCTATCTTCTCCTTGTTGTTATATCCTCAACCAATTTGATTTACCTCTTGTTCTTCCGGGACAATTAGGTTAACAAAATCCTTTGGTGGGAAAGGAGAAGAAATGTTTGGAGGAGATTTTCTTAGAAGAAGATGA
>JANSVA010000002.1:14258020-14269309 GCA_025504915.1 Erythroxylum reticulatum | reverse complement strand
AACGCATGCATAACATTTCATATGCTTCGGCAGTTGGAAGTTTAATGTATGTTATGCTTTGCATTATACCGAATATATGTTACACAGTGGGATAGGTAAGTAGATTTCAGACTAATCTAAGAGTGGAGCATTGGACTGCAGTTAAGTGCATACTGAAGCATCTTTATAGGAAGAAGAACATAATGCTTGTTTACTTTAGAAGTAATCTTATTCTGATGGGATATATGAATTCTAATTTCCAATCAGATGTTGACTCAAGAAAATCAACTTCTAGTTCTATATTTGTTATAAGAGGTGGAGCCACAGTCTGAAGAAGTGTCAAGCAATCTTATGTTGCTGATTCGACTATGAAGGCTGATTATTTGGTGACTTATGAAAAAGAAAAAAAGTTGTCTTGCTCTAAAAGTTCTTAAATGATTTGGAGGTCGTTCTTGAGACAAAAAAGACCATAACACTTTATTGTGATAATAGTAGGGTAGTGGCTAATTAGAAAGAACCTTGGAATCATAAAGCTACCAAATAAATTGAGAGAAAGTATCATCTCATAAGAGAGGTAATACACGTAGTGAGGTGAATGTGGTAAAGATTCCCAAAGAGCAAAACCTTGCTGATCCATTTATGAAGATGCTGTCTCAAAAGAGTTTTAACGATCACCTAGCAGGGATGGGAATGAGGGATATGTCAAACTTGCTTTAGGGAAAGTGGGAGATTGTTAGAGTTATGTAAATATAGTACCTTAAAAACCAAGTGTATTTACTTACAACTTAATTTTCTTCCAGTTACTTTTTGTAATGAAAATATTTATTAATAATAAACAAATGAGTTTGGTTTTATTTGTATAAGCATAATATAACTAGTCATAAGATATCAAGATTCTTTTATAAGTAATATACATTTACATGGAGATGTATGGGAAACGTTTATATTATTAGAATCTAATATAATTGATTCACAGTTGAATAATCAAGTTGGTCACAGTTGAATAATCAAGTCTTAACACCAAGATGAGATCTTATGTGTTAATCACCATATAGATTAAAATGGGAGATTAAGAAGGAAAAATGAACATCAGGGCAAAATGGTAATTTTACCCTTTTTTGTGCGGATGACTATAATATGGTTCATATTAGAGTTTGCAATTGGACATCTTATTTGAAACATATATTCTCATAATATTTAATAATTCAAGAGTTCAACTAACTATCTTTAGTGGAATGACATTCAGTTTATATGCTGAAATTAATTCTAATGAGATTAAATTAATTATAGGCTTATTGGAGCTTGAATTATATAAATTCAATTAGATTTCCCATTACTTTAATTAATTGTTAATTATAAGCCCATATAAACATTTAGAAATGGGCTAGGCTTTGGTTTAATTTGATTAATTAAATTAAAACAAAGTTATTAAAATTGGAGGTGGATTTTAGATTTTAATGGGCTAAATATGCAGCGGCACATTTAGCATTGGTTTGCTATATTAAAGATGGTTTTTAACATACTTTATCATCATTAAATGGAGTAATGATCTTATCATTAAATGATTTAACGGTTTTTTTTAATGATAGCATGTAACCTTATTAGCATTCATTGGATTAAAGAAGAAAGAGGTACATTTGATGGACCATCTTCCTTCTTTCATCACAAAAACTGAAAATTAGAAGTCTCATTCAGGTTATTAGTCTTTTCACATAGCCATCTTAAAACAAATGAGAAGAGTCTCATTTTTCGACTTCTTTATGATTGATTAAGGAATGATGTGATGCATTGGATCCACTTCACTTCTTTCTTTGATGCTTGACGAAAATTGAGAGGAAGAAAATACAATGGTTGTTGAATTTTTGGTCTCTCTCTCCTATCTTGAATGAGTTAACCAAAATTTGCATAAGAGGTGTCTCATCTTTGGTTTCTTTCTTCTAAGGAAAAATCTCTTCAAGTTTTTTTCTCTTTTCCCACCAAAGGATCTTACTAACTAAGTTGTCCAAGGAGAACAAGTGGTAGGTCAGATTGGATGAGGATACAATAATAAGGAGAGGATAGCACAAAGAGGAAAGGATAGGACAATAAGGAGTTAAAGCTGTAGCAAAGGAGTCAGTATAATTTCTATCTTATTCTTATGTTAATTATTTTCCTTATACCGTATTATGCATGGCTTGGCAAGTTGTTTTGATTATATTGCTTCTATTGTAATTTTGATTTCTAAAAAATTTTAAAATCTACCGTTTTATCCAAATATAGCCTGCTTATGTTTTCAATCCAACACATGGTTACTTTGTTAATTAGTCAGTTATCAATTTTACGTAGTTTAGTTTATTTTCTAATTACATTACAATATTTTTTACCTTAAATAAAGTGTTACAAATATTTTTAGGTGTTTAAAACAATACTTTTGGGAATGATGTTGTTTATATTATAAAGATATGACCTGTATACTTACTGTATAGATAGATTTAAAAATTAGACAAATACTTGAGCTCTTAAATATAAAAGGAACAAATTTAGGCAAGATGGAGTCAATTTAGGATATTTTTATAGTAATTTTAGATTGACACAGGTTTAATAAGGTCCTATTTTCAAAACATAGTAACAATACAGAACCTTGTTTAACCTTATGTTACAAACTGCTGCATTATACTTCATTATTTATTTGGTTATATAAAGAACACGATTTAGACATGGGATAGTGTTCATTAACATGGAAACTACATGGAATCATATTCCCCATCTTTAGACCCATGTTTCAAGTAAGGAGTCTTAAATGGAAAAAGAATAGGTAGAAAGCCAATATGAAGTTAACATGGCACCGAGTTGCGGATAATTATTACATAAAAATTAAGAGGAGTGTAAAAAAAAACCAAGATTGTGATTGATAATATTTTAAAGATTTCATGATAAAAAGGATAGAAACGTAGTGGAGAGAGAGAGGATAGCCATTTAGGAGGACTAGATAATGATTTCAAGTGTCTTGTGAAAAGAAGAAAGCATGTTTGGAGGAAAGAGGGGATTCTAATCAAGATTTAATTAAGAAATATCATATTCTGGATCCCTGAGAGCTTATTACTTTATCTTGTTTTTTTTTATTGTTAGTTATTGGTTTTTTAATATTTTTATTAGCTAATTGGGATGTAAATTTAGATAGTAAGAACCTTAAGATTTATTATTTTGGATTGAATTCTTTAATTTAAAAAGATATTTTAGGTTTCTTTAAAAACATTCATGTTTATATTAAGTTTACTTGAATTTATACTAGCATTTGAATTTTGAAATTTGGTACATTAGGTTCAAGAGAATATATATATGAAGAAATAATGAAATAAATAATGAGAATCGAATGGGTTGCTAGAGATGGGACTATATGATCTTTCTGTAGAGTGAATTTATCAAAGAAATTCATAAGATGAGTTAATGTGTTCTTAGGTTACTTTGATTACAAAGAAATTTTAGTCAATTAACTTAAAGATAAGAGTTATATTGCTCGAGTAAGAATATGGTTATAGCAAAGGAATTTCCACTAGTCTAAGTAATTTGGGTTAATCATTAAGTCAAGATAAATCCAAATCATATGAAAGGTTCAAAGGGAATTCTTATATTGATCTTATTTATGTACTTGTTTCTTTATTCTTACTCATTGCTTTGATTTAGTTAATTATAATTTTTTATTTAAACATTTTTAATTTAATCATTTTTTATCAAATTAGATAATAGAAAAATAATTAGTACTGGTAGTTATAGTGCTTATAAGATTAATACTTGACTCACTAAACTATATTATAGGAAATAATATGTACATTTGCATTTTGATCTCTTTGGTATTATTATTTTGTGTTCTGTTTTATTTTTATCACATAAGCTTTTAACTTCATTTTCTAGGAATTCAATATTAAGAAAGCCTTATTTCTATTAATCTAATTATTTTCCTTTTTGAATTTTTATTTTTATTAATCTAGATGGTTTTTGTTTCTTTTTGTATTGCTTTATTTTTTAGCTCTCTTTCTTAAAATTATGTTTGTGGCTAAATTTCAAGATTTGAGTATTTATTGCTATAACTACTATCCACAATAGAAGGATAAGGAGGACAATATTATGTGAGGAATTTAACTGTCTCGTTGCTTAATTTGAGATTGAATGCTTGGAGAAACAGGAATGATAGTATGTATTTAAAAGCTCAATCGATATTAGTGATGCACTATAACATTTATGGTGGTGACCACCCTAATAATGAATGTGTTGTGTCTTATAACTTATGGTAACTAAATGATCAACCAAATTTTATAGGGAACTTGTATTTTAATATCCCTTATAAGGATACTTATAATTTTAGCTAAAGAGAATATTCCTACTTTGCTTGGAACAATCAAGCCATCCATACTTCAATAATAATAATAGTAAAAGAGGAAGATAAATTTTAAGGAGCTTATAATCAAAGCCATTACTACATTTGAGGGTCACTTATAGAGGACTTAAGCCTCCATCTATAACTTAAAGATTCAAATTAGATACTTTGCTAAGCGTATCTCTGAAGAGCAGCAAGGTGCTTTGCCTAATAACACTAAACCAAACCTAAGGGAGTAAGTGGATATGATAATTTTGAAGACAGAATGGAGCTTGAGTTTAAAGAGAATGCAGAAGAACATGAAGAGAAGGTTATTGTATAAGAAAAGAAGGATGAGGAGGATAAGAAAAAGGAGGATGAAGAGAAAGAGGAGAAGCCAAATTAAAAGGTTATCAAGGAGTTATCAGTAGTCACATTAACTGAAATGTTCTCCTACATCTTATAGAACAAATTACCCTAGATAATCGTAGATCTAGTTAGTTTTCTTCTTCCTTACAATTTTGGTAGTTTTTTTAATTAAGATGACATTAGTGGAATTAATAAGTAATATGAATTTGATAAATATGTGGCATGTTTAAAGATTAATGAGCCTTTGTTTAAAAAGAAAAGTATAACCAAAAATTTAATTATAAATTCAAAATTAGAAAAGGGATTAAGGTGAAGTCTAACTAAATAACTCATAAAGAAGTACTTGTTAGGAAGAATCTTAACAATTTAACCTTTTTTTTTTAGTTTAGTAGGATTAGGAATTTTTAGCTTTAATTTTAGAATATTTTGTTTAATGTTTATTTTTGCACAAATATTTTTAGCTAGAATTAGTTTTAAACTTATAGGTTGATGTTTATTTTGATGTACTTTTATTATAATATTTAGATTATCTTACCTAGAATGAGAATTTTGCTATACTTTATAGAACATCCCTATATATCTCTAGATATTGAGCTTGCACTAAGGAACCTCAGTGACAAGTTAAAGATCTATAATTATAGATGTCAGTGGACAAGACCGGCAAATCTTATTTTTTCAGAGAAGTACCAATAATCTTTATCTCCTTTTCATTATACTTTCTTTCTTCTTATATGCTTTTTATACTGATGACAATGAACAACTTAATTTTAAGAGAGGAAATTAATTGTTATACTTGTCAATTTTCGTTATGATTACATTAATAATAAAAAATTATTGAATTTTTTCTTTAGAATATTGATTGAGATGATCCATTATAAGTTTGGCCATCATTATAGTTTGAATTGTTTAGGTAATTACTTATAGTGTTGATGATTGTGTTGAGTTATATATGAATTCTTATTAAGAATTTTATACATATTATTAAGTTATATATGAATTCTTATTAAGAATTTTTAATGTCCCATAAAAAGTGCAAAAATGAACGTAAAAGAAAATCATTCTTCTTATTTTAAGCCAAGGAAAAAGTTTGATGATAAAAAGTGATGCTAATAGCCACTTAAAATGGTGATCTATCCAAATAACTAAGAGTATTCACTATCAGGTGTCTATTATTGCATCAAAAGATTAGGTCACTTTTCAAACAAGCTTTTAAATGTTTTTGTGTTAGTTTTAAAGTTATTATTTTTATTTTCATTCAATAAGGGACATGAAAATATTTAAAATTTGAAGCATGTTTCTCGTGTATATGCACTTTATGCATTAGGTTAAATTGTTTGGATTGGGTTAAGTTTGAAGGATTATGGAAATTTGAACTTAATTGAAGTTTTTTAAGAGTAGAAGAAAGTAACTTTGGAGGAAAGAGAGGATTCCAATTAAGATTCAGTCAAGAAACATCAAGATTTAAGATCTATAAGAGCTCCTTCTTTTATCTAGTTTTCTTTATTTTTATTGTTAGTCTTCTTTATCTTTTCATAAACTAAATGAGATATTGATTTAAGTCAGATCAACCCTAGGATTTATTATTTTTTATTGAATTCTTTGATTTCATTTAAGATCTTAGTTTTCCTAAGAATTGTTCATGTTTATATAGAGTTAAATTGAATTACACTAGCTTTTTTATTGATTCAAAGTTTGTGTAATAGGATTAAGAGATTACACGTATGAATAGAACACAATATGAAAAACAAGGGTTGAATGGGTTGCTAAAGATAGTGATCTTTTTAGGTTAAAGTGAAATCTATCAAGAGCATTTACAAAGTGAGTTAATGCATTCTTAAGTTGCCTTGATTAGAAAGAGATTTTAGTCAATCAACATAAGTAAAAGAGTCGTACTTCTCGAGGGAGATTATAGTAATAACTTAAGAATCCTTATCATTAAACTAAACTAGGGTTAATCATTAAGTCAATCTAAACTTCAAGTATAGAAAAGGTTCTAGGGATATTTTTATCTAGATCTTATTTATCTACTAGTTGCTTTATTCTTGCTTATTATTTGATTTAGTTAATTCTCATTATTATTTTAGTTTAGTAAATAATTTTTCTATTTTAATCATTCCTTTTTTTACAATAGACAATAAAAGAATGATTAATATTAGTAATTTTAGTCCTTGTGAAATCAATACTCAACTCGATTATACTATATAAACACTATATGCCTTTGCCTAGGTGATTTTTTCAGTAATTTTCTATGTTTCACTTTATTTTTATCACATCAATATGATAACTAATGCAATCTCAAGACACCAGATGCTAATATTTATAGATGCATACATATACTACAAGTAAATCAAAATGAACAGGGTAAACAAGTATAAGTCATGATTCATAACACACCAATACAAGAAATCAAAGAATTACTGATGGAAATAACCAACGCAAAATCCAATTATTCTGTTGGTATTAATATTTACCAATGGAATTAAACGATGGACAACAGCATCATTCATACGGGCGTAGCTAACTATAATGACGAAAATGTCATGCCTTTCCGTTGATAAAGTATACCAGCGAAATTAAGGAAACTGTCGGTAAATCTAAATATACTGACGAATTAACAAAAACAATCGGTAAATAAAACAAACAAGTTACCGATGGTATACAATTTTCCATCGGTACTATGGAAATACTTTTCCAACGGATTCCTTATTCCATCAATAATATTTAAACATGTTTTCCAATGGCTTTCTGTAATCTGTTGGTAGTTGGAAGTTAAAATTTTTTTAGAAAGTCCCAACATTAAATTTTATTTGATGATTTTATGAAATATGCATAATTTCAACAGTTGGGAATTATCTGTGCATATTAAATTTATTTTTATATATTTAATTTGTTCAATTAGAAGTTGATCATATAAAGTTCAAAATTTTTTAATTGATAATAAAAACATTAAAGTGTACATAACATATCTTCGTAATTGAAAGCAAATGACTACAATAATCCTAACGTCCTAGTGATGGAGAGTGCTCAGAGGTGCTACCCCTCCCCTTCAGCTGCTCTAGCTCCTATCTCAGTTGAGCCATCTGCTCCATTTGCTCTTGCATGTGAGCCATTTAGTCCATCTTTTCTTGCATGTGAGTCATCCTATCCATCAATGTATCCACTATGGCTCGAAGCTTGGTGACTTCCGACAATTATGCTTGTCTGGTATACATTATTGTACTGGACATGGAGGATTGAGAATAACAAGCATTCGCAAATGAATGTAACCTGAATATTTGTCCGTGATGGTCCCTATCACTGACAACATCAAAATAAGTTTGAGCCTCATCAACAGGTTATTCCTCTTAAGACTGCCGCTAAATGGTTTGTTATATTTAGTCCTATTAGGAACCAATGTTTACATTAGTAAGGAATTATTCATAATTATAAAATTAAATGATTATAAAAGAAATAATAATAAGGCATTAAGTTCGCATACATTCAGTTCTCTACATTGGTTGTTGACGAATGTCACACCATCATGCTTTTTGGTGTAAGTAGGTGTAGGAGGAATATCTAAAGACTTTTCCTGCATATTTAACCTAAATATTTAGATGTGAACTATACTTAATAAAAATGTTGACAGAGTTTCCCCTAATTTTATGATATCTCTCCTTGTTGAACCGATAAAAAAACTCAACACAGCCATATATGGCACTGAGCATTTATACCATTACCATTATCTATAATACAACAAAGTAAAACATGTACAAAATAAATGTGAAGTTTAGATATTTAAAAGTCTCTATGCATACTCGTGGTAGGTTATTGATCCTCCCGTATGTACAGGAAGACTCTTTCCCCCCAGACCTCCATGTTTGTTGGAGGAGTTACGCCATGAGATTATTATTGCCACAGGGCTTCTCCAATACTCCTGCCATCGACTCTATATTTGCTCCAAAATATAATGCGGTTGTACACCAGCTTTGTGTATCGGACCAATAAAGTTGTGATAACATGTACGAGCTCGCCTTTCCCATAGTCTATATATACTAGCATCGATACCAAAATTCCAGAAAAATTCTTTCTGAAATAAGAAGAAAAAATTTAAAGTAATATCATGCAATAATATTTATGTAATTAGTGTATATAAATCAATATAAAGCAAAAGTAAATGTTTACTGTACCTCAAATTCCTAAAAGTAAAATTCCTTTGTAGCCTGAGAGATATTCTTCCACATATAACCCTTAGGATTAATGCGTTATTTAAATTTAGAAGTCATATTTCTGGAACACAGTCCAGATGGAACCAACTTAATATAAGAAGTAATTTGATTCAATGAAAAAACTGATAAAACTATAACTTAATTGAAAACAAATAGTTATTAATGTGATTTCACTTCCAGAGTGCCATCAATTATTATGTACTTTCTCTCATCTGGTCTCTCAGCTCCAGGCCTGCGGGCGTCTCCGCTATATGATAAAGTGGTATTGGATGATATATGATTTGGGGATCGGGATAGGGATGGTGTGGCATGTCTCACAGTAGATGATGCCTCATCTGCAGCTGTAGGTCTGGGAGGGGGAGCAGGTGAGTTAGTGGGAGCTACAGAAGCGATCCATGCTTCTAAACATGCCTCTAAACCTGGGCTGCATAACCTCACGTTGTCTCTTTGGTCCCATACTTTTACCTGAAAATCATTGTTTATCAAATTTTCTACTTATATAGTAATTTGAAATCAATATTTGATACAATATATGGGAAAGAAAATAAGGCGATTTGTTTAATGTCATATTCAAAAACAGATAATAAAAATGATAGTTAACAATCATGGAACAAAAAAAAAAAACAACCCTCATTCAATAAGGTATAGGAAAAATTCTTACAGATACAACAATATATCAACATTCAGTTGCTTATCTAGCATATTGCAGTGATAAATCAAAATCATATAATTATTTTGTTTGATTTCATGTGATAATGGATTCGGTAAAGGAAAATGAGTCTTTGATGTCTAGATTCCCGAGAAGTGTTCTGGCATGTTCAAACGCACCAATTGAAACAGTGATACTTCTTCCCTTAAGTGTACACTTTTGAACACCTTCTTGCAACAACATTTCTGCTATAGCTAAACTTGTAGAGGATATAATGAATATGTCGCCAGTTTTAGTATGAAAGACTAACTCTCCAGATGAACTACTAGTGGGAACTGATTTTACTAAAACAAAATCACTATAACTTTCATAATGTCATATTAGAAAATGGTTAAGTGAACCAATAATGGATATTAATGCATACGTGAATGTCCAGATGAGGTTTATGGAATTGATGAATTTTGTAAAAGAACCGATCTCCCTAATCCTTAACATACTGTTGTGACATTGCTCTCGCCTTTATCAGCATACATGTCATCTTCGAGATTTAAAAAAGCTTAAAACATGTAGTATAAACCATAAAATGTGAATATGTTGGGACCTTTCCCTTGTAGGTCACGTGCTTAACGTCCTATGTGACATCTGAACACGCATCCCATAAGGGTGTTGTGCCCTCACCAGTCAAATGTCAAAAACGAACTCATTTCCCCTATTTCCGAACAAATTTTAGGAAACTTTAAACTGGAATTTCAATCTTCCATCTTCAGAAAATTTATTCTCCATTTCCTTAAGTCTCTAATGACACCAAAAACATTCAATTTGGTTTAAAAATTCGAAAGTTATAGCCCAAACATTTTCAGACTATTATTATACTAAAATAATACAATATACTAAGTTTCCCTACCGAAAATGAAAATTCTAGATACTGAATTAAAATTTTATATATTCATATAATTTGTATCTCTATGTCTCTAGTTTATTTAGAAATAAGAATCATCTCATTTGGAGCTCTACAGATCAAGATATCATCAAAATACTGAAGCATGTTCAGTGAAATATCCAATTCATACTCTTTCAACTGATACCCTTATTTTGATTCGATATATCTTTTTCAGATCAATACCGAAAGATATAAAGCTTTATGGGCAGATAGAGAAATGTATTAGGAGTCTAATGCTTTACAAATTAGCTCATTTGGAGGTCAGAAGACAAAGTTATAGCCAAAAGAGTGAGAGGTGTTCAGGTCTTGGAACATCAGCAAAGTTGCGATCACGACTTGTGGCGTAGTTGCAAAGTGTTGCAAGAAAATCAACAAAGTTGCAATTGCGATGCATCACGATCATGACTTGCTTACCTTCTTCCTCCTTTGATTTTTCTTCCTCAGACCTGTTTTAGTGAAAAGGGAATAACTTTCATTACAAATATCAGATTAAGGTCATTCAAAGGCCGTTTTGAAGAAGACTTCTAGACCTATGCAACTCACAAATGTATAATAATCATATCTCTCAACTCAAATGTCAAAAAAATTCATACTATATATCATTGGAAAGCTGGAAAAATAATCTACAACTTCAAAGAAGAAAATTTCATCCAATTCAGCCTGTATAAATACAGTATTTCCCTCTAAGCTAGAACACAAATTCTCACCCTTATGGAAAAATTTAAAAATGCAATGAGCAAATTTGAAATATCATCGGCAAAACACAAACATACTTCATTAACATCAAAATATAAGAGTTTTTACAAAGCTTTAC
>JANSVA010000002.1:14234089-14257920 GCA_025504915.1 Erythroxylum reticulatum | reverse complement strand
CAAATTCAGGATTAATATCAGCAGTTTTTCATCAATACATCCAAGATCTATCCTGAAAACTCATTTTTGGACAACTGTTAATTTTAAACAGTGAATCCATAGTTAGTATCATTCATGTTAGCAAAAAATTTCAAAACATCTAGGATAAGACATGTGAATCAATATCACAAATTGTCTTTGTCACCCTTAGACTCCTCATATTTTTCACCAATAAGCCTCACAGTTACTATAGATCATAAGTTATAGGTTAAGGTTTATGGCTTGAGATCTAAAAAAATTATAAACTTAACATCAAACATATATGTTTATAATCATATATGTTAGAAGATAATTAATGTTAAAACTCCTATATTAAATATGTACTAGTCTCAAATTTCCTAAGTATTCATAACAATATGAATACTTGTTTTAATAAATTATTTTAACATATACAATTTTAAAAAGATATTGTAATAATTTGCACATGAAAAGTAAAGAAATACCCAAACAAAGGTAAGTTCAAAAAAATGCAGTAACAAACAAAATCACTAACCTTAACCAAATGATAGAAGGAACTTCCTAAAGTACGTGAAGGAAGATGATGATGACAGACCTAGACTGAGAAATATAGAAACTGATACGAATGTCATTTTCCAATATATGTCAAAAATCATTCTTGAAATCCATAGTTATAAAGATATGAATGTCATTTTAATACCTGCTAAAGCTTCTCTCCAATCTCCTTGAAAATGTAAGTACTGCAAATAATTGAGATCTTACAACCTATTTCCAAAAGCACTCACATTTTACAAAGAGGGGTATATTAAAACAATTTCCATGAAATATTATAATCAATGAAGAACATGAGCTATACGAGGAGTCTATTAAAAATTCGGCAGAATTTTAGGGTCATTCCGAGAATAAAATTACACTTCTATATCCACCAGTAACCACAGGTAAATTTTGGCCTCCAAACTATATGATATTACATTTATTAACATTAATTAACTAATAAATTAAGAAATAAGATTTGATAAATTAAACTATTAAACAAAAAAACAATACAACTAAATTAGTAAAGAGAAATCAATAATGTTAGGACTTCATATTGAACCCTTTTAAAGCATTTAGTTTTCTAACTATTTTCATTAGATAGATAGAGATAAAGCTGATTTACTTAGTGCACAATTGTTAACTCTATAGACTTTTAAATAACTCTTAGGCTTTTACATTAACATATATAAAGTGCACAATCGTATGCTTTTTAATTTCCATCTCTTATATGGTAGCAATCTAAATCACCATCTCTTACTTTTTTGGGGAATCTAGTTACCTTAAAAAGAACAACTTGCAAAGATTTCCAACCTCTGATTGATACCTCTGATTGATAAGTTCTAAAGGAGAATTTCTAACTAGTACAATAAAAGCTTAACCTTGGCAAGGATAGAATAATTCTTCATCTGAGTCATATCAAAACTACTAGCTTCAAGGATAAGCAAGGTGAATTAAGAAGTGATACAAAAGGGGATTTTTTGGAAGAGAGGCTAATTGAGGACAATGTTTTGTTAGCTTAAGTGTTGTTTAGAGGAAGAACTTATGTACAAAATTATGAAGTATATTTATATAAAGCTTATAACTTAATCATTTGGGATTTAATGATACAAGTGTTTAAGATGTTTGGCTTTCTAAGGAAATTTAGAGAATGGATTAATAATGCATCTCCTCTACCTCATTCAGTGTACTTATAAATGGGGAACCTATAATGCCCTTTATTTTAAGGAAAGGACATAAGGATGGGACTCAAATATCCCCTTACCTATTTATATTATGTATGGAAGTTTGTCATGAACTATTAAGATACAACATATCCCTAAATCTAAATTATTGTTAACATAGTAGATGTAAGAGATTAGATTACTCAAATCTTTTATTTGCAAATGACCTGTTTCTTTTCTGTAAAGTTCATGATAATCATTTTAGACACTACTAACTTCCCCAAAAATGTTTAAAGAATCATTTGGCCTAAATATGGACTATTAAAAAAATTCATTAAATATTTCCTTAAGTACAATGCACGATGATGGATTGTTGTCAAGGATATCAGGGTTTCAAATCAAACACCCTCATTAACTTATCTTGGATTGCCTATATCTGTAAAGATAATTTAATATAAAGATTGCATTCCTTTAATAAAAAATTCTATAAAAATGGTTGAGTTATTGGTGTAATAAAGACCAACTTTATCATGGTAGATTATTGTTAATAAAGTCTATATTTAACTCCTTACATATTTACTAGTATGGTCTTATGTTCCTATCTAAGGGTATAATCAAATCGATTGAAAGAATGATGAGAACATGTTTGCAGGGAGGCAGGAGAGAGGGCAAAACCATGGCTAAGATAAGCTGGAAGGAGATATGTAAACTAGCAGAAGAATGAAGTTTGGGAATTACTTCCATTACTCTAAGTAACAAGGTCTTCATTGCAAAAAGGTTGTGGAGATCATTGAAGAATATGGATACTCATTGGGTTAAATGGATCTACACTTATTTCCTTAAAGTCATGAACTTATGGGAGATGCATCCTAGTCCTAAAGCCTCTTAGTCCATAGCACAACTTATGAAACCAAGAGAGACATTGTCAAACTCTATAAAGTGCAATATAGAGAATGGTGAAAGAGCTTCAATATAAAATGAAATGTGGAATAAAAAAAGGAATTTTATAGCAATTCAACCTTTGAGCTCATATGTAATGCAGACTCTTAGAGAAAGCTAAAGTGAAGGAATGGATCATAGGTAACCAATGGACCACTTTTCCTCTTGACTTACTTAAGCAATACCTAAATACATCCTATATTTTGAGAGGGAGGATAGGTACATCTGGTTATGACATTTAACTGATAAATTTACAAAACAAGTCATATAGGCAAATATTAAAAGGAGCTAAAGATAAAGTGATTTGTTACAAGGTAATTTAGAATAAAAACCTAGCCCTAAAAGTGTCTTTCCTAGTGTGGCTAACCATTAAACATGGATTAACCATGAAAGGATAGGAAAAGGTTCCTTAATATACAAGATTAGTGCTCTCTATGTAAGGAAGAAAGTGAGATGACTATTCATCTATTCTTTAAATGCAATTACTCTCAATGACCAGTGACTCATTTAAAGGAAACAATTTAACTATAAAAGCGTAGTAAAGTGGTTGCAAAAGGCAAACCAATTGGTTGTAAAAGACAAACCAATTAATAAGGTGATCTAGTTTTCATTCTTATAAGCTTAGGCTCTTATATGTATAAAATCTGGAAGGAAAAAAAATAGTAGATGTTTCAATAAGAGAATGCTAAGGAAAAACTTCTAAGGGAAATTGTGCAATAGATAAGGGAATAACTAGCTTATAACCATAAAGTAAAGAGTTGTCATCTAAGTATGGTAATTCATAGAGAATCCTAGCACAATCAGAATGAAGTAGGGATTTAATCCTTAACGTCAAGCACTAAGCTGGATACAAAGCTCAAAATATGAAAATAAATAAGTGTTAGTAACTGGTTATGGTGTTGTAATTATTTAGATGGAGCCTTTGTAATATAGTTATACTGTACCTTGGACCAATGACATTTATAAGGTGTTTCTTTAGTACAATTCTTTATCTTTTCAAAAAGATACTATTTCTCTTTGTTTAAGTTTATGCTTTTAAGCCTATTAAAGTTGCCGCTATATTTTTCCATTTACGTCAAGTTGAAGCCTTTAAAAGTCTTTAGTTTTAAATCTTAGGCATTTATTCGTATATTTTTATTTTTAATCCGTATACATCACTCCAGGTCTTTGTTATTCTTTAATTCTAAGTCCAACGACAAACTTCTAAACATTCAACTATATGTGTAAGTTATTCAACCAGATTTTCTTTTATACTTACACCTAGCTAATTTTATTTTCTTTTCAAAATTCACATTTTCAAGGTGTATTTTAGATTGGGGTATCTACCTAGGTGGTAAAATATGATACCTAACATCTAATTTAATATTTTATAATAAAACAATAAACTAATTTTTCTAGTTAAGGACTTCTTTAGTTCTTTTCTACTATGCTTTTCTCTATCTTTACTTACTAGGATAGAGTCATGAATCCTTCAAAATATAATCATCATATCCAATCGAAACTTGGTTTGAAGAATAGGCATATCAACAAACATCTAACATGCATCAAACAACCTTTGCAACATCATAACAAAATTTCATAACACAACCTTTTAATACTAACATTTCAACCTTAATTCTTATTAACCATTCATAAAATATTCAAACATACAAAACAAATCAAATAAACACAACATTGACGTCAACAGAAAACTAAAATGTTTCTAACATACCTCACAAAAATACAACAGCCGTGTGAGAAGAGAGGGAGCTTCTACCGTTGACCACAACACCGACATTTGACCGGAAAGCAGGGGGAGTTGTTTCCGAAGGAGAAGAGAGACGTTACAGGAAGGAGAAGAAGGAAAAGGTTGGAGACCCGACAGTGAAGAAGGATGGGTGTCTTTAAACTAGAACAAAATGATGTCGTTTGGTGTTAAACCAAATGACGTCATTTTGATTAAGTTTATAACATTCAATCGCAAAGTTATGGCGACGTATTGCTTTAAATTTTACTGACGGAATATTATGTTGTTAATAATTCGTTGGTAATGTCAATTCTTCAACTTACCACCATTTTCTCCCAGCTTATTCACCGAAGGTACTTGGTCCGTCGCTAACTGAAAATTTTCCAGACACCTTTTTCGACGGATATAGAATTTTCGTCGTTAAGACACGACTTTCTCCCAATTTTAGCAATAGATATTGGTTCTGTCACTAAATGAAAATTTTTCAGACTAGTTTTTCAACGATATATAATTTTTGTTGCTAATTTGCTACAGTTTCTTAACCATTTCCAAATTTCCGTCGTTAATGTGTTCATTTCTTGTAGTGCACAAAGATACCTACTATTACATTATGATACCATTCATCCTCAAGAATGCATATGTGAAATGTCAAAAGTTAGGGGACTTGATTTTTGAATAAAAATACGAGGACTTATATAGATAACATGATTGTCAAAAATAAAACAGGGTCGATGCCATATAGAGGGCTTAAAGGAATATTTCAACACATTGCATAAATACATATAAAGTTAAATTAAGGTAAGTATGTATTCAAGGTAAAAGTAAGGAAGTTCTTGGGACTCATAGTGATACTGAGAGGAATTAAGATTAATCATGATAAAATATAGTCGTAGTAAAAATGGAAGAACCAAAGATAATCAAGGAAGTTAAAGGTTGAAATGGCACATTACAAGCCTATCATAATCCCCGACCAAGCCAGCTGACCATTATCTCGCCTTTTTAAAAATATTATATAGGCTAAAATAGTTTGAATGGACGGAGTGTGGAGTGGATTTTGAGCTACTCAAATGATACTTGAAAACTCACAAGTTACTATAAATGCTAATTCAAAGAAAAGACCTTCATCTTTATGTGGTATTCTTTAACCAAGAAATTACCTTTTCTAGTCAGTGAAGAAAATCGTACGCACAAGCTTGTGTATTACTTTAAAAAAAAATCCTACATATGAAATAGCAAAGTTAATTAAGACTCTAAAAAGCAAAGTTAATTGAGGCTCTAAAAAGTGGTTTACACGCTTCTTATTTAATCTAAAAAACTATGTCATAATTTAGGCTCATACAATCCTCATACGAAGAGACTTAACATTAAGACAAGTTCTTTACAAACTTAACGTGTTGGGACAACTAGTGAAAAAGGAAATCATGTTAAGAGAATTTGCCATCAAATACACCTTTAGAAGCTTATGGCAATCGCAGGTCATCACTTGGTTTATGATGGAAGCAACGTCCTTATAAGATTGAAGAGCAATAAAATGAAAAAAAAACACGAAAGTCTGGGAAATATACATCAATGAAGCAGGAAAAGAAAGAGGCATCATTGAAAGATATATACTTGAAGGCTCAGTCAACTTAATTATCCAATATGTCATTAGATACATATTTAAAATTTTAAATTATAAGCCAAAATATGAAGTATTGTAGGGCTCTGGATTGTAGAACCACTTCAACTCATGAGGTTAAATGAAGTTATTAAACCAAAACACAAGTACTAGTAATGAGTTTGTTATTTTGATTAGAAGTAATATATGAACAAGATGTAGTTATAACTCAAGAATATAGTTCATAAAGTTGATAAAGAAAAATTGAAGTTTGCAACTTTCGAAGTAAAGATCAAGTTAATAACAAAAAGAATCAACACACGTTAAGGTCATTCTATATTTTATAATATTAGTTGGAATCTTATTTAGTCACTTTGAGAATCTTAAAGGCTCACTATGTATAAACATTTTATCTTACTTCATTACATAAGTCTTTTCATTCATTAAGAGCCATTTAAGCTTTTTTTTAAAGAAAAATATCTTGATCTTCTAAACATTCTTTAAGGGAAATTTTGGAAGTTTTCTCTAATTATGATTGCATTAAACAAAATAAATTTGAGCATTTGAATTTATTAAATTCATAATTTGGTGAAGGGGATCGATCTACCAATATAGGGTAGTGGTTATCCAATAAAAGTTAAATGTGTAACGTTACCAGTGTGGTGATGTGTTCAACCAATATCCCCATCAAATTATTCGTCCAATATGTCCTAGTGGTTAACCAATATATAATAGTTAGTGAATATTATACATTTTGGTTGATTAGTATGCTAGAACTAGCCATTATAATATACATTTTAGTTGATTAGTATGCTAGAACTAGCCATTATAGCAACTATTTTTTTTAATTTTAATAGCTATTAAGGATTCCAAAATCCTATAAATACATATTTTTCTCATTAGTTTTTTCATCAAAAAGTATTTAGGTGTCTCGTACTTATATTTCTAATTGTCTATCTAAGATTTAAGCATTAATTTTTCATTTTTGAGTGAGTAAACCCTTTCAATATTATCAAAATGAAAAAGTAAGATATCTAAAGTGGTAAACTTATATTAGGGTCTTGTTTATCGTACTTAAAGGTGTTCTAAGTGGTGTTAAGGTCTTCTTCATCAATAAGAAAGATTATATAAAAGTTCTTTTTTACCAACAAATGATTATATAAAGGTTCTACTTCACATTAAAAAAAGAGCTATAGTGTAATTTCATGAAGAGTTTTAGGAGTGGACATAAGCTAAGTTGTTTTTCAAAGCACTATAAATTAATTTGCATTACACTTCCTTTATCTTTTATATTATTACTTAAGTGTGTCGTTGAAATTTATTATTTTTGCTCATATATGCCTCTTGTATAAATTATACTTATTCCCACTAAGTTAGTTAATATTTCATTTAAATATTAAATCTTATCAACATCTAATTCATCTCGCTTTGCCCTCTTGGGTGTAATTAAAGACTATTAAAAGTCATACTAATAAATGATTATTTGACTATATTTATATACCCATATTAAATGTGTTTGCTTATTATTCAATAGTTTTATAGTATTTCTGGTGCTTAATTCACTTCAAATACATTTTTCGGTGATAACTGTCTTCTTAGACTAAAAGGAGAAGAATTCGAAAGAAATCATAGCACGAAATGAAGATTTGAAGCAACTTATACCTACACAACTGTGTATAGTGATTGTGTAAGTCTTTCTAAATGTGTGGTGTGTTGATTACAAAGCCAATTACGAGTTTTATGCTCAAAACTGCAAGTACTTGGGTTATTACTTGTAATAAAAAGTAGATATCATCTCACAGAGATTGTGCTTAGGTACCACTTAATTCAGGTTGTGCTTTGTTTAAAACTCAAATTCAAATATTAAACTGAAAAGTAAACTAAATAAAAAAACCAGAAACTATTGAATAATATAGAAATGAAAATTCGTCAAGAGAATCAATCAAGTAATGGAAGAGGGGATTTTACCTATCATTAATGTTAATCTAGCCTTTTATATGTTTATGGGGTCTCAGTTCTAGACGATCGTAAAGTTGATTACTCTCTCTTAAGTTATGATCATTCCCTAAACTGTAAACCCTAATCGAATTATTAACTTGTAATCTCTCGATTCACAAATTACCTACAATTTTAATTAGCTCTAAAGCTGACTAATAAACCATCAGGTCTCACATAGGATCTCTCTCCATAAAATTATTGACTAGATTAATTAAGTAGTCAATTAGATCACTTAACTCTTGTTAATCTAATATAATCATTTTCATCTAGTTCACCATCTCATTTTGTTACTGAAATATGCAAATACATCATCACAACACGTAACTCAAGTAAACATAAAAAACTAGATTAACGTTAAAGATAAGCAAAATCTCAAAGGTAAAGTTAGAACATCATTATCAAATCAAAGTCCATAACTCTACAACCCATCTCAATCTTGCACATTTAAATGAATAAAAAGTAAATGGGGATGAAATGAAGCTCAGGTTGGATGATTCAGGAGAGCTACAGCATCAGGAGATCACCTATTCCGGGAAACTTTAATGTTAGAACCCTCTTCTTCTTCCTTTTCTTCTTTTCTCTCTCTTTTTTCTCTCACTCTTTTAGGTTTCCAAATGTGGGCAGAATCTGGCCTCCCTCTAAGGATCCATCATTATCCTTTGATATTCTTTTCCAATTAGGGTAACCCTAGTGTCTTTCCAGGGTTTGAAATGTCCCTCAAAAACTCAAATTCGAAAGTAACTCTATGTTTGTCTGCGCATAGGCCACGATTATGGCCTTTAGTGCACGATCGTGGTTGGTTTACCTAGTCTCTATCACGATAGTGGCAGATTCCCTACAATCATGGACTTATGTTTAAGCTTCTTACAGAATCGTGGACCTGTGTTGGTGTTTCTATCATGATCATGGCCCTGTGTTTTGGTTTCTGTCTCCTTCAAACTCTTCTAAATGCCCTAAAACACTAACAAACTCATCATGACACCTCATAAATATGAAATTGAAGCTCAAAAACATGTTCTCACCCAAATAATACTCAAATCACAAGTCTTTATGAACTAACACAATTCTTAACCTAAAAACACACTAAACAATTAAATTAACCACTAAACACATATCAAATCACCTATAAGCATACAATGAAATCTACATGTTCTCACCCAAATAACACTCAAAACACAAGTATTTATGAACTAACACAATTCTTAACTTAAATACACACTAAATAATTAAATTAAACACTAAACACATATCAAATCACCTATAAAATACAATGAAATATACACCTATCAACATTCTCACACTTAAACATTAACTTGCCCTCAAGCAAAGACCAATTATAACTAATAAAATTATATCACTTCATTTTCACAAACATTAAAACATGCAATCCCTCAAACTTTGGACAACTCCAAGTGTTAAGCTATTATAAACATCATGACTAATTTTCTTTGGTGCACATAAGCAACCTCAACCCACAAAACCATCACTCAATGATAAGTATAAATTCAAAATGGACCATCCTTACAGATTTCACTCATTTCTCTTAAGTGTTTGATAGTTAATGTTTCCCTCAAACTTCTTATAACAAACCACATAATCATAGGCTTGCTAATACACCAATTCTTCTCCCTAATGATTACATGCTAGGATAGATAATAAGGACTTTGTTTCTGGTTGTAATATGGCTATGGTTAAGGTAGGTTAAACAGGTCTTAGAGGTTTATCATAAGCATTTATACTACTAACTATACAAAGAGATGATAAAGATAAACTTCTAAGATATGCAAATAGATTACCTCTCCACATTTATTAAAGCTACTACATGTTATTTCTTTTTCATTTCTTATTTTCTCTTTTTCTCTTTTTCTTCCATTTGATTTTGTTCTTTTCTTTTTTTTATAATAAAGAAACAATAAACAGAAAACAACTATATTTCATGTGCTCTCAACTTGTAATTCCACACTCAAGTATCACTTAGGACCTATTAACTTGTGATTGGGTAAGTTAATAAGGTTTGTGGGCTTTAAAATTGGGTGATTTCAAAAAGCAAAAGGTTAAAATCTCAATGGGGCTAACAAGGAATAATAAAAGGGTAAGTCATCTAAGCCAAAGGTTAAAGCAAAAAGGCCTTAATCATTTCTATCTAGTATACATCTATTAGATTTAAACCGATTTAAAGCATGTTTTGAAGGTAATTACCTAAGGAATCATCACATAAACAAGGAAATGAAATGACTATAAAATGGAGTCATAAAGGCTCAATTCCTCACATAGGCTCAAATGAAAATCCATTTTGCTTTTATCCATTACCTCATTATTCATGTGTCAAGTTCTAAGTAAGCTTATGCGACCAACTACTTTCATCAATCCACATATTTCACTCTCTACTCAAGTAGCCTGATTTAAGTTCATACATGCATTTAATCTCATTCCAACTAGAATAATAGAATCTTATAGCAAAACATTCATCACAAAGATTGAAATGTAAGGAAAATGACACACTTAATACTAGTACTCTAACATGCATCCTAAATGACATGCAAAAATGCAAACATAAATACAAAGACTACATCCCCATAATTGTACAAAACATTGTCCTCAATGTGCAAAAGAGAACATCCAAAACCAACAACAATACCATTAAAAAAACAAAACATAAAAAGAATAATATAAGGGATTAAGGGAAAGATGGGCTTATGGTGGCAGTTTCGATAGTAGTAGCGTGTTTTTCCTCTTATTCTTTGGTCCTCAAACAAGCTGTGATGCATAATAAATCTTCAAGTAACCTCAAAAAACATCATTAAGGACCTAAACAATAAGAAAATGAAGTGTAAAACAAGTTAAACCAAACAAAATATTATCAAATCAAAACAAATTCACATTCACACAAGGACAAACAAATGAAAGACAAACATGCTAAGTTAAGGTCATTAACTTGACCGTTTTATATGAAATCATAAAAGAGTGAGTGAAAGGCAAGAAAGTACTTCCCTTTCTTGTGAGAATGGCCCTCCAAATTAAAGCTTGCATCTATGCCTATTAACTTTAAAAGTTTCACCTTTTCATTTTCTAACTCTAACGCTTAATGGGAAAACACCTGATTAACCTTTAATAGGCAACTCCATCATTATTTGAGCTTTTTGGGAAATAACTGAAGTTAAAAATTAAACAAAAACCTTAATTCCCAACTATAGAATTCCTTTTTCTTAATGTGGCCATCATGCCACTTCTTAGCCCATTCTTTGTACAACTTGGCATTTTCATATGCATCATATCTTAATTCTTCCAATTCATCAAATTGTAACAATCTCTTCTCTTCGACTAGCTTCTAATCCATGTTAAATTTTCTAATTTCCCAATAGGTTCTGTGCTCCAACTTTAATAGTAAATGGCAAGCCTTTACATACACAAGTCGATATAGTGTTGTGCCTATGGGAGTTTTGAAAACTGTCTTGTAAGCCCACAACACATCATCCAGCTTCAAAGCCCAATCTTTCCTTGAGTTACTTATTACCTTCTCCAAAATATTCTTTAACTCTATATTCACCACCTCCACTTGGCCACTTGTTTGTAGATGGTAAGGGGTTGCCACTCTATGATGAACATTATATCTTCTCAAAAGAGCCTCAATGAGTTTGTTGCAAAAGTGGCTCCCACCATCACATATGATAGCTCTAGGCACCTCAAATCTAGTAAAGATCTTCTTGATGAATCTTTACACCATCTTGACATCATTTATTGAAGTAGCTATTGCTTCGAACCATCTAGACATATAATCAACTTCAACCAGTATATAAGAGTTACTTAGGAAAGATGGGAATTGTCCCACGAAATCCAAGCCTCACACATCAATTATCTCTACCTTTATGATGTTTGAAAATGGAACCTCATCTCTCTTCAACATGTTGCCCACTCTTTGGCACCTATCACAAAGTGAAACAAAATCTAGGGCACCTTTGAACAAGTTCGGCCAGTAGAATCTATACTCCAAAATGTGAGCACTGTGTTGCTTGCTCCATAGTGTCTGAAATAAACTAAACTATGACATTGGGACAAAACTTCAGGCATTCCATCTTCAAGGACACACCTGCGAATCTAACTATTAGAACATATTTTATATAACACAGGTTTATCCTAAATATAGTGAGAACACTAAAATAAGAATCGCTTCCTTTATTGATGCAAGAGATTAGAGGGAAGAATACCACCTAAGAGATAATTGACAATATTTGCAAACCGAGGAAGAAAAGGATTTTCTACCATCATTAAAGCCTCATTAAGAAAATGCTCTTTAATTTCATCTTCTTCTTCGTTTTATTCCCCTTTAAGTCTCGATAGGTGGTCTGCTACAATATTTTCTGCTCCTTTCTTATCCTTAATCTTAGTGTTGAATTCTTAAAGTAGAAGCACCCATTAGATAAGCCTAACCCTGGCGTCCTTCTTTGCAAAGAGATAATACAATGCCATATGATCTGTAAAAACAATAACTTATGAGCCCAAAAGGTAAGAATGAAATTTTTCACATGCAAATACCAATGTAAGCAACTCCTTCTCAGTAGTGATGTAGTTCAATTATGCTCCTGTCAAGGTCTTGCTAGTGTAGTAAATTGCATATAACATCTTCTCCTTCCATTATCTAAGCAACATCCAATAGCATGGTCGCTTGCATCACACATAATCTTGAAGGGAAGTGACTAATTTAGAGACGTCAAAATAGGTGTTGTTGTAAGTGTCATCTTTAACCTATTAAAAGCATTCAAACAATCATCATCAAACATAAAAGGCATATCTTTAAATAACAGGTTAGTAATGGTCTACCAATAAAAGAAAAGTCCTTGATGAATCGTCTGTAGAACATTACATAACCAAGGAATGCTCGAATTCCCTTGATGTTGGTAGGAGGTGGAAGCTTTTCAATCACTTTAGTCTTAGCTCAATCCACCTCAATCCGCCTATATCAGATCTCATGACCCAAAACTATTCCCTTTTGGACCATGAAATGATGCTTCTCATAATTTAAAACTAAATGAGACTCCTCGCATCATTGTAACACTCTATCCAAATGAAACAAACAATGATCAAAAGAGTCTCCAAAAATAGAGAAGTCATCAATAAATACCTCCTTGAAGTCCTCATTTATATCCACAAAGACGGCCACCATACACCTTTAGAATGTGGCTGGTGCATTGTATAGACCAAAAGGCATCCTCCTGTAAACAAAAGCCTTCTAAGGATAAGTGAAAATGATTTTCTCTTGGTCTTGTGGGTATATGAACACCTGATTGTAACCTGAATATCCATCAAGAAGATAATAAAAAGCATAGCCAGCCACCCTCTCAATCATTTGTTCCATAAAAGTAATGGAACATAGTCTTTCTTAGTGGCTAAATTAAGCTTCTTATAGTCAATACACACTCTCCAATCTATGATGGTCCTAATGCAAATCTGTTCACCTTTTTCATTCTCCATCACTGTCATGCCTCCCTTCTTAGGCACACATTGCACTGGACTCATCCACTCGCTATCTGAAATTAGGTATATAATACCTACATCTAAAAGCTTCACCACTTCCTTCTTGATAAACTCTTGCATGTTTAGATTTAACCTCGTTTGCCTCTCCCTCACTATCTTGCATCCTTCTTCAAGATTAATCCTATGTATCACCACATTAGGGCTAATCCACCTAATATCAAAATTTGCCATCCCATGGCTCTCATCCACTTCTTATTGGTCTCTACCACTTTCTCTTCTTATTCAACATCTAATTGGTTGGAAATGATGATGGGTAAGTTGTGGCCCTTACCTAAAAATGTGTATCTCAAGTGACTAGGTAAGGGTTTTAGTTCTACATTGGGAGGCTTTATAATGGAGGGTGGTGTAGGTGCATCCCCTCTCTTTAACTTCTCTTTTTCACCCTCCTCACATAATTCCTCTTCACCCACACTCTCATCGCTATGCAATTCAATAACTCTCTCAACTTCCTTTTCAATTTTCTTTTCAACCTCATTCATATAATCATCCACAATATCAATCTTTATATAAGCACTTCCATCCACCAGCTTCTTCAAAGATCTAGTCATATTAAATTCAACTTGCTCATCATTAATTCTTAAAACCAGTTTTCCTTTATGCATGTCAACTAATGTCCTACTAGTATTCATAAAGGTCCTACCCAAAATCAATGGACAATTTATATCTTCTTCAAAATCTAACATAACAAAATCAACAGGAATTATAAATTTATCCACTTTTACCAAACAAACTTCTATAACCCTAAATGGCCTCTTGATAGATTGATCTGCAAGTTAGATAAGTATGGATGTTGGCTTGACATCTCCTATTCCCAATTTCCTGAAAATAGACCAAGGCATCAAGTTAATACTTGCACCTAAATTACATAAGCATTTAGAAAATTCAAAATCACCAACAACGCATGGGATAGCAAAACTCCTTAGATCATGTAGTTTTGAAGGCATTGTGCTTATGATAATCAAACTACAGTTCTTCGTCAAGGACACCATCTGATTTCTATTTTATGTTAGAATATGATTTTTTCGAGTTTTGATGTGTTTTCGATTAGAACATTAAGCATCCTGAAGAGATTGTGCATAATTATTATGATAGCGTATGTGTGTTGAAGTTCCGTAAATTTGAGTGCAAAATTTTTAAATTTTTTCAACCATTTTTCATGTTGGACATGTTTATAGAGAGCTGCATCTTTCTAAACACACTTATGTAGACTTACACAGTTGGAGACATCCCTGTATAATAGACCATGTAAGTCTACAATAAATTACAAGTCTATAACTTACATGGTTTACTATTCTCTTTTAAATTTTCCCCACCTCTTTCATTTTTCTCATTCTCTCTTCTCTCTCTAACTCTCCTGTCATAGCCACTCTGACTCTCTAACCTCTTTTTAGCATTTTTATTACAAATTAACAACACCCAAGTAAGTATTCTTATTAATTTAACTTGTTTATGCATGAATAATTGGGTGTTTTGCAATTTTTAGGGATTTTTCATCCCAAAAATGCTAGGGTTAGTGTTTTGAGAATTTGGGAAATTTTGTGTGGTTTTGTGGTTAATTTTGATAAATTAGTTATTGGTTCAATATGATAAATTGCATGAAATTTAGATGAAATTTCACTTGGAATTGCGGTTTCTGCAATTTTGCTCACTAATTGTTCAATTATAATGATTTTTAATGAAATTAGGATTAATTAGTTGTTTTTATAATTAACTAAAGTTATTTTTTGTTTAATTTTATTTTAATTTTGATTTTTGTTTAAATACAATGCTTAATTTTGTTAATTTTGAGTAATTGTTAGATTATGGGTGCTAATTTCAATTTTAAGATTAATTTTGTAACCAAATAATTAGATTAGTTTTGTTAGTAAATTTCAATTTTGTGAATTTCAATTTTTATTATTAATTATATTATTAATTTTAATTATTTAATGTTAATGTTAATTTTTATTTTATTTTATTTTATTCTTTATTTGCATTAGATTATTTGTTTACGAGTTTGCTATTTGTTTAATTTTTATTTTTCTAGTGCATTTTCACGTTTAACAAATTAGTAAGCATAAGAAATAAGTGTAAGGAAAGGGTGTTTTCATAATTTATCTACAAATTTCTCATATATATTTAAAGTTTCAGGCAAAATGGTAAGACCATAAAGAATAAAAAAAAGTACCAAGAAGGCGACAATAAGGAGAAGGATCCTTTAAAGACCTAAAGGGAGCTCGCATAGTCCAACCACCAAAGCGAGCTTCGATGCTAATTTTTAATGCTCCAATACATGAGCAACAATATCAATGGCCCAAGAAGAAGACTTTTGTAACAAGCCAAAACATTTACTAGGAGGCATCGGGATATGTCAATTTGGTCCAGCAGGTTTGAGACCTTATCAACATTGGAGCATGGTCCTAATTTTTTGAGATAATAGAGCCCTTGTATTGGGAGCTGACACTCAAGATTCATTCACATTCTTTGTGGAGAAAAGACAACATGACTAGGACCGGCCAAGTAAAATTTAATTCTAGATGCTAGGAGAGATGGTCTAAATGATTTATTCAGAGTATTTTTGTCATTATGGGGTTATATGAAGATTCACTTTCATGTTAGATTCAGAGAATTTTTTATAGATGATTGTGAATTTATCATGTCTACAAAAAGGTTAATGAGAATTTTGTTATACTATTTAGTAGTAGTATGTGGGGATATACTACTTATAGAGATCATTCACATTTTCAATTATTGAAGACATGTTAGTCCAAGAGCAACTCTTTTTGGATTTGAAAAGGTAACAACTTTATTTCTAAGAATTTGATCTATAAAGATAGAAATGAAATTTATTTACCTATTCTAATCCATGTATATTGATAATTACTAAAGGTATTTAGTATTTAAGATAGCTAATACTGATGTAGTATTAAGATATCTATTATTCTATGTATGAGTTGATATTTGAGTTCAAAGTTATATAGATATTAATTTTATAAGTAAATCCTAGCTAAAGATATATTTTACATTGAACAATATAATCTTAAGATTTGAATGGTTCTAATGTAGCATAATAACAAATCAATCCATAATGCATTTTTCATTCAGTAGAAATCATTATCTAAATCATTAAGTTCTTCTAATGAACTTGATATAGTTCTTTGCATTGTTCACTCAGTAATGTAATAAGGAATATTAAACCCATTAGGCATGCAAAAAGAGCCAAGGTCTAATCAAAGATCCAAGTATGTATTTATGCAATTTCTCTTAACAATGATGATAACTGAGATAAAATTTGTAAGTTTTAAGCAATTTCTAACTATAAGGAATCTTATAAAATTCTCTCATTAAACCACTGTCATAGTAGTACTATCATCATCATATGGAGATATAGTATAACATTTAAATGATTAGCTTAGTAAACGTAAGAGAGGATTGGTTTATACCTTGCATTTAATTGGTTAGTTATAGTTATAGTGACATAATTATTTAAAGACGTTCTTTATCTTATACGTACTTAGATGTATATGATAAAGTTAATAAGACAAATGTATATTGTAAATAAAATTATGATGAGATCATAATTGTTAGATTCATATTACACTTACGGTATTATGCATAAATTAGTTCCTAGTTATTGTCCTATTAAGACTAGACATTAATTGAACATAAAAAGACTAGCACACGTTACATTTCTTCCATAGAAAGAAAGTAGTTCATCTTATAGACTAAAGTATAGAGATACTTAAACAATTGTTTGAGTGTTTTTTAGAGAACAAGTTCTCTAAATTGTCCCCATATGAGAATTCTATTTAAAACATTACTTTATTTTTATAAAAGTTCTTATTATGATGATTGTATAAGTGGTCCCTTTATTTGAGAACTTTAAAGTAACTCATAAAGGAATTATTATCTTAATATATTACTTACGACATATTCTAATCAAAAGTAGCTCAATCGATTAACAGTGGACATAGCATAAACTATATGAAGGTAGTTGAGTGCTTAACACAGGATTCATCACCCTAAAGTAGTTAGGAAGAATATTTTGTTATTTTTGATTAGTATTGATTCAGAAAATTTTTGATCAAGTTGGAATGACACTTTCAAAATAGTTTTCAAATATTATTAAAAGAATTAATTACTAAAAGTGAAGACCAGTATGATTAAACTCAAATAAAGTAAACTTTAATTTCATAACGTATGTCTAATTCGAATATTGTATAATAAAAGGGTTGATTATACAAAAAAATCATGTGTAAAAAAGGTTAAACAAAACAACTTTAATGTTCCAAAATATTTAGATGGTCATGATGCATTGTTAGATGTCAATCTTGATCTTTGAATATAAATTATTTAATTAAATAATTAAATATAAATGAAAGTTTTTTAATTTATATAATCCTAAATACGATTTAGGATTATAATTTATATTCATTGCTAACATATTTATGAACCTAATAGGTTACTACAAAGAATGAGGTGAATAGAGAAAAAGTATTTTAATCAAATTGAACTTGATTGTAAAGATTGGAAAAATTTAGAATTAAATATGAGATATTTAATAAATAAGGTTAGATATGAGATATGGATTGACCTCAATAAGTATTTAATTAGAATTAATCACAATTTTAATTTAAAATTTAATTGAAATAAGAGGTCTAAACCTTATTATAAATAGACCTAAACTTAAAGAGAGTTAGCATTTCTTATCTAACCCTTTTTATACCACTTGTAGAGTTCCCTCAATATCTTATGCAAATATAGTTAAAAGTTAGACATGTATGTGACTATAGTGGTTATGATGAACTAGTTATAGACGATTCCAATAAAACAACAAGAAAATAATAAAGTTTTATAATAAAATACGAATTATAATTTATGCTTTATTAATCATATTATAGGAATTAAACTAATCTTGATTTTTAATAAATAATATATTTTTGTATTTATTTTACTGCACACAAAATCGGATTCTACCTTAGTTTCTTAACTCTTTAATCTAACAAATAATTACAATCTCGACAATATAAAGAGGTTTACAAGAATTTCTTACACCAGTTAAACAAATGTATCCATGGAATAGCTCTCGAATGTTATTACATGACTATCATCTAATTTTGGAGCATGTACACGTTTGTTAGATGTGAAAAGGGAGAACTAGAGTTTTTGTTAAGTGGGACAAATCTTATAATTAAGGTTTTGTATACTAAACTTGTTGGACCCCATTTCCGGAGCCCAGACATTTAGAGACAAAACGAAACCCGTCATACCATAATGGTGGCGTGCCCACAATAGTTGAACATCGAACAATTAAAATTTAGAGAGTCACAAGCCAAAATCCAATCATATTTCATAAACGAATTCTGAAAGAGTTTATACAAGCTCATTTCCAAATACAAAATACAAAAATATGAAATACACACGATACAATTTGAATGCTTATGCTTAAAATGATTCTAAATTACAAAATTTCCTGAACTAACTGCATTACAAAAGTCTCTATTCTCACTGTTTGCCAGGCTTTGCAAGGATCAATGTTGATCTGTCCTTTTTTTTTTTTTTGCACCTGTGGAGTGGAAGGCAATGGGGTGAGCTACGAAGGTGCTTTTACATGATGGTGCTTTTGGCCTAAAGTTTAAAAGTCACCGTCTGCTTTTGCACGACAGTGCCTTTCCACTCCTTCTTCTTCTCTGACACCCTAACTTCTAATCACCATAAATTTTGATCCAAAACTCCAAAATTTTGCAAACTTTATATCAATATAAAGCTAAAAGAAAGATATAAAACTTTTATGAAGAACATGGAAACAATTTATGACTCTATAAGGGTCAAATTTTCAAAACAATGAAGCTTTCCGAAAAGACCACCCTATGCAGCATCACCAATTTCTACTAATCATATCTCCCAGATCAGATGTCCAAAAATGTCATACTATATACCATTGGAAAGCTAGAAAGATAAAATGCAACTTTCATGAAGACAATTTTATCAATACAGAAAAATCATAGACGTTTCGGATCAAAAATCCAACTCTCCACTACTATTCATTCCCAAAATTTTCAAACTTCCAATTTTCAAAAACTACCATTTCAAACTTTTTATTTCTAGGTTTTTTTTCTACTTCATTTCAATCAACTCATTTACCATAAATTCATACTACTCCAAAATATACAAGTTTAGTAAAAAAAATCATCAAAAACTAAGAATTCATAATCAACCTATCCATGCTCTGTTACTTTTCCGCATTTTCAACTTTCATTCTCAATCACTATTATTCCTCTCAACTTCCATTTAAACTCAATATCATCCATAAACAAATTATATTCCTCGATTGATCATGAACACTAATAACAGAACATACACACATTTACCTACTCATCATCAACTTACTACATTCACTACCTTAATCTTGTCTATCTTTTCAAATTTAAGAATTCTCCTTTTTCATTACTCATGACTAATCACTAAAAATTTCTGATTTAATAGTTCTAACTTCCAAGAAAAGTGCGAGGTCCAACAATTCTTCCTCTTAAAGAATTTCGTCCTCAAAATTCTTACTTGAGTGATCCAACAATGGAGGTAATGTTGTCTTATGTTTTTCTCAATCTCATAAGTAACTTCTTCAGTCACCTAGTTTCTTCCAAATGATCATAGTCAATAGACTCACTTGGTCTTTCAATCACTTGTTTAATCAATCACTGCCTTAACTAATTCCTCAATATATATGTATCTCAGATTGCTCACAATTTTCCACCTCTTGTGTCGATAACACCAACATCATATCATATCAATATCTCTTAACACACTCACATATACCACATTACAAATCTAAGACATTTTTGTTGATAATACTAACTCATAAGTTAATGGTTCAGTTCTTAATAACTTTATATGGACTAATACAATTCAAGCTTAGTTGATTCATTAGCCTAACCTAAGAAAATTTTGCGCTCAATCTAAACACACCTTGGGAAAGTGATATTCTTATAAACATTTCATCCGTTACTTCATACCTTCGGTGTTGATCCACCAACTCCTTTATCTTCTGAAATCACTTATTTCTAAAATTGATCAATTTCATTTATCAACAACCTTTCCAATAAATTTTGGCCTTCAACCAGTTTTAGGCCTTAATCATCACAGTACAAAAGCGAACAACTCTTTCTGCCCTCTAACTCCTCATACAGTATTCTAATGAAATCACTATGATAATGATTGTTATGCTTGGAGTCAATTAAAGCTGTACGTTGATCTCATATTCCTATGAACTCTTAAAATGTAATCTTTAAGCATATCTACAATAGTCAAGACTGTTGGCAACTCATAAGTGTGATCATTAACTTCTGCCTCCTTAACCATCAAACTCTATCTTAGTGTAATTCTACAGGGATGTATAGCTTAAGTTACCATTTGTAGTTTTCTAACAATGTCTTTACTCAATCTTTCTTCTCAGATACACACACTTCTTATTTTAATCACAACATATGATTCTTCCAATTCAAACTCAAAATTCCATATTCATTTTCAATTTCCTTGATAAGATTCATAGATTTTGAGTCCTCAATTTGGACTCTTATAAACTTTCCATGTAAAACTGCTCTTTACATTCAATGACTAGAGGTATTTCATTTTTTCTCAAATCATACGCTCTTTATTATACTAGATTTGGTAACCTTAATATCTGAATTTGTACTATTTCATTATAAAATTGTCTATTCAATGTATCAGATTACACACTACCTTTACCAGTATGGCACTCATTTGTACATTCCTTTCAAAGTCATTAACTTCCTTAAACTTACAAAATCTGTACATTCTCGAAATGACTCTGCACATCTAATGTCTCCAAGATTTCAAAGCAATTACCATCATAGCACTTTTAAACCATTTATCAACAACAACTCATAATACTTTAATTGTCTCATGCATACCAAAAACCACCTTATACTGTTACAACAGATTATATCTTAATCTCTGATGTGAAACTTCATTATATATTGCATAATCTCCAAATCCAAATGGCATAATTGACATTGAGGTTATAGTTTCTTAAAATTCTTCTTACAATCATCATTAATCCAGTTTTCACATTTTCCTCAAATGTTCAAAAGCATTCTTCTTGACTATTCGAATACATTCAAGATCTCATCCATGATCATCATCACTAATTGATTAGATTTTTCTTAGATCACTTAAATTTTCTACTTTATGATATGGTTAGGGCATTGATAACTTCAACAGATATAACCCAAATTTCCTTATGCCCATAATTAATTCTTGCAATTACTTAAGTGACTAATTCCTCAATGAAGGTAATATTATCTCATGTCATTTTCAGTTTCCCACTTGACTTATTTTCCCTAATGATTTTCTCTTTTCATCCGATTCCCTTTAATTCACATTGACTTATTCAATGCCTATTCATTCGTACTAACTCCTCCACATATTTCAATTTATTTGAATACTTCACTTTGTGTGTTGGTATCACATTCCTCATATTCAATTTGTAGCTCCCTAACATATTTACACCAATTATAATATGGACCTGTATTCTCCTCACATTAGCAATAGTATCACCTCGAATTTAAAGTCCACTCTTATAATTGGATACTTTACATCAAACAAAATACATACCTTTTTCAATAACATATTTTACCTCTCTTGGTTGGGTTTTTTTTAGGGATAGGACTCCCATACTCACTTTTGAATCATTACATATTCATCTCCAACTTGTTTCTTCATTGATCACTCTTAAACTGAATCGTCTGATCAACTTAACCCAATTTAGGGAAATTCTTCTTTGAAAGAAGATTCCTCGCTATAATCATCGATACTGTTCATGAAATCCTTATCAATCAACTATTTTCCATCATTACCTATCAATCATTCTTAGTACCTCAAGAAGATCAATTTCATTATTCATAATATCTCAATATGATCAATTTATGTCATAGCTTACATGATCAGAACACCCCTTAATATAAGGCTCAATGAGATACTAAACAATTTCATTTACTCTAATATCTTGGCATATGTCACCAAAATCATTACATCTGATCCAGAGATGTATTTATGTCATTTCACCAATTAGTAGCTTTTGCTAAGGATACTTTAATTCCATTTAATTCTAGATAACTTTTCTCCTTTTGTGCCAATCCTCGATCATGAGGATTATGCCATAATTATGTCCTTCTTTTTCCTCAAATTTATCACATATGGTAACATCATTAACAATCTAAATTCCTTCCCAATTGATCACTACAAGGACTTCCATGTCTTGCTCTAACTCATCTTAGACTTTGAACTATAATAACTATGACCAACAATATTCAATAAGTCATAGATTGCTTCTTATATCATCTCCACGCATATAATACACATAGAATTAGTATTCTCACTTATCATGGTGTCCCTATTATTAGATATGCACTCACAATGACAAATCAACTTACCCTTGACACCATTTTTTTATACCATTGTTATCCTCTCACCTTCCAATTACCATATATCATCATGCATACCTATGTTTGCATACAATTCGGAATCATAGATGCACGCTCATCTAAAAATTATGATCTTAATTTTATAAACATATTCTTATACTAAATCATAACTCTTGTCACTTTTTTTTTTGAATTCAAACAATCATTTCAAGTCCAAGTTCAACCTCTCAAGGTCACTTTTCACTTGGCTCGTACTTTTTATTCTCGCCGTTTCTATTTATATTCTTATTTTTAGAAGTCCTTCAACTTTTCTCCTCTCTCATTCTTGCCTAAAATCCTATCTTATAAGCATTTCTAACTTTCCCTTAATATCTTCTTATACTGAATTACAATCTCTTATCACAATACTCATATAACCATTTCGATTCCAAATTCATCCTTTTATAATCATAACAATTTTATGATTTCATTTCATTATGCCTGTACACTTTAGTCTCCTATACCATATCCAAATATCGATCTCATATGTACTCAATCATATTATTCTTCAATTTATCCATAAACTTTCCTCTTCTTACATTCTAACCAAACACCATTCTTCTCATCCCTTCTACTAGTCCAAACTTTTAACGGAAGTTCACACATGCAACTCATATAGTTCCAATTACTAGGATTCTATACTTATCAGTACCCTTCTCTAATGGAGAGGAATCAGATGCAGCAGATCCTTATAAAACTCCTCGTATTCTTTTACGAGATGGTATTTTATTCCTTCTATAAAACACTAATGTTTCAGCTGACTTCCATTTTTAATCTTGTTCCCTACATGTATGCATGATATGCATATCACTTAATGCAACACATCAATTCACAATACATAATTAATCTTATAGCCTACCAATTCATAACACTATACATTCTGA
>JANSVA010000002.1:14203603-14216197 GCA_025504915.1 Erythroxylum reticulatum | reverse complement strand
TGTGGATGTGATTATTATTTCGTAGGGTACATTGAAGATTTCAAGTTTTCCATAAGGATAGAATTGTGTACTGACTTAGGGGAAAATATGGAATTATATAGGTAGAATTGGTAAAACTAGTCTTATTGAAAGTTTTAGAGGGTCTTTCTAGCTTTCCAACGATATAAAGTTTGTGAATTTTCGATAATGGAGTTGGGAGATATGAGCATTACAAGATTGTAGGCTCCATTCATCTTAGTTTTGCTTCTATCTCAAAATGACGTCATCATCATCTTAGTATGACGTCATATTCGTCTTATTTTTCTTCCCTTTCAAAATGACGTACTCATCGTCTTAGTATGACATCAGCTTTGTCTTAGTTTGACTTTTTGCGTCTCAGTTGACAGTCTCATTTTGGGCAGAACATCTTCTAGTCCAAATTTGATCCTATAGATGACAGAATTGGTCTTTAAGGTCTTCATAAGAGTTATAGATCTTGAAGTCCTCTTTATATTCATATATAGAACACATAAATATGAATTATTTAAAAAAATTTATACCCATTTTTCCGATTGATCTTAGTATGACATCAGCAAATCGTCTCATGACGTCAACATCGTCTTATTTTGGGCAGAACATCTTCTAGTCAAAATTTGATCCTCTAGATGATAGAATTGGTATTTAAGGTATTCATGAGAGTTGTATATATTGAATTCCTCTTTCTATTAATTTAAATAACACATAAATCTGAATTCTGTACAAAAAGTTATACCTATTTTTCCAATTGGTCTTAGTATGACGTCAGCAAATTGTCTCATGACGTCAGCATCGTCTCATTTTGGGCAGAACGTCTTCTAGTCCAAATTTGATCCTCTAGATGATAGAATTGGTCTTTAAGGTCTTCATTAGAGTTGTATATCTTGAAGTCCTCTTTCTATTAATTTAAAGAACACATAAATCTGAATTCTGTACAGAACGTTATACCCATTTTTCCGATTGGTCTTAGTATGACGTCAGCAAATCGTCTCATGACGTCAGCATCGTCTCATTTTGGGCAGAACATCTTCTAGTCAAAATTTGATCCTCTAGATGATAGAATTGGTCTTTAAGGTATTCATGATAGTTTTATATCTCTAAGTCCTCTTTCTATTCATTTAAAGAACACATAAATCTGAATTCTGTACAGAAAGTTATACCATTTTTCTGATTGGTCTTAGTATGACGTCAGCAAATCGTCTCATGATGTCAGCATCGTCTTATTTTAGGTAGAACATATTCTAGTCCAAATTTGCTCCTTTAGATGATATATTTTGTCTTTAAGGTCTTCATGATAGTTGTATATCTTGAAGTCCTCTTTCTATTCATATAAAGAACATCTTAATCTGAGGTCTCTAGTGAAAGTTATGCTTGATGCCCTGATACAGGTTTAGTATGGAAAAGGGCAAGTATTGCTTCCGTGTTTGATTCCGAATGCTGGGCTTCAGAGTTAGGGTCCAGCATTGTGGGTATCAGACAGATTGCGATCAATGATAAAAGACCAAAAGAGGGATTTGTCTTTAGATCCAGTGATTGCTTTACAGGTCAAAGTCGTAAATTTTGCAAAACAAGTTAGCAGCTTCACCTCAAGTTCATCAGTGGAAGTAGTTCAAAATACATGTGAGTTATGCAATCAGCAGGGGCACTTCACCAATGACTATCCAGTAGTTGCTACAGCTAAGCAAGCCAAGTTTGTGGGAAACAATCGTTTAGGAAATAACCCATTCTCAAACACATACAACCATGGATGGCGGAATCATCCCAATTTTTCATGGAGTAACATCAACAACACAGTGGGAGAGCAAAGACAACTTCAGCCTAAGAATCCATTCGAAGCTAAGATAGAGAAATTTATAGAGATGATTGGAGCTAAGCTGAATCAACAAGATGAATCACAACAGATGCTGGAAGCAAAGGTTGATCAAATAGTGAAAAATCACTCTTCTTCAATTCACAATTTGGAGGTCCAAATGGTACAATTAGCAACTGCACTTGTTTAGTAGAATCTTAGAGGTTTTCCAAGTACCATAAATGTTAGACCTCAAACTTTTCCTAGAAGTTAGAACTATTAAATGAGAAATTGTTGACATTTAGTCTTGTGTAAAGAAAAAGAAGAATTCTTCAATTTAAAATGAAGTAGAAAAGATGGTTTAGGCACAAGATGGGTTATATGTGAAATGTTGGAACTTAAAAGTTAGAAAATGTAGTTGAAACATGTTCACTGAGTATGCTTTAGTTTTTTTAGCCATAACTTTTTCTCTAGTTATCGAAATGAGATGATTTTTAATTTAGAATAAACTATAGACATAGGGCTATAACTTATTTGATGAAATCAAGTTTCGATTCAATTTTTAAGAATGTCAATTTTTAGATGGAAGTTGAGCATAGAATATTGTTTAAGCATAAGAATAATCCAAAAATGTTTGGGATATAACTTTCATATTTCTGAACTAAATTGAATAATTTTGGTGTTATTAGAAATTTAAGACTATAAGAAACATTTTTCTAGAAGGAAGTGTTATCAAATTCCTTCAATTACCTGATCAAAAAAGGTCTGGATTTTTGGAAGGAGTTAGGCATGAATTAAATGAATTTTGAGGTCTTAATAGATTATTTTGTGGAGTTAATTATTATGTTAATGTTAGTAAGATATGACATAGGTTAATTGAATTAAAGTGTTAAGGTAGTAAGACTGCATGAAGGGCATTTTTGGAAGACCACTTAAGGTTAAAAGAACCTAAGCTTATAAGGAAGGGTAAAATGGACATTTTGGGCTCATTAAGGCTATAAAGGAGAAGATGAAAGGTGGGCTTGTATGTGAAGAAGCCAAAAAACGAAAATTAGAAGAGAGAAGGGGGAGAGAGTGTCGTTGGAGAGAAGGAAAGCTAAGCTAGGTTTTGATTTTTCTTAGTCTTAAAGAGTGTTTTTGAAGTTGTTCAAGAAAGGAAAAAGGAAGAGGAGGATTAGAGCTTCCATTAGAACCAACAATCTCTTTGTTTGGTGAAGATTCAAGGTAAGTTTATATTTAATATTTTGGATTTTTGGAAGGATTTTGGTTCATAGAGCTTAGGAAATGCATGGGCTTAAGTATTCTAGGGTTAATTTCATGTATATGTTTCTTTGGGTTTTTCAATTTAAATTCGTATTAAATAGGGATTTTTGCCAATGTTGAAGGGAGGTAAGAGAGGCAAGAGGAGCAAGGGGGAGAGGTCTCTTTGAGCAAGTATTAAGAAAGGAAATTCAAGGTGGGTTTCATGTTTATAATTGAGCACTAAGCCATGAATGTTTTCTTTTAAAGCAAGAAAATGAAATGATTTCAAATTGCTTCATAATTGTTACATTATTGCTTTTGAATGACTTCATAAATTGTTATATATTTGGTATATGAATTTGACGGAAATGCATGTGAAATATTTCATGTTCATGGATAATTGTGTTTCTGAAATATGCCTTTGTGGCAATATGTTAAGAAAATCATGTTTTTGAAAAAGTGCCATTTTGGGTAATCCGTTTTCAAGTCATGAAATACATGTTATGTGGGTTTGTGGTGGTCCCCTAAGTTAAGTCAAGTGCACTTCGATTAAAGGCTTCTGCTGCCTACCTGCTAGTGGCATGGATCTCCTTCACAGATTTCCATATGTTCATGGCTACGCAAAACCATTTTATGGGATTGTGATAGTACATTCTGTTCACGACTACACAGGACCCTTATGGGAAATGTGTAGTACACTCTATTTTGGAGTACCCAAACTATTTTTGATGTGCTTATGTGTTTATGATTTGAGACAAGTTTGATGAATTCATGATTTATGATGTTTATAAATTGCTTAATAAGTTGTGAATTCGGGAAATATGTGTTACATGGATTTCAATGTGAATCTTACAATAGAAATAAATATTTCAATAGTTTTTGCTTATTTCTCAGTTATAAACTTGTTACCCGTGAGCTTTAAGTTCACCCCCCCTTCGGTCCCATCTTCTGGTGATGACCAAGAGATCGAGTGACTGAGAGTCAAGACATCACTCCAGAATTGCATATTTTGTTTTATTTTGGAGTAATTTATGTAAAACAAGGCTGTAGTCGCATGTTGATTAATTATTGTTCAAATACCCCTTGTATTTTGGAATTTTGCGAAATGTTGTATTGTGGCTTGGAAAGCCCATTGAAGCTTTGTAAAATGCTTATCTTTTAATGATAATGAAATATGATTGTGTTTTTGTCTCATGACTCTCAAAGTCTGTACCTTGCATTTTCAATCTTTTCATAGGTGTAGAAATTGTATTCTAACTTTAGGGAAAGAACTGTATTGATTTAGGTAGAATTAGACAAAGTTGTCTTCATAAAATTTGTAGCTTATCCTTCTAGCTTTCCAACGATATAAAGTATGAAAATTTTGGATATTGGAGTCAAGAGATATGATAATTATAATTTGGTAATGTTGCATAGGGTGTAATTCAGGACAACTATAGAAAATGATGGGATTTAATTGAATGTGATGAATCAAATGAGTTGAAATTCGAGAGTTTTATGAGATCAATGTGGTGTTTGAATTGTGAGGAAGTGATATTGCACTAGAAAAGGTGAATTTGAGAAGATTATGAGTGAAAGTGATGTTAGAATGGATGTAGGAACCACTAGAGAGGCTTTAGAGGGAGATTTGTATCACCTATATCCGTTAGACGGACTTTAGGTCTATTAAATGGACCTTCTCAGCTCTGTGAGGACCTCCAGCCTTGCCCATGTCCATTTAATGGATATTAAGTTTGTTAAACGGACCTTCTCGGGTCTAGAAAGGCCCCCAGCCCTGTGTATGTCTGTTAGGCAAACATATGTGTCTGTTTAACAGACATACACTGTACACTTTCAAAATTTTGCGTTTATATGGAAAAATCTCACTTTGAAGTCTTAGAAAATTGTAGATCTAGAAGTCCTCTTTTAAACTGTTCAAAAATGACCTCAATTCGATATCTCTAGTAAAAGTTATGTCAATTATCCCAAAACAGGTTCAGTATGATTGAGGACAAAATCATGTTTGATTCTTTTGGACATAACTGCATCCTCCAACCTCCAAATGAAGTGATTCTTAAACCAACAGATTCCTAACACATTTTCTATCTCTCATAAAAATTGGTAGCTTTTGGTTTTGATATAAAAAGATTGATAAAAAGATAGTGAGGGGTCAGTTGAGAGAGCATGACTAGGGTATGAACATACTTTGGCTCCTTAAGTATAACTTCATATATAGAGCTCTAATTGAGATGGTTCTTACTTCAAATTAAACTAGAAACTTAGAGGTACAATTGTTTTGAAGAAGTAAAATTGTGATTTTGGTGATTGACTGGTGTGGGCATACCACCCTTGTGGGATGATGGCTAATGAGGGTTCATTGAAATAATCCTACGGGATAATACGCTCATGGTTTATGACTACGGATGTTAGGCTCCAAAAACAGGTTCCAACAACAAAACCAAATCCAAAGGAGTCTTCAAAAGCTATATGTCTGAGGAGTGGTAAGGACAAGCAGACAGAAGTAGGGTGTGATCATGAGTACGTTAAGGATAAACAGAGTGAGTCATAAAGCCTCAGTCACGATCGTGAGGAATCAGGGTGCGATAGCACCTTAGGAGTTAAGACAAAACCGGAAAAATCAAGCTTCAAGTGCACTCTCAACAATGAAAGGTGCGATTGCACATGCCATGAAATAGTAAAAACAAGTATGTTAAAGCAGTTATGTACCACCTATTCCTCTCCCTTGATGACTTAAGAAACAACAGTATGATAGTCAGTTTGCCTCATTTCATGAAAAGTTAAAATATTTGCAGATTAATCTTTCTTTTATGAAGGAAATGAAACATCTGCCCAAGTATGCTAAAATTTTTAAAGATATCCTAACTCATAAGAGGTCGCTTATTGATAATGAGACTGTGTAACTTCTAAAAAAATGTAGTTGAATAATTTCTGACACTATTCCTTCAAAACTACAAGATCCTGGAAGTTTCGTGATTCCTTTTGTAGTTGGTGATAGACAATTTAACAAATGTTTGTAAGATTAGGGTGCAAGTATAAACTTGATGCCCTGTTTAGTTTTTCAGAAATTAGGACTTGACGAGGTTAAGCTGACATCTATCGTGTTGGAAGTAATGGATCAATCAATTAAGAGGCCGTTTGGGATTGTGGAAGATGTGCTCACAAAAGTGGACAATATTATCATTCCAGTGGATTTTGTGGTGTTGGATTTCAAGGCTTATTCATAATGTCCATTGATTTTGAGCCATCCATTCCTCTACATAGGAAAAGCTTTAGTAGATGTCTATGGAGGGAAACTCATATTGCATATTGGTGAGGAGCAAGTTAAGTTTTGTATGATGTCGATCATGAAGCATCCAATGGATAATGAGGTTTGTATAAAGGTAGATGTTGTGGATGAATGTGTGTTGAGTATGGTGGAAAGCAAAGAGAAAGAAGTTTCTTTTGATCTGAATGTAGAGGTTATTGGTGAAAGTAAGGGTGAACAAGAAAGAATAAAGAAGTTGCTGCGAGAAACAAATCCAGTGCCACCGTCCATTATGCATCCACCAGTTTACTTAGAGGAAGGAAGCAAGTCTATGAGGGAACGACAGAGAAGATAAAATCCAAACATGAAGGAAGTTATAAAAAAAGAGGTCGTTAAATTACTTGATGCGGGAATTATCTATCCTATTTCAGATCGTGAGTGGCTATATCCGCTTCAGTGTGCCGAAAAAAGGAGGTATGATCGTCGTTATAAATAAGGAAGGTGAGTTTATTCCTATAAGAATAGTTACGTGGTGGAGAGTTTGCATTAATTTCAGAAAGCTGAACTCTGCTACACGAAAAGATCATTTCCCATTACCATTTGATCATTCCTATAAAAACAATTACGTGGTGGAGAGTGTGCATTGATTTCAGAAAGCTAAACTCTAGTATATGAAAAGATCATTTCTTGTTACCATTTGTTGATCAAATGGTGGAGAAAGTATCAAGTCATGCGTTTTATTATTTCTTGGATGGATATTTGGGTTATAATCAAATTTTTATCTATCCTCAGGATAAAAAAAAGACCATATTCATATGCCTCTATGGAACATTTGCATATAGAAGAATGCCTTTTGATTTGTATAACACTTCAACAACGTTTCAGCAGTGTATGATGAAATTTTTGCTGATTTACAGAAAGATTTCATAGAAATATTTATGGATGATTTTTCAGTTTTTAGTGATTCGTTTGATGCATGTTTGCAGAATTTAGGGAAGGTGCTTGCAAAATGTGAAAAATCAAATTTAGTTCTTAACTAAGAGAAATGCCATGTTATGGTAAATGAGGGCATAATGCTCGAGCATAAAATTTCCAGCAGGAGAATTAAAGTTGACAAGGCTAAGATCGAAGTGATAGTAAAGTTACCACCTCCTACTAATGTGAAAGGAGTTCATTCATTCTTAGGACATGCCAGATTTTATAGAAGATTCATTCAAGATTTTTCCATGATTACTTGATCTTTAAATAATTTGCTTATGAAAGATGCACCTTTTGATTTTAATGTTGAGTGTGTGTATGCTTTTGAGACACTTAAGGCAGCTCTTACTACAGCACCTGATTGATCATTACCATTCGAGGTGATGTGTGATGCAAACGATCACGCTGTAAGTTGTGTACTAGGGCAGCGGAAGGATAGGAAACAACATTTAGTCTATTATAAAAGCAAAACATTATCGGGGGCCCAATTGAACTACACAACAATCAAGAAGGAGCTTTTGGTAGTGGTGTTTGCATGTGAAAAATTTTGATCATACCCCCTTGGAGCAAAAACAATAATCTTTCAGATCATGCAGCATTAAGGTATTTGTTTAACAAGAAAGATGCAAAACTAAGACTAGTTCGTTGGGTGTTGTTATTGTAGCAATTCGACATTGAAATTAAGGATAAAAAGGTAGCTAAAAATGTAGTGGCAAATTATATATCTCGAATCGAACAAGAGAATAATATAGACGATCATCCAATTCGAGAAGAATTTCTAAATTAGTAGTTTTTTCTTATTCAGCAGTTGGAAACTCTATAGTATAATGACATAGTAAATTATGTGGTGAGCAGTATCGTTCCTGTCGATTTGTCTTATCAACATCGAAACAAATTTTTTACAAACTTTAGCATTACCATTGTGAAGAACCATATTTATTTCGAATATGTGCTGATGGATTAATTCAGAGATATGTTCCAAAAAATGAGATGCTATATGTGCTAACTCATTATCATGATTCGCTTTATGTAGGGCATTATGGGGGAAATAGAACTGCGAGTAGAATCTTGAAAGGTAGATTTTATTGGCTAATGTTGAACCAAGATATAAGGGAATTTGTACAAAGATGTGATAGATGTCAGCGAACGGGTAACATTTTGAAAAGAGACAAGATGCTACAAGCAAGTCTATTATAGGTTGAGATATTCGATGTATGGGGAATCAATTTCATAAGACCATTTCCTACATCTTATGGAAACAGATACATATTGGTGGGCATAGATTATGTCTCCAAATGGGCGGAAGCTAGTGCTAGCTCAAGTAATCATGGAAGGGTGGTAACAAAGTTCTTGAAAGGGCTGTTCATGCATTTTAAAATTCCACGTTTATTAATCAGTGATGGCAATTCTCATTTCTGTAACTCAAGGCTTGAACTTCTGTTTAAACGATATGATGAACATAGGGTGGCAACACCTTATCATCCACAAACAATTGGGCAGGTGGAAGTTGTTAATAGAGAGCTCAAAAGGATTTTGGAGAAAATAGTGAACAAAGTAAGGAAAGATTGGGCTATGAAGCTTGATGATACCTTTTGGGCATATCGAACAGCTCTTAAGACACCTATTGGAATAACTCCATACAGACTTGATTATGGTAAGGCATGTCATTTGCTTGTGGAACTGGAACACAAAGCTTACTGGGCTATCAAAACGCTTAACATGGATAGCAAAGTGGTAGGGATTAAGAGATTGCTGCAGTTGTAAGAGTTGGAGGAGTTACGTTTCACAACCTATGAGAAAGCCAAGTTATTTAAATAGTGAACTAAGAAATGTCACGAAAAACACATCAAAGATAAGCACTTCAAGAAAGGTGATTTTGTATTGCTATATAACTCAGGGTGGAGTGGCCCTTTCAAAGTCACCACTATTTATGAGAATGGAGCTTTGAAACTTGATAATGCACGCAGTGAGAAGTTCAAGGTGAATGGTCAAAGATGTAAGCTTTACCTCGGAGGTCTTATCCATCGACCTAAGGAGGTAATGGCTTTTCAATTTAACCCTTGAAGGAAAGGTTTGTCATGCTAAAAGACCTTAAAATTTAGCATGTATGTGTGTAGGTTTAATTAAAAAAATTTGTTTGCTTGTTTGTTTAAGAAGTTGTTTGTGGAAAATAAGTCTAGTGTGGTCGCAACTCTAGCATGCGGTCACACTATGTTGTAGGTAAAGTAGGGTGCGCTCACAAGTCTTTAAGATGCGATCGTGATCAAGGAGAGATTTATGATGCAGTTTTCGGTGTGATCACGAGACTTTAAGGTACGATCACAATCGAGGAACTACTTTGCAGGTACAGCTCTACTGCGATCGCGAGCTGTTTGGTGCGATCGCATTACGCTAGGTAACATTTAAAATTCAAAAATTTCTTAGTTTTTGACCTAAATTTATGAGTCTTTAACTGCTTTTCTGTCTCCTTTACCTATTTAAACATTGTCTTGGGAGTTTTTTGTTTTATTCTATTCTCAAAACCCTAGCCTCCAAAATTTTTGTTGTGAATCAAGAGAATCACAAAGAAGAGAGAGAAAGAAGAGAGAGAGAAATATCCTTTCAAATATCCTTCACACAAATCACCCATTAAAGAGAATGTCAAGGAGGAAGATTGTAACATGCAAGTCTAAAGGGAAAGGTAAGGGTGTTCAACAGTTGATATCGGGTCTAGCACAATATTCCACCCCTTTTCCAATCTTCTCGCTTGAGGAAGGAAAGAAGTACCAAAAGGTGAAAGTGAAAAGAATTATTGTTCCAAGATACTTTGATTAGGAGATGGTGACGTAGCTAGGTCTAAAATCTTCTAGCTATAGCCGAGCGATTAGGATGGTTGTGTTTGATTATGGGAGAATGGGAGATTTATGAAGAGCTGGTATATGAATGTTACACCACATTGGTGGTGGAAGGGAATAAGTTCACAAAATTGAAGTTTAGGCTGTGCGGACAAGAGTGGGAGATTGATTTTTCACTGTAAGAAAACTTATTTGGGCTGCCACAATTGGGTTCGATCAAACCAACTAGCAAAGTTTCCTTAGGGGATTTCTGGAGAACAATTACAGAGGGTTCATTAGCATATTCAGTTCATAATGACCCAAATTTGCTCATTTAGGATGCCTCGTTGATTCTTCTTCATAAATTCATGGTAGTATCAATTTTTAGTAGGGTGGAGAGTAACAAGGTATCAAGTCAGGAGCTATATGCTTTGTGGTGCAGTTCTAATAACACACCCTATTGTACCTCCTTCCACTTGCTGAAGGGGTTTGTCCAGATGGCATGACCTTTAAGTGCCAAATTGGGATTGGGATATATATTGACCGCATTAGCTCAATCCGTGGGTCTCAACCTCATGACAATGAAATATGTTCTGACAGAAGTTTTCAACCAAAGATACTTGCATGTTTGTGTCCTGATGAGCTTCATGGGATGTAGTTTGTGGCCTTATCATAAGAGAGTAATCGTCAAACATCGAGTAGCAAGGGAGTCATCCTCTGGTGAAGAAGAAGAAGAAATCAGCGACTCACAACAACAAGAAGCACAATCTACAATTCCTATTATTAATACTACTACAATTTTGGAAGTGCTCAAACTTTGGGAATATGCTACCGTAGCAAATAGCAACAGGTTAACTGCAATTGGAAAAACAATGGTGGATATTCAAAAGCAGTAGCAATACCAAGCAAAGAAATTGAAGAAATTATTCATTACGTCTAATGTGAAGGTACCATCACCTACACCTTCACCACCAGGTTCTCCTATTTCCTAAAAGCTCTACTAAATGTTCTTTTTATGTCCTTGTCCATTGATGGTGTGTTTGTGATGTTTCTTATTTTATATTTTTTTTAGTTTGTTGTGTTGATGACTAAAGTCGTAACATGCCAAAATTCTTGAACTTAGCTTTGATAGATTTTTAACTTCATACATGCCCTTTTAGTCATTAAAATGTAGAAAAGCAACTAATGATCATTTGAGGATAGTGCACATACAGGAATATTTTTGATAGTTTTAGTGGAATTATTTGTATTAAGTTCTTTGCTAATAATTATTACTATTGTTATTTACTTGAAGTTTTCACTATAGGAAAAGAAAATTTTGCATGAATGATAAGGAGGAAATAAAAAAAACTACCTCCAAATTTTTGCTCCACTGTGCTGAGGGTGCCCAAAATTGGCCTTGGACACATGAGTAGCACTAGTTGTCACTTGATGATGAAAATTAAGTAGGTTTTGTATATATGAGTATGCTCCTCATTTGCATTTAATTGAAAACTTTTCATCTCAACCAAGCTTCATTAAGTTGTGATAGAAATAAAGTCTCTTCATCCTCATTGCACAGTTTTAACAACAAGTTGATAACAATTCAAATATGTTTAAGGGAGAATTTAGTATAATAATGAAGTTATTAGTGCTATTTCCTACTCTTGTATGCGTACTATTTATAATTTGAATTGAGGAAGCTTTTCTACATTTTTGGTAATTAAGGGATTGTAGGAGATTAACAATCATGTCAAGTTGGTGGCTGAAGCTGAAGCAGCTACTTTCGAAGTAACAGAAAGAAAAGCAACGACTGGAGTGGGAGAGTCAGAGTCGAAAAGAGGATTCCTCACTTCTTTTAAATCCAAATTCTCCCTAAATGATGAAGAGAGAACAAAAAATTCTTTGGTATCAAGCTATTTGATTCATTGCTTTTGTTTTATTTTCTTTTGTCGTATTGTGTGCTTGCAGACAAGCACAAGTATAGTGGTGAGTATTGATGTGAGTTTATTTACATCTTGAGTTTTAATATTTTTAGTTATGTTTTTGGTACTTTTCGTTCTTGGTTTAGTAGTTTAGTTTAGTTTTGGGGCAATTTTGATGTTTGTTAAGTGTGAAGGAACAAGGGAGCAAGATGATAAAAGATGGAGAAAGAAACAAGGAAAAACGTATCTAATGTGATCGTAAGGAAGAATGGCATAAGCACAACTGAAGTGCGATCACATCATCAATGGTTCTTCTAGAGGTACCCTCGGGTGCGATCGTGAGTCAGTCAGGTGTGATCGCACTCGAGACATTTGACCAGGAGATAGGCTATTCGTACACAGGTGCAATCGCAAGTTTCATGGTGTGATCACAATGCGTAACTTCAGGGGTAATTCTAACGTTTCATCATGTTTTAAAATGAATGGTGAACGTTTAGAAGAAGTCTTCAATATGCAAGAACATGGGAAGGAGCTGTTACAATTCATTGGAGGTGGACAGTCATAAGAAAACTCATCAAGTTTATATAAAAGGAGGGCTAACAAAAGATC
>JANSVA010000002.1:14171890-14191793 GCA_025504915.1 Erythroxylum reticulatum | reverse complement strand
ACAATAATCACATTCCCAATGTGTACTTAATAATTTATCATAGGATTTAATTTCAAATAGTCTCATCAAACACAAGATTACATGTAATAATATCATATATATATATATATATATATATATATAACATGCAATTTAATATGCATCTAATAAATATATCAAATATATAAATAAAGTATGCAACTTATACACTCTACATAAAATTATTTGCACAAAATATCAAGCTTCGTTTAATTCTAGTTATTGATTTTTATACTTTAAAATAATATTTATAACTCCTTGGAAAACTAAATTAGATTAAACTCATTGATTCTTAAATAAATTAAATTTCTATTCCAAATAGAATTTTAACCTTTTACTGGAAAGTAAATAGATAATATTCTAAAAGAATATTTGGCCGTGTAAGAGCAATCCAAATGATACAAGCATGTAAGCATATAAGGATGGGATTGTATATTATCTTGTTCCAAAATTGCTAGGCAAACTAAGCAATGAAGCAAAGTACTTTTGAATAATTTTTAATCTTATAAAACCCTCAATATTCCATAAGTGCATAGGTTGTAAGCGTAGTATATGAGATGTTGATCCCATGAGGAATTAGTGAACTAATCGAATCGTAATTTGTCTAAAGACTAAATTTGTAATTAAAATGAAAATAAAAAATAAATTAAGCAATTGAATATGAGTTAATTGAAAATGAAATTGTAAAATTAATGAAAAGAAATCAAAATTAAGCACAACTAATTAACAATTGGAAATTCACACAAGGATGGTTAACCAATTATAAAAAAGGGGATTCATCCTTTCATCTAATATTAACTTAATCACTTTTGAGTTAAGAAACAATCATATTACCTATCTCATTAACATAAAAAAACAATCATATTAACATTGATTGAAGAACAAATCCCTAAAAGAGATTTAAAAATTCACCATCATCATATCCATCTTATACATCAAAATGAAAGAAATAATAAGATGGAAAAGAAATATAACTTGGAGTGGGACTAAAATGCCAGCAATAGCAGCAGTTCCCTCTTCCTCTCTCCTCTTCTCTCTTTTTCTCCCATCTTCCTTAGCTTGTTTTTGAATGTAGCAAAATGGAGGGTCCCTTAGATTAGGTCATTATTGTAACACCCCATTCTCATAGGACATGTACTTGACATCCTGAGTGATATTCGAGTACGAAGCCTGCAAGAGCGGCATGCTAAAATAGTCATCATTTAAAACTCATCGCAAATTGTTTGAAACAATGTACATATATGTGGAAAATCAATAATCAATTTTAATCCAACTTATTTATAAACAATTTTAGTCACAAAAATTACAATCATTATTAAACTCATCAGAGTTTTAGTAATCACTTGGGCCCATTACAGAACAAAACACTTGCAATCATAAAGTCATTTCATTACCAAATCATAAACATACACTTTGTACAATTCTTGTGGAACATATTCAAAAACACAAAATTCACTTAAGACATATGCAGGCACACACTGATCCCGACTTGGAACTTTTACTCGGAGCCTCTTTGGAATTCTTTACTAAACCTTGAAAGCTGCATTGTTATTTTTTATGAGTTTTACGAACTCAGTTAAGTAACCATCCTCGATGGCTCACTCATATAACAAAATTCAAGCATTATATAATCACATAGTTCATATAGTCAAATAGATCATATCAATTTATCATTACATTTTAGCTTTACAAATCATTCAATGAATTTCATCATATACGAATGCTATATGCACAAGACTCACATTCGTTTTTATTATTGTGAATGAGAGCCTATCACATACATATATAGATACTAGCCCATTAGGCTCAGCCAGAATAGAATCATAGAGTATAGCTCTATGTGCAGAAACAGTAATCACAGAGCAAAGCTCTACGTGTAAGCGCTTTATATTGTCTATTCGAGTCACAACGCCTTTATCTAAGCATACATCTATGAAATGCATCAAATATAAAATTAAGTCATGTATAGTAGACATTCATAATTCATAATCAAAATCTCATAGTCATCGGACCTAAGCCTGGCATTCAACTTTCTTTGAGAATTCAAATATCATTCAGAGGATATCAAACATAAATCCAACATTCAACTTTCTAGTTGAGAATCAAAATATTCAAGTAGGTAATCTCATTCACATACAAGTAGCACTTCTAATGATATTCACATGCATCGAATGCTTCAGACCATTATTGTCCAGAATTCAGTACACATTCATTAATATCAAATTCAATTTAGTAATAAACAAAACAAATCAAGGTGAGACCATCTTAGGTTACTCACATTACACTCCAGTATGCTATTGCCTAGATGGTCCAGCAATATTCGATTGGCATCCAATGAGGTCCTCTATATCATACATTTGCACAAATGTATAAGTCTTTCCTTATGCACATCAACGTATAGACAACACGCACAATGCATGTTCAATGACAATTCCGGGTATCTTGTCGAGATTTTGTCACCATATCATTCAGATAGCAAAAACCTCATTAATATAATTTGTACTTAGGGTTTGGACCATAATAAAACAATGTAAAACTAATTTCATAACCCAATTGATCATTTCAGTTTGTTTTCTCATAATATACTTTTGGTTTACATAATAATTATGATAAAGTGAATGAAAAAATTAGGCAACACTTCCTTCTAAAAAGCCATTCTCCAATGTTTTAGGTTTCTAATGATACTAAAATCATTCAATTTGGTTCATTATTCTATGAGTTATGCTCAAAATACCACAGACTGTGTACATTTGAAATTTTGGCTAATGCATGATCATGCATTCAAGTTGTACACCTCATATCTCTTAATTACAATATAAAAAATTACAAACTTTATACCAATCAAAACCTAAGACAATAAGCTATAACTTTTATGAAGACATCTTTGTCTGATTTGGCCTATATCAATACAATTTATTCAATAACAACAGGATATGATTTCTGTCCCTAGTAATGCTACTACCTAAGCCAACACTTACTTTCAAGCTCAATCAAGACCTTTAAAGACAGAATTAAAATTCAATTTCTTCTTAACATTTGTAGCCAAATGTCTTTAGTTCAATTTAAATCAAGAATCATTTCATTTGTAAATCTGTTGATCAAAATATAGACAAAATACCGAAGCATATTCAATAAAAACATTACGGTTCTCAAATTCCAGCACACCTCAACATTTTTATCCTAACACCCCCTTTTGGGATAACTTTGCATGATCATTATGAGAAGGAAAATGGTGTATTTTAGTAACACTTTCTTCTGGACAATTGTTCCCCTATGTTTCTAGTTTCTAATAACACAAGAATCATACAATTTGATTCATTATACTGAAATTTATATCCAAAAGAGTTTAGACTATTTTTAAACTATAACATAACTCCTAACTCCACTTCCAACTAGATTTTGAAATGCTTAGAGATAGAATTAACATTTAGCTTCTTCAGCAAAGTTGTATACATGTGTCGCTTGTTTAATCTAAATTAATAATTAACTTATTCAGAAATTTACAACTCAATTTATAATCAAAATACTGAAATCTATTCAATGAAAATTCTCAAGTTCATAATATTCCAACATACATCTTCAGCAATATCTCATATATGTCATTTCAATTGAGGCATAATACTCATACTACCAAACATATCATAAAGATCATATTGTCACTTACTTATTAGGCTATCAATTCATCTCAAACTTCAGATTAAACCAAGTCTTCATACAAGAAAAATTCATCACAAACTTATGATGAAAACAGGTTGATTTTGGACAGCAAGATGAAAGTAACTTTCAACTAGTTTTCTTGTCTATTTTGTGTAAGGTTAAAAGCTAGTTTTGGTGCAACAATTTGGATAGGGTTCAAGAAAATTAGAGAGGAGAAAGTTGGAGAAAATTTCAATGATGGAAGTAAGAAAAGAAGCAGAAACTTGGGTGCAAGATTTTGCCACATTAACATGCTAGGTGTTAATAACTTACAAAGACATATGTCTTAAAGCATGCTAGCCATTTGTTCAACAATTAAGCTGTCACTAATCCACTCATTATGCTGCCATTTGTCACCCTTTTATCAGTCCATATGTCACTCGAAGTTTGGTCCAATTTTCATTTAATTACTAGTCCGTTTGTCACCATACTAAATGTCAGTCAAATTAAGGCTTAATCATCCCAATTTTTCATATATTAATTTATCCTACCACTTGGCGTTTGTCCTAGTCCAAATGTACCTCAAATTCACAAAAAATTCTACAATAATACTAATGTTCTCCAAATAAAGTTTCAATGCAAATAACTAGCAATTCACATTTTAATCACATTTATAAATCAATTATACTAAAAAAATGTCAATGAATGCATGTACAATCATATTCATGTGCAAAAATGTGCATGTCATATTTAACTAAAGCATGATGTGCATTTCCTAATTTCTTAGTACTTTCCCATAAATCACAATTCTAGCCTTAACATGGGTAACGAGATGGTACAATTCTCCCCTCCTAATAAAAAATTTCGTCCTCGAAATTCTTACCTGAATGGTCGAATAGGTAGGAGTACTGATTCCTCATATGCTCCTCTGTTCCCATTTGGCTTCCTCGCTCAAATTATTCTTTTCTACTTGACTATAGTCAATGGAATCAATCGGATTTCCAATTAATTATCCAGATATCACACTATCTTGTCTATTTCCTCAATATATTTCAGATTACTTAAAATTCTCATTTCCTATGCCGACAATAAAGCTTTGTTAGATCATATCAATATTTCTTAGCATACTTACATATCACACTTTATATATTTTAAAAATCTTTGTTGGTGTTACAAGCTTATATGTTATGGTATTATTTTACAATAATTTTAGGTGGATCAATTTACGTCGGCTTAGCTTATACTTTTTCCCAAACTGAGCACATAATTCACATCTCTTTAGTATTGATACACTTGACTCATGTGTCTATCTCACTTTATTCTAGATCTTCGGTATTGATCCACCTAATTCATTTGTATTTCTTGAGTCACTTAATTTCCAATACACATCAATTTCACTTATCATCAACATCTGTCATCAATTCTGGCCTTAAACTATTTTTAGGCTTTATTCATCCAAATATAAAGGTGGTCAACTCTTTCTAACATATAACATCTCATATGATATTCTAATGATATCACTGTGATATTGATTATTATGCTTAAGGTCAATTAAAACTAAACTTTGACCCCATGTTCCTATGAACTCCATAATATAAGCTTTAAATATATCTCCAAAAGTTAAGACTGTTGGCAACAATTACATATAGTCACTTTTTTTTTTACATCCATAGCCATCAAACATTCTTTCATTATATTCCTACTAAGATGTATAACATAAGTTGTTGTTTGTGCATTCTCTAACAATCTTTTACTCAGTTATCTTTATTGTGTACACAATCTTCATATAACAAACACAACGTATCAATTTCCTATTCAAACTCAAAATTCGGTTTCATTATCAATTTTCAATTTCCTCAATAAGATTCACAATTTTTGAATCCTCAAGTTGGGCTTTGCTAATATTTTCATGTGAAACTGATTTTAAAATCGTTAGCTAATAGTACTTTGATTTGCCCAAAAGTTAACTCAAATTTATGCGCTCTTCAATGCACTACATTTAGTAACCACAATATCTAAATTTGTGCTATTCCTTTACTGAATTTTCTGTTCAAGTGTTAGATATGTACAGTAGTTTTACTAAGATAGTATTCATTTGTACAATCATAGTCCTTTAATACTTCTATCCATTGTCTCAGTGTCGTATAAAATTCTTTCAAACTCACTAAGTACCTCAAATTTTATTTATCTACATATTTATATAAACTATCCGAAATGTATCACTGTACATATAATGTCTCCAAGCTGTCAAAGCAATGGCTATTTCATCAAATTTCAAATCATGTATCAAATATTGAAGTCAGGAGATTTTATTTGTCTCTATGCATACAAAATTAGTTTATTATATTACAACAGGGTGCATCTTAATTTCTAATGTGAGACATCGCTATCTATTACAAAATCTTCAAATTCGTTATTATTTATTATAATCAAGTGCCTTTTAGATACAAAATACAGATACTGGTCATTAAGCTCAGTTTGAAACAGAAGTGCAACATTCTGAGCTTAAAGCGCTTTTAGATAGGCTACTCTGATCACAATACCTTTATCTGAATAGGCATTATATGCAATGCTTTATATAACAGAATATGCCACGTATAACTTTCACTTTTAATGTACAGATAGAATTTCATATTCATTCAAAACAGTGAATTTTTTTAAGTAAGAAAAATATTCTTTTCAACTTTTTGAATACATTCAAAATAACTTTTTGAATACATTCAAATATTATCTATGATCATAGTCGCTATTTAATTTAAGCAAAATTGGATCACGTTATCCTTCAAAGCTATAATAATGTTAAGGGCATTGTTAATTCAAACAAATATTACCAAAACTCTATGTACTCATGATTAGTTCTCCTCAATAAAGTAATATTATCTCATGTTATTTTCAATTTTCCCTGATTATCTCATTTTCTTAAATGATTTTCTCCTTTCATTTGACTTTCTTTGATTACCCATTGATTTACTGCAATGTTGAACCATTCTTACTAGTTTCTCCCCTCATTTCAATTTATTCACAATCTTAACTTCTTGTGTTGGCAACACATTCATCATCAAATTTATATTCCATGAACATATTTGCATAATGTAATATGGGCTTAAGTTCTCCTCACATTAGCAAAAGTGTTGCCTTAATTTCAAAAATCCAATCACATAGTTGGATACTTTACATCAAATAAAATGCAGACACTCTCAGTAGCATATTCTACATCTTATGCTTAAGCCTTTGTTAGGAATAGAACTCCAATATTCACTTTTAATTAATTCCATTTTCACTCATTTTTAAAAGTAAACCATCTAGTATACTTAACCTTATTCAGTATAATTTTTCTTCCAAAGAAGATTATTGCTAATATCAATTATATTATTCATCTAATCCTTATAAACTATTCCCATCATTGCTTATTAGACATTCTTAGTACCTCAAAAAGATCAATTACAACTATTCATCATATCTCAATAAGATCATTTTATGTCATAACTTATATGATCAAAATATCCTTTACAATAAGGCTCAGTGAAGCATTAAGTAGATCCATTACTTTATACGTTGGTATATACCATTAAAATCATTACATCTTATCTAAAGATGTATTTAAGACAACTTACTAATTAATAACTTATGCTCAAGATACCTTAGTCTCATTTGATTTAGGTAAACACTTCTCTTTTTGTGCCTGTCCTCAGTCGAGGGGACTATGCCCATAATCATGCCCTTCTTCTTTTTCCTCTAATTAATTACACATCATAACATCAGTAATAATCTCAATCTATCCCTGACTGATCATTATAAGCACTTTCATGCGTTACTCTAATTCATCTTAGATTTTGAACTATGGGGACTATGACTAACAAATATTCATATATCATAGATTGCTTCCTATAACATCCCCACGCATATAATACTTATGTGCTCTATTCACTCACTTGTCATTGTGATCCCATTATTAAATATGTGTTCATAAAATAACAAATTAACTTAACCGTGACAACTTTTATATATATCACTATCATTATCCCTTCTTCCAATTACCATTATATCGTAATACATATGTATGTTCATTTATCAATTCGGAATTATCGATACATAATCATCCGAAAATTTCGATCTCAATTCCATTAACATATTCTTATAGTGGATCATAACTCTTGTCATATTAATTGATAACCAGATTAGTTCCAAGTTAATCTTCTTAGGATCATAATAATTTTTTTCTTTTCATTATGATTGTATGATTTAATCTCATCATTTCCACTTATTTCTCTATTTTCCTCAACCAATCTATGATAAAATATTCACATCTATATCGCATTCGGGGATATATATTACCATAATATATGATAGATGTCGTATTTCATAATACATTCCCCAATTAAAAGGAATTAAATCATTATTTATCATATCTGACCATATACTATTTCCCATATCTACATATCCACAAACTTTCATTTTCTCACATTCAGACAGATCGTTATTCTTCCCACTACTTCCATCAAATCAAACACTTAACAAATGCTTATGTATGTGACTCATATACATGCAACTCAGACTAGGGATCAGTTGTTATTGCCTGCTATGACATGACTAAATGCATGTAACTTGACACATATTTCAAAAAATGCCCATATAAGATACTAAATCTGGGCTCTGATACAAAAATGTAACACCCTAATCTCATAGGACATGTACCTGACATCCTGAGTGATATCTGAGTACGAAGCCTGCAAAAGCGGCATGCTAAAACAGTTATCAATTAAAACTCATTGCAAATTGTTTTAAAAAATGTACATATATGTGGGAAATTAATAATCAATTTTGATCCAACTTATTTATAAACAATTTCATTCACAAAAATTACAATCATTATTAAACTCATCAGAGTTTTAGTAATCACTTAGCCCATTACAAAACAAACACTTGCAATCATAAGGAAATTTCTTTATCAAATCATAAACATACACTTTGTACAATTCTTGTGGAACATAATTCAAAAACACAAAATTCAATGAAGATATATGCAGGTGAACACTGATCCCGACCTGGAACTTTTACTCGAAGCCTCTCTGGAGTTCTTTACTAAACCCTAAAAGCCACGTTGCAATTTTTGATGAGTTTTGCGAACTCAGTTGAGTAACCATCCTCGATGGCTCACTTATATAACAAAATTCAATCATTATATAATCACACAATTCATATAGTCAAATAGATCATAACAATTTATCATTACATTTTAGCTTTACAAATCATTCAATGAATTTTAATCATATATGAATGCTATATGCATGAGACTCACATTCGTTTTTATTATTGTGAACAAGACCGTATCAAATACATATACAAATACTGGCCCATTAGGCTCAGCTAGAACAGAATCACGAAGCATAGCTCTACGTGCAGAAACAGTAATCACGAAGCAAAGCTCTACGAGTAAGCGCTTTCATAATGGCTACTTCGGTCACAACACCTTTATCTGAGCATACATTTATGAAATGCATCAAATATAGAATTAAGTCATATATAGTAGACATTCATAATTCACAATCAAAATTGCATAGTCATCAGACCTAAATCCGACATTCAACTTTTGTTGAAATTCAAATATCATCCAGAGGATATCGCACATAAATCTAACATTCAACTTTCTAGTTGAGAATCAAAATATTCAAGTAGGCAATCTCATTCAGATACAAGTAACACTTTCAAAGATATTCATATGCATCCAATGCCGCGGACAATTATTGTCCAGAATTTAGTACACATTCATTAATATCAAAATTCAATTCAGTAATAAACAAAATAAATCAAGGTGAGACCATCTTAGGTTACTCACATTACACTCCAGTATGCTATTGCCTAGATGCTCCAGCAATATTCAACTGGCATCCAATGTTTTCCTCTATATTATACAAAACACATTTACATATATCATAATTTTGCACAAATGTATAAGTCTTTCCTTATGCACATCAATGTATAGATAATACGAACAATGCATGTTTAATGACAATTCTGGGTATCTTATCGAGATTTTGTCGCCATATCATTCAGATAGAAAAAAACTCATTAATATAATTTGTGCTTAGGGTTTAGACAATAATAAAACAATGCGAAACCAATTTCATAACCCAATTGATGATTTCAATTTGTTTTCTCATAATATGCTTTCAGGTCAACTTTCCATAATTATTCTGATAAGGTGAATGAAAAAATTAGGCAACAATTCCTTTTATAAATGTTTCTCCAATGTTTTAGGTTTCTAATGATACTAAGATCATTCAATTTGGTTCATTATTCTATGAGTTATGCTCAAAATACCACAGACTATGTACGTTTGACATTTTGGCTAATGCATGATCATGCATTCAAGTTATACACCTCATATATCTTAATTACAATATATAAAAATTACAAACTTTATACCAATAAAAACCTAAGAGAATAAGCTATAACTTTTGTGAAGACATCTTTGTTTGATTTGGCCTATATCAATATAGTTTATTCAATAACAACAGGACCTGATTTCTGTCCCTAGTAATGCTACTACCTAAGCCAAGACTTACTTTCAAGCTCAATCAAGACCCTTAAAGACAAAATTAAAATTCAATTTCTTCTTAACATTTGTAGCCAAATGTCTTTAGTTCAATTTAAATGAAGAATCATTTCATTTGTAAATCTTTTGATCAAAATATAGCCAAAATACCGAAGCATATTCAGTAAAAACATTCCGGTTTTCAAATTCCAGCACACCTTAGCATTTTTATCCTAACACCCCCTTTTGTGACAACTTTGCATGATCATTATGAGAAGGAAAATGGTGTATTTTAGTAACACTTTCTTTTGGAAAATTGTTCCACTATGTTTCTAGTTTCTAATAACATAAGAATCATACAATTTGGTTGATTATACTGAAAGTTATATCCAAAGGAGTTTAGACTATTTTTAAACTATAACATAACTCCTAACTCAATTTCCAACCAGATTTTGAAATGCTTAGAGATAGAATTATCATTCAGATTCTTCAGCAAAGTTTACACATGTGTCTCTAGTTTAATCTGAATTAATAATTAACTTATTCAGAAATCTACAGCTCATGCTATAATCAGAATACCGAAGTCTATTCAATGAAAATTCTCAAGTTCATAATATTCTAGCATACATCTGCACCAATATCTCATATATGTCATTTCAATTCAGGCATAATACTCATACTACCAAACATATCATAAAGATCAGATTGTCACTTACTTGTTAGGCTTTCAATTCATCTCAAACTTCAGATTAAATCAAGTCTTCATGCAAGCAAAATTCATCACAAACTTATGATGAAAACAGGTTGATTTTGGACAACAAGATGAAGGTAACTTTCAACTAGTTTTCTTGTCTATTTTGTGTAAAAAGTTGGTTTTGGTGCAAAAATTTGGCTGGGGTTTAGGCAAATTAGAGAGGAGAAAGTTGGAGCAAATTTTAGTGAAGGAAGCAAGCAAGGAAGTAGAAACTTGGGTGCTAGAATTTGCGATATTAACATGCTAGGTGTCAATAACTTACAAAGACATAGGTCTTAAAGCATGCTAACAATTTGTTCAACAATTAAGTTGCCACTAATCCACTCATTATGCTGCCATTTGTCACCCTTTTATCATTCCATATGTCACTCCAAATTTGGATCAATTGTCATTTAATTACTAGCCCATTTGTCACTATGCCAAATGTCACTCAAATTTAGGCTTAATCATCCAAAATTTTCATGTATCAATTTATCCTACCACTTGGAGTTGGTTCTAGTCCAAATGTACCTCAAATTCACCAAAAATTCTGAAATAATGCTAATGGTCTCCAAATAAATTTTTAACACGAATAACTAGCAATTCACATCTTAATCACATTTATAAATCAATTAAACTCGAAAAATGTCAATGAATGCATGTACAATTATATTCATGTGCAAAAATGTGCATGTCATATTTAACTAAAGCATGATGTGCAATTCCTAATTTCTCAGTACCTTCTCTTAAATCACAATTGTAGCCTTAAGACTATGTTTTACCCGAGCCCAAATGTCTAAAATAACCCTAAAAAAGTTGAGTTTGAATGCAGTCCTCGTGTCTATCATCTCATTTGTCATAATCGTGACACTTAAAATTTGGCTTTTGTCATGATCGTGGCCTGTGCTAGGTTGCTTTTGTCATAATCATGGCCTTGACTCCTCATCTGAGCTTTTTCCAAATCTTCTTTGATCTTCTTTACCTAATCTTAAACACTAACAAACTCATTAAAACACCTCTAATGCAGAAAATTAAAGCTTGATATCATGCTCTAAACCAAGTAACACTTAAAAACACAAACACATAATCATACTAACACAATTTTATACCTAAAAATGCACAAATAATCTAATTGACAACTAAAAACTTACTAAATTACCCACCAAAATGTAATGCAACCTATAACTATCAACATTCCCACACTTAAACTTTTACTTGTCCTTAAACAAAAATAAAAACAGAATGTAAACACACCAAACAATAACTCATATAAGCACACATATTTAACTTCAAACGCAAATCTTCAAGTTGTTCTAACTTATTAACTTATGAAATATGTGACTAAGCACTTCATACTAAATATACATACTAATCAAGACCTTCATGCCAAATGCATTTACCCTCATCACTTGCACACACACATTGATAATTATTTAGTTAATCAAAATTGTAACTATCCCTAAGCAGGTTTTCATGAAAATTTAAGCTATTCACAAAGATCGGTAGGTTTTATTTATCAAAACATATTTTGTTAATTCATTAACATTGACCTAGTCTTTTGACGTGAAGGCAAACATTTATGATGAATGTCCTCTGGTTACTCAACTAGGTCATGTTTTTATTCATCGAATTGGTTGGAATGTCATTCTAGCTTTTTGATGCGAAGGCAAACATTTGTGATGAATATTCCCTAGTTACTTAGCTATATCACATTCTCAACTTGCTACTAGCTCTATTGATAACCTAAAGGCTAGTGAAATAGTTAGTTATTTAAGAAATACAAATCTTTTTTCCACATTTTGTTGCCTACCTCATTTCTTTCGCTAATCATTATCATAAAATGAACTAATGATGGTACTTATTCAATTGACCTAAAATTATAAATGTATATGGCAAATTCCTTGGATGAACTAACATCATATCCTGATTAACATGCATATTTAATCAAAGCAACCTAGGACACTAATTTCAGAAGCTAATAAAGTTTTACAAACTAAAAGATTGTGTTCAAAGCTAGCTAATTCCATCAAGTCCTAGCCGCTAACACATTCACACAAGTCACACCATGAAAACCTAAACATTACTAATATATAGTATGCGGAATTCACACTCAAAATTAAAACAATCAATGCACACAACCCTCCCCACACTTGGACAATTCATTGTCCTCAATATGAAAAGAAAAAATAACACATAAGGTAGGAATAAAATAAAATGATAGGAAAAACAAATAAATAAAATAAAATAAAAATACCAGGGTCCCATCACATCGATTAAAGTGGTGATGGCGATTGTATCAGAGATGAAATCTCCACGCCTTAAGCAATGAAGTATTTATTAATGCTTTGGATGTCTCAGCGTTGTGTTCTCTGCTCCTTCGCTATCTCCTTCAACAACATGGAGTTATCTGCAATAGCTTTGTTAGTGTTTGAATTTGCATCAAGTACCTTCTCCTATTGAGCCATCTCTTCCTTTCTAGACTCTTAAATAGTTGATTCCTCCTTTTGTTGCAGTGGCGCTGAGCTCGAACTATTCTATCCCACCCTATTCTTAACATAAGATTTGCTAATATCTCGAAGTTCCATATTGTTAGCCTTCAAGATCTCAGCTTTTGTCAAGTGACGAGTGTTAAGGAACTCAGAAAAATGCACAATTAGTCTGTCATAATTGACACCATAATAATCTACAATAGCTGTAACCAATTAGCCTATACCCAGATTATTGCTTCTCTTTTTTAGAGTAGTAATAATAACATTAAAGATGTGGGTGGAGGTGCAAACTTAGATGCTACGATCCATGCACCACAACATAAAAAGTTTCTTAACCGAACATTTGTTACTTTCACTTTTGTCAAACATTGTTTGACACAAAATTGTGTGATAACAAGTGTTTAGGACAATGAATTATGTTATTGTGGGTATTTTTAGCGTCAAATTTCTCCAACCTAATAAGTTCGGTCCAAAAATGTGTGGCACAGAATTCATCATGCTGGTCCACCATGGTTGATTCCAAGAATCCACTGATTTCACATAAAGTTTCAATATTGAACTCATACGGTTGACACCGCAACCAAAACCATAAGTCTCTCAAGTTACGTTGCTCATATTGAAGGTATGTGAAGAATTCAAGGGTGAGTTCTTCATAAACGACAAAGTTAAAATGCATAAACATTTCCCATTGAATTCTGCTTCCTAAGATTTTAACTTTTTCTCTCAATCCAATTGTTTCTAATATTTCAAAGTCCAAGTATCTAGGCACAACAATCATTTTAGGATTAAGTGTTTGGAATCGGTTACCTTCTTCTTCCTAGTAAATCGGAAAAGATGCTCTATAATCCATTGCCCAATTTCTTTATTTGTCACTTAATACTTGAAACTTTCCCTTTGATTGAGCACGTTTAACTGTTTGCTTAATTCTCAGTCCCATTTGGAATGAGAGGTGTGAAGAATTTAAAGAGATACAAACTTTTGTAAAGAGAAGGGAGAGCAGTTGAGAGTTTTTTTAGAGAGAGAGTGAGAGAGTGTTGTGGGCAAGAAAAATGAGGGTAAGAGTGAATATATAGGTTAGGAAGGAGAAAGCAGGGGTAAATTTTGAAAAAGATGCATGAAAATTGTGTCCTATCTTACCCCCACCACAAATCAGGATCATGACAAAAGGTTCAGAAATGGGTCATAATAGGAATTTTCACACTTCTTTCCCATTTTTTATTATTTCCTTTGTGTCACTAGCGACTTCCTTCCTTACCTTATATTTCCATCATCACCTTATTTTCTTGTTTTTCATACCCTTACAATCCATTATTAAAAAGAAATGGCTAATTCTAAAATCCCAAAGAGAAATCTAATTACCAAATGTGCTAATTTATGGTCAGTAGCTTGACCTTGCATCTTTTGAAACTTATTTGGGATCAATTATGAGTGGTTTACTTCCACTTGTGTCGCCAAATTTCAATTTTGTAGCCTGTAAATAAGCTACAAATTGTAATATAATCAAAAGGACAATATTTATAAAATTAAGAAAACCAATTAAGTTCAATAATGTCCTTTTTGCTAACAAATTGTCAATAAAATATAGATTAACAAAACTCCTTGAATCTTTTATTGAATCCAATAGTTTGTCCTGTAAGAGGTTGAGTTGTTTTTGTTCTTCCTTAGTTACCCCGTCTCCTCTTCTTCTTTTTCATGAACAGAAATTTCCGTATCTTCTTCAACATTTATATCTTGTATCCTCTGTTCTTTATTCCGTTCTTCTTCAACTTCTTGAACAGAAACTTCAACTTAATCTCCTCTATCATCTGTTCTTTTTCCTCTTGTTCCTTTAAAGATTCGACTTCATCAATTCTCATAAATGAGCTACCCTCCTTTGATTCATTAATACCTTATTCATGTTGAATTTCACTTGTTCATTTCCAATTTGAGGGATGAGATTATCTTCATGGACATCCAATAAGGCTTTTCTAGTGGTCAAAAATGGTGTACTAAGAATTAACAAACAATTTTGATACTCTTTAAAGTCTAGCAAGACAAAATCCATAGGAATGATAAACTTATCCAATTTTATAGGTACATTCTCCACCATGCCAAACAACTTCTTTATCAATTGATATGCTAACTAAATAAGCATAGATGTTGGCTTCATATCTCTTAGCCCCAGTTTCCAAAAAATTAACAAAGGCATAAGGTTTATACTTGCACCTAAGTGGCATAAACATTTTGAAATCTCTAAATTACCAAATACACAGGGTATTGTAAAGCTCCTTAGATCTATCAACTATGAGGGCATATGGTTAGTAATTAAGGAGCTGGAGGTTTCCGTCATACCTATCGTCCCAAGTTCACTTGGCATACCTTATCTTTTTAAGGAACTTCGCATAGTTGGGCCTACTTTTTAACACTTCCACAAAAGGCAAGAAACTTTGTCATTTTTTATCTTTTCTATAAGCCTTGTGAATGATGCATCCAATTCACGTTAGAGAGGTGCTCTAAAGGAAATCACCTTTAGCACTTATTGAACAAATCATTTTATGATTAATAAAGACATTTTTCATTATTTCGATGTTCACACGTTTATGGATTTAATGTTGATCTTAAATTGATTTAATGAAATCCTTGATACAAAGCATAACATGGAGGAAATCATGATGAGATCAAGGTAATGAGAGTCCTATTATGTGTAATTATGCTAGTATCTAAACTTTCCCTAGTCATAGGATTAAAGAGATGGGATATCATTAATCCAGATATACTAGCACATGTTATACTTCTTGATTGGATCAAGCAGTAGATCTCATAACCTGTAGACATGAGTTATTTAGAGTTAACATGTGGATGCTTACTAAGGGTAGTAAGTTCATTGGATTGACCTACTATGAGACAATCATATGGATATTCTATTCAAGTGTCAATGATAATCTTATCATAGCAATGGTGCAAGTACCCTTTGACTTGAGATGCTCAAGGATATCTCAGATACTAATCTTATACTTTGACTCCATTCATCGGTGCCTTTCAGGGGTTACTTATAGGGTGGTGATTTTGTACAATTTGAGATATTCAGAGGTAATTGAATAACCAATAAAGGATTCAACACTCCTGATAGAAGAAGATGATACCCATGGCCTCTTGTAGAGGTCATTACTTGGGAGTCTCTAGCCAGAGTAGATATATTTCATAAAGAGAGTCTTTAATGATCCATAAAGTAATGAGATCCTTAGGACAAGATCTAATATCAATTGGACTAGATGTGACATAGTCAGTCTAGTAGGAGTTGACACTTTGACCATATCTAAACTTTCCCTAGTCATAGGATTAATGAGATAGGATATCATTAATCTGGATAGACTAGCACATGTTATATCTCATGATTGGATCAAGCAGTACAACCTGTAGACACCAGTTATTTAGAGTTAACATGTGGATGCTTACTAAGGGTAGTAAGTTCATTGGATTTACCTACTATGAGATAATCATATGGATATTCTATTTAAGTGTCAATGATAGTCTCATCATAGCAATGGTACAAGTACCCTTTAACTTGAGGTGCTCAAAGATGTCTCAGATACTAATTTTGTGCTTTGACTCCATTCATCAGTGCTTTTTAGGGGTTACTCATAGGGTGGTGATTTTTTAAAGGTAATTGAGTAGCCAATAAAGGGTTCACCACTCCTGATAGAAGGAGATGATACCCATGGCCTCTTGTCAAGGCCATTACTTGGGAGTCTCTAGTTGGAGTAAATAAGTGTCGTGAAGAGATTCTTCAATGATACATAGAGTAATGAGATCCTCAGGACAAGATCTAATATCACTTGGACTAGATGTGACGTAGTCAGTTTAGTAGGAGTTGACACTTTGACCATGCTCTCAACTAAGTGGGGTATGGATGGTAAAAGGATGAATTGCATGGCAACATTGCACATGGAAGGGTTCGTAGTCCAACTACTAACTTGTCAGTCAATTGGGGGTTATGACGTGTTGCTAGATACCATTCTTGACTTTTTTCCATTTAGTGTTAATTCAAGTGACCAACATAACTGGGATCCTAATGGGTCTCACACATAGAGATCCGAAGGATGAGTAAAATGGTCTTGAATGGTGATTCAAGATATGATAGAGTGTTTAGGGATTGTATCGTAATTTAATCATTGTAGAAAACATTGCATAGAACGGATTAGAAACAAATGTTGTTGGCTGCCAAGTTGGTCATTAACTTCCTAAAACTTCCGTTAATGCATGCTATTCATGGCCATTAACTTCCCAAAACTTCCATCAATGTATATTATTCATGGTCATTAAGTTCCCATAACTCTCCATTAGTGATGGGGGTTATGGAAGGCCAAACAAGGTAAAAAATAATCATAATTTTTGTGCATCTTGTGTAAGACACAAGAGAAAGAAAGGTCACTCTTTTTCTCTTTAACTTTTATAAGAGTTCTTGTCTTTGCTAGCACAAAGAAAGAATTTAGCAAAGACAAGAAATCTAGTCATCTCCTAGTAAGGTTTCATCCTTCTTTATTCATGTGAAATTTCATTAGAGACGGTCTGCGTTGTTCGTTGTGTTTACAACAACTCAATGTCGAGAAGATTAAAGAACGAAGGAGATCGTTGGAAAGGTATGTAAATATCTTACATTTCATGTTTTTGTTTTCTATGTCTATATGCATAAGTAGATCTAGTTTTTGAGTTCTATTTTATTTTCCGCTATGTATATTTGATATAGATTATTTATGAGATGTATGATTGGAACCTTAAAGTGGTATCAGAGCCTTCTTATGCCTTGTTAGATGTAGAATACATAACATATGAAAACTATTTTCATGGTTGTGATAACATCGAGTCCTGTAATGTTTTGTTCAAAATTAAGTATAGAAAAATGTTTTTCATAATTTTCTTTCACCATTTTGTTCATAAATGTATGTGAATGATTTAGTGTGATTGAAAATATTTTTAATGTGATTAAAATATTTAATTTTGAATTTACAAGAACATGTATGAAATGTCTTTTTGTTAGGCATACGGTGTCTATTGGCTAAACTGATGAGGTTACACATTATTTTTGTGAATTTGATTCTATAAAAATTATGTGAACATATTTGGGATGTGATAATGACTCTGTAATATTTTTAGAATTATTAAAAAATTTTAAATAATTTTATCAAACAATTTTCCAAATCTGGACAGTTTTGTTGAAATTGTAGGATCTGCTTCGTTTGGTGTTTTTTTTGTTTTTATATTTCAGTTCAAGAAACTTAAAAATGTTTTTATGTGATAAAAATGTGTTAATTTGATGTTTTATGCATGCCTAAATGATTTTTCTCGAAATTTGATTTCTAAAAAAATTTAGAAGTCATATTTGTAGTTTTTGGTGTCTTATCGATGTTTTGGTAATCATAATAATTTTTGGGGTGATTCCTAAATTATTTTGATCATCATGAAACGACCTGGAGATTCTTGGAATGATATTTGATTTTCTAGACATTTTGGGAAATTTTAGGAATTAATTTTAGTAGAGCAATAGATTTTCTAGTAAGGTTTGAAAATTTGGCATGTGTGACAAAATTGAAGTTGTTTAATTTTGGACATCAAATAATTAGTTTAAGGTAAATTAATTTATGGAATTATGAATTCATGTTAATTAGATTAACATTAATTCCAAATGAAATAACATACAATAGTAATTCTATCCAAGTTAGTAAAACGAAGATAATAAATCAAAGTGTTAGATTGGGCTTAGATCCAAGTGTTAAGATTGGGCCTTTCATTTAGGATCCATAAGATGTCATAACCAAAATGATGTATTTACATATATGCATTAGAGAATTCATGGTTAGGAGAATGTGTGGGCTTGCATGATGGATGGTTATGGGCTTAGGCCCAATTTGATTGGGTAGTCCATACTATGCCATTTAGTTATAGTAACTATATATATATGAGTTATATGTATAAGACCATCTAAGTTAGATTAGACCTTAGTCAAACCTCTCTCTTAGAATATTAAAACTAACGCCTTCCTTTGATATGGCGAGAACTAGAGTCCTTTTAAAGTTAGGGTTGTTGGGCAAATCCAAGCCTACTTTACATGGATATGTTCAAACCATAGAAATAAGATTTTCGGATTAATAGGTTAGTTTTAACTAGAAGCGTTGGTTTCTTAGGCAAAACCAAGATCAACATAGACAGAGGCAAAGTTGGGTAGTGTGTATTAGATATACACATGCCAAGAGTTGATAGCCTAATGAGTGTGAACACATCAATTGTAACATCCCATCACCGATGGGAAGGGTAAAATAGTAATTCGAAACGGGTTATGAGTGTTAGAATTGTCTTGGTATATTCATGCATACTCATACTTGGAAATAGTGACTTTTGCACATGTAAATGACTATAAAGGTGCTTATTATGAAAAGTTTGATTTTTGTGCTTGAAAATTTAATTGAAGTGGGTCCTTGTGTGTTTTGAATTTTGGGAGAATTTTTAGAAATTTTT
>JANSVA010000002.1:14151541-14164507 GCA_025504915.1 Erythroxylum reticulatum | reverse complement strand
TATACAAAGGAAATAGAGCATATATGTCCTTATCACTTTCAAAATTTATGTACTTTTCTCCTCCATCGATTTAATGATCTTTCTACTAAAACATCATCTCTACACTATTATACCACATAAAAATCCTCAAATACGTAAAAACAACACATCTGACTTTTTATCTAGTTTGTATAGTATTCATGAAAATAGCTATTATTTTTTGTGATTATGCTATATCAGATAAACCATCAAATTTATATCATATTCATACTTCTCACAAAGATTAACACAATACTTGTTAAAACTCCAAAATCTTCAAAATCACACTACTCTAATTCCTCATGTAACCACATAGGTCATTGTAGAGGTTGGTAGGTTTTGGTTTTCTTTGGGGAAAATGAAAGAAATAACAACGTAAGAGTGGTAGTGGATAGAAGAAAACAAGATTTTACTCTGGTAGAGATTTGATGGAAAACTCTGTTTTAAAGAAAAACTAGAGAAAGAAGTTTCAAGAAAGATGAAGACAAGAATAGTAACTTGTCTTTCAAGGTTAAGAAAACTTAATTTTAAAACATGGACACTTGTCCACTTCTTAGCCTCTTATCCAATTCCCCATACTAAAACTCACCTAGGTATAATTTATACTTAGGTTTATACCTTAATAAAACTATTAAAATCATAATTCATTTCTCATTGTATCACGTTCAGATTTTTTCCCAAAAACTAACTTTCTGGTCTACTTTTCTTAATCATTTTGACAATGAAAATGAAGCAATTTGGCAATACTCTCTTCTAGAAAATTGTTCTCCCATTTCTTAAGTTTCTAATAACACCAAAATCATTCAATTTGGTTTAGAAATCTAAAAGTAATTCTCCCAATATTTTTGGATTATTCTCCTTCTAAAACAGTACACTAGATTCAACTTCTATTCATAAATTGAAAGTTCAATAGTCTGAACTTCCATTCGACTTCTCCATATGATTTGTATCCCTATGTCTCTAGTTTACTTAAATCAAATATCATCTCATTTGGACGTTTAGAGACGAAGTTATGGTCAAAATAAACAGGACTATTCAGTTTGCAAATTTCTCTCGGGAGTTTAGATCAAAATCAAGTCATGGTTACTATTGGAGAGTATATTAACTTGATGTGACAAATAAACATCAGCCTAACAATTAAAATCATGGGGGTGAGGGAGAAAACTCACAGGCGTGCGTGAGTCACAGGGGTAAGGGTGAGAAGTCACAGGCGTGAGAGATAAAGAAAAACATTGTTGAGAGCATACTAGTCAGACTTGACCACGTTTATCACTCAACATCTCTCAATTTAGTTTAGATGGCTATGATTTTTGGTGTAGAGGTAGAGCAATGTCTTATAAGTCCAATGGTTTAAGTCTTATGTCATATGGAGGTCAAACAAAGAAGATATAGCCAAAAAACCAAATGATGTTTATCTGCCTCTCAGCATTCCATGCACGATCGCGATTTTCACCATCAACCCTTCAAAGTCACGATCATGCTTGTGCACTATCGCGACTTTCACCTTAAAACCTTTAAAGTCACTATCGTGCATTTTCACGATAGCGACTTTCACCTTTAAACCTTCAATGCACGATAGCGACTTTCATGTTAAAGTCTGAATTTCCTTAGTCGCATATCCAACTTCAAACCTCCATAACTTTTGATCCAGAACTCCAAATTGCAAACTCTATATCAATAAAAAGATAAAAGAAAGATCTACAACTTTCATAAATACAATTTTGTTAGAATGTTCCTAGATCAATACAGTTTAATCAAGAAAGTTTCATATCGATGTTAACCTTTCTAACTTCTCTTTTTCATTCACTGTGCTTCTTCTTCCTAAATCTTCATTTGTACTTTTCTAACTTATTAATAATGCATTTCTATACTACATAAAGTTTTTAAACAAAATAGAATCAAACTTATACTCCAAAGCTTAAAAATCTAAAAATCATATTTACTACCTCTTTCTTTACTATAGTTTTCCACTTCTTTATTCTCATTTCAATCTTCTTCAATTAACATATAGAACAATGAAACACATTCTTCTAGCTTCATTTCAACCCAAAACACAAACAAATAAAAAATCCAAGGTTCACACAAAACATCAAAGATCTGATTTCTCATTCATGAATTTCTAATTTTTTTCATTTTATTTCTCTTTCTACTTTAATCTGATACATTTTTCCCATTTTTTTCCACACTTTCAATTCTTCAACAACTTAGTAGTTTATCAAATGTATACCACAACCTCACTAACTCTTCATTTCATATCATTAAACTCGCTTAAATTCATTTCCGCAATAGATCAAAATGAAGACTACACACTAACACCAAATACAGAGCATAATCCGATAACACTAATTCTTGCACTTCCTTTTTTTTGTATTATAAATTTTCAACAACAACTTCATTTCATTATACAATTTGCATTTAAATACTTAACACTACATCACTTATTCAAATTACCTCTATTAACACGTCATATATTTTCAAGCAATAACAGTACATCAACTATATATGTAATCTTCTAAACCATAACAGAGACAAATATTTCTTCATCAACTTACGTAAATTTTTATAGATCACAATCCAGAATCCATTCAATACAATTGTAAACAATTCCAAATTCTCAAATCCACCATCTAAATTATTCATCACCATAACCAAAATTCTCAACAATATCATATTACAATTCAATTATACCCGGAGTGTTAATGAGTGCATGTACAATCATTTTAAATATGTGCAGAACATCTAAATTTACGTTCGTGTATGCTAAAATATGCATGAGTATGAAAAAGGCATTTTTCTTAATCTCTCATTGATCTCACGTATGCCATACTTTTGGGTTCTAACTCATAATATAGGGACGGGATGTTACACGAAAAGGTCAAATCTCTACAAAAAAAAAGAGGTAAATCTGTTGAAAGCAAAGAAAATCAACACTAGTAATAAACCAGATCATGTTAAACATACCAGATAAGATTTACGGGCTATAGGTCATTCATTCAACCTAATACATATGTGATTAGTTCCTTTTGTACATCTATCTCTCCTATAAAATAGAAAATTTGGGGGAAATTAAATCATTTAGGAAACTCACATCCGAAACCATGAAAGCTCTATCTCATATTTAAAAAAAATGATAGATACCAAATAAGAAAATAAAAAATAAATCCATAAGAAAACAAAGTCAATGATAATCAATACAAAAATTACCAAAGAAAACACCAATCTAAGCTACCAATTATGAAACTGACATAAAAATCCAAGTTACTAACCCTAAAAAAAACTGTAAATAGCCATCGGAACATCTGATGTGTAGTCGATAGATAAACGAAAAACAAAAATTACCAGGACTAGAATCAAAAAATTAAATGCAGATCGGGAAGTTAGAGAAATATAAGAAACAATAAAAGTAAATAGGGGACAAGATTAATAAAAGGAGGAGAAACGAGGAATAGACTTAGAGATTAAAGAGTGATTAATCTGGGATAACAGAGAAGGGCACCTTATGGAGGGGGATCGAAAGGGTTAGGGTTAATATGAGGTTGTTTACTTGTTTTATAAAGTGGAAACTTCACTATTGATTGTTCGAATAACTATCCGAAATCGTATAACCTATTTGAAAGGCGAGCTGTGAATATAATTATACTTTTCATTATACTAATATAAAATTTAAATTTTTGATTAAGCTTTCATGAATTTTCGTAGTTAATGTCTACAATTTTAAGGATACATTAATGTTGGATTATTTAGGAACTTTCCATTAAGATTATATGAATCGCATATTTAATACATTTAATTTATTATGTATTTAAAATAAATAAATTAAAAATAAATTCAATATATAAATTCTTTAAATTATAATGTATTTTCCCCATTAAAAAAGGATAACATCTTTAAAGTTTGTGATTTACTTATTATAAAAATTATTCCTATATTAAAAGAAAAAAATTTAGTCTGCAATCATATAGAAGACTTTTAAATTATGAAATGTAAATTATATTCCAATAGCAAATAATAGTAATTATTATTATAAAAATACAATTATAATTATAATTATAATTATAATAAAGAAACCACATTCACAATATAATGCAACTTAAACTCAAACATGATATGACAAATTTAAAACCATGTATAATTGAAAGATGATCAAGGCTTGACTTGATAGTCCAATTTTGATATAATCAAAATTTGAATTAAATCTATATTATTTTAATTATTTACTTTTATGAATGATGATGAGACAAATTCAGTAAGTAAAGATGAAGAAGGTGATGATGACAATGATTGAGCATTGACAAGAACTTTGTATTTAAATTTTGAATAGGTTAAGAGTTTTGTATAATATTTTGGAACAAGATTTTCATTATATTAAATATTTTATTTATTTTGATTTTTATTTTGATGAAATTTCAAAGTTATGTTTAGAAAATATATATTGATATGTAAAATATTACTTTTGGATTATCAATATATGTAGTTTGAATTTTATAAGGAGCTATTTAAATTTGTTTGCAAATAAAAATATTTAAAAAAATCATGACTAGTAGTTTCTAATCCCTAAAATTTGTACAATAATAACAAAATTAATCATTAAAGTGATTAATGTTAACATTTTATTATAAAAAGAAATAGTTATTTTTAATTTGTTACATTTATATTGACAATATCCTTTGTAATAAAAAGTTGATGATCAAGTGACAACAAAATTTCATGTCACAAAAATTACGAATAATAGTGACTATAGTAATAGTTACCTTCAATATTAAGTAGACACTAACTAATTGAATTTTTATTGATAAAATTTTTCGTCACAAAAAGTAAAATATCACGTGATGGTAAATCGTTTCATTACAGCAAGAGAAAAATATTAGTGATCAAACTATATTTTGTCATAACAAATAGAAAATATTAGTAACCAACATATGTTTTGTCATAATTACAATTTATTCCTGTCAAAATTAATTTGGAGCCAAATTGCATATGCTTTTAGTGAGAGAACTTAGTGATACAAGAAAATTTGACACTATTAATATATTAATAGTAACAATTTAATTGTGAAATATACTAAATTGTCACCATTACCATTGTATTAATGACACAAAAATAAATCCTCACAATTAATCTAAACAATAGTGTCAATCAATTGTTTTGTCATAAAAAACCTCATATTTATGACAAAAAGATAGTTAGTCACAAAAAGTTGTCACTAAATGTCTTAACTCTTGTAGTGAGCAAACTATGTTCCAACACATCAAATAGAAAATATTAGTAACCAACATATGTTTTGTCACAATTACAATTCATTCTCACGAAAATTATTTTGGTGCTCTACTATCATACTATATTTCACGGTGGATAGAATGAGGGGGACTATTGATCGAAAGATGTTGGAATGCATGAAGGCTTCTCAGACTCTGACTCCTACCTCTACTTTTTGTCGAATTTGAACTTAATGATAAAAGAAAATTTGACACTATTAACATATTATTGGTGACAATTTAATTATGAAAGATACTAAATTGTCACAATTACCATTAATTTAGCGACAAAAAAAGCATCACATTTAATCCAAAAAATAGGGTCAATAAATTGTTTTGTCACAAAAAAATGATATTTAGTCACAAAAAAGTTGTTACTAAATTATAAATAGTAACACTTATAGTAGTTTTGTTTTTGTGATAATATTAAGTAGACACTAACTAATTGAATTTTTATTGACAAAATTTTTTGTCACAAAAAGTAAAATATTGTGTGACAATAAATCTTTTTATCACAGCAAGAGAAAAATATTAGTGAACAAACTATGTTTTGTCACAACAAAAAGAAAGTATTAGTGACTAACATATGTTTTGTCACAATTACAATTCATTTCTTCCAAAATTATATTGACGCCAAATTGAATATGCTTTTAGTGACAAAACTTAGTGATAAAAGAAAAGTTGACACTATTAATATATTAATATTGACAATTTAATTGTAAAAGAGACTAAATTGTCACAATTATCATTGTATTAGTGAAAAAAATATAAATCATCATAATTAATCCAAACAATAGTGTCAATCAATTGATTTGTCACAAAAAAACCTCATATCTATGACGAAATGATAGTTAGTCATAAAAAAGTTGTCATTAAATGTCTTAAATCTTGTAATGCTTATATAATCATCATAATGAGAATTTTCATAGATGTACAAGTAATGTTTCAAATGAATTTCTGATATAGGGTTTGTTTAGTGAACTTGTTCTTTAATAAGCACCCACGCATTTGTTTAAGTATCTCCATACTTTAGCCTATGAGATAGATTACTTCCTTCACAAGGAAAAACATAATGTGTGTTAGCCTTTTTATGTTCTATTAATGTTTAGTCTTAATAGAACAATGACTAGGAACAATTTAGGATAATACATAAATGTAATATGAATCGCATAATTATATTCTCATTATAATTTCATTTGCAATGTATAATTATCGCATAAAATTTTTCATCTACATCTAAACATTTACAAGATAAAGAATGTCTTTAAATAATTGTCACTAAAATATAACCAAATCGGATGGTTTTACTGCATAAACCAACAATCTCCCACTTACATTAAGCTAATTGTTTAAGTATCATATACCATATCACTATATGACGATTATGCCACTGCTAGAACAATGGCTTAGTAAAAGAATTCTATAAGATTCTCTAGAGCACTTGCTTAAATCTTTTAACTTTCATCTTAATTGTCATCATAACTAATAAATTTTGCATAAATACATTCTTGAATCTTTGATGAGACTTTAGCTCTTTTTACATGCCCAATGACTAATTTTCCACAATAAATTACTGTCTTGAACAATGTAAGAAAGTATATCAAGTCCACTAAAGAACTTATCGATCCAAATAATAATTTCCATTAAATGAAAAAATATTATAGCTTAACTACCAACCATTGCTACATTGGAACCTTTCCAATTTCAAAATGATATTGTTCTAAGTAAAATAAACCTTAGTTAGGATTAACTTCAAAAGTATTTCATATCTTAAATTCTAAACATCTTTAGTATATTATCTATATACTTAGACTTATAATAGGTGAATAACTTAATATCTAATCTACATAGATCTAATTCCCATGATTATATTGTTAACTTTTAATATCCAACACGAGTTGCTATAGGAAAATTATATTTTCGACAATTGCAAATTAGAATTATTGTTCTCTCTTAGCAATATGTCTCCACATACTCCCACTGAAGATGATAAATATACTCTCACTACCCTTCTTGATAACATGATTATAAGTATTTCTAAAACAAACTCTTTGAATTCAACATGAAAGTGAATCTTTCAACGTATTGTAGCCTTTTAACAATACATCAACCGCATCATCAAAGGCACTAGTACCAATTGGTTGTACTGTCATGAAATTTGAATTTTTTAATTTCGTCTCATGCTCACTATTTATCTTTAGAACTATTCCTCTATAAGTATACATTGAGCAAACAATTTGTTCAATGGATCTATAAGATTATATCCAATCTTTTAGATAACCTTTTATTACCCAATTTAGTTCTAAATTTAATAAATAATATATTCTTCAATCAAGCTATACATCATTTAATCATTAACTTTGACTCTTTCAAAGGCTTACCATTTTATATCTAGTATGAAATATTACTAATTGATTTAACTGTAACTATTGAAGGCAAGTCATTGTAATAGGCATAGCTATAGGAAAAATAATATTACATCATAAATATCTCATATTGTATTTTCCTCATATAAATCCACACTCTTATGAATTTAGTTATGAAGGTATTCACCAGAAAATCTCATTCCCTATAAATAGAAAAAAAATAAAACTTACAACAATTATCTCATAGAAGTGCTTCAATATTATCATTGCTCAATTTTTACTTAGATTTAATGATTTGAACTTTTAAAAATTTAAATCATTATTTCTTTTAATACATATGACTTTATCATATAAAGTCATTAGTAATCTAATGAAATATAAATATTATCTTTTTTTGAATTATTATTCCACCCAATACATCACAAGTATAAGATTTAACAATTCATTACCATCATCATCCTTTCACTAAGGGTTGAATAGGTTATTCTTCAACTTGACAAGTTTCAAACGATTCATAACCAAATAGATACACATATCTTTGTATATATCTTTATGATTCTCGTTACATTGATTTAACCAACATGGAATAAAAGGATAGTCCCAATTATCTAGCTTCGTATTTCTTTTCCCTTTATGTTAAATATAAGTCTCATTTGGTCCAACACATACAAACTATTTGTATAAAATTGGTTCACCTAATTTTATTTAACAATCTATTTCTTATCATGCATTGAACATTATAAAAATTCTAGTTCATTCTTGTGAGTATTTGATAATGAATTTAGATTCATCATTATTATACTATAGCAAAGCCTTCAGTTGTAATCCATAATTATGCTTTTAGGAGAGTAAAACGATTTAATTAAGATACTATACCTTTTAGCTCTACTCTATGTAATCTCACTTAGGTATGTTTAAGTAAGACTTAACCTTTCTACATGTGATCTACCAACAAAACTTTGTTCTTGAATGCCTCATGACCTTTGTAGTGTTTAACGGACACATTCAAGTAAGAGTAATAAATATTTATTAAATAATCATAGGTAACAATAAACACACAAAATCTATGATAAAAACCAACCTTTATTTCTTCTCCAAAAGTATACAAAGAAATTCTCTCTCACATTATGTTTCCTTCCCCTCCTATCTATCCCCTTTTAGTAGCAAGGCTTAAATAAGCTATTTATAGGCACCTTTGGCTTTACAATTTAGAATTCTAATTAAATTGATCCAGATCACATTTTATCCTAATCAAATTACATCATACTATCTAATATCATGACATACTCATCCAAATAGGACTTTATCTTACAGGATTTATCTACATCACTAGTAACAAGATAAGAGATTACATTTAACTAGGAATGATACATCCATATCTATGAAGAACTTTACTATCTTTGGATGATCCTCCTACATGGTATTTATCTTTTAGGGCATATATTTATCTACTGTGATCTTATCTGCCACATCATTTAAGATATCTTCTTGATCTCTATCCACTAATGATGAGTCATTCAAGCCCAAAAGCCTTTCGTTAAATATTAGTCTAGTCCAATGCTTACATATATCAAGTCTATTAGTCATGGTCCATTTTTTTAAGCACATATTAAGTTTTTAGAGCTTTCATATGTCTTGCTTATACATATGATCTATCTAACCTTCAACTTAAGGACTATGTCAAGTTATATTTTGGTCTCATATTCGAATCTTGCATCTCATCAAATATTTTTGTTAATGTACATCAATGTAAGTCAACTCATTAACAACGCCCATTTTCCTTACCTACTCATAAGTCTTTGCCTTATTCCATCATCCTAAATAACAAACTTTGGTTAAGACTTACAAATACCTACATGGTTATGCTGTTAGGACTTAAGGTTCTAATAAACCACCCCCACCAAAAGAACTCAATGTTCTTGTTGAAATAATCTATGGGTCCTCCTCTGAATGTGGTTCCCTCGAAGACTCCTTAATTATTAGCACATCTCCCATGTACCATTTTTCCTCTCTATCAGGTTTGTCCTTGCTTTTATTTGAATGTTCCTTTATAAGGTCCATTGCAACCAATATAACATAAATATTAAGGTTAAATTCTTCTATTGAGTCTTTACTAACTTCTTTTTGATCCTTCCCAAAAATGGAATTCATGTTCTATCTTGGGCATTCACAAGCAAATTATGGCCCTTCACAAATGAAAAAAGTAATATCTTGTTTTATTTGTTTCCTGGACATATATTAAGAAGGTTCACATACCTTTTCCTTGCCTTTCTCTGAGCCATATCGTGTCCCATGATTCTTCTTTCCCTCATTGGTAGTTTAAATTGGTGGGGGCATATATAAATCCACCAAGGCATCTATAACCACTATCGCACTTGGGGAGGTCTCTCACGTTCTACCTTTAAAGCTGCATTTGTTCCAACCTTGTAAGTTGTTTATAAAGTTGAACAACTTGTCTTCTTTAGAAATGTTCTGCATATCTACCATTAAAGATGTGAATTTCCTCATATGCTCTTGCACTAAGTCATCTTGCTTTAGACCTCTTCAAAGCTTCCCTTACGAACCATGAAGTGTTGTTGAGGAGTAACTGATTCATTAGCCCTTTCTTCATTTTCTCCCAAGTTTTAATGAAAGGTCTACTTATATTGATATCTTTTGAAGTTTCTTGTTCTCCACTATAGCTTTGCATACTCCACCATATTTATAGTCGTGATTGACACCTTCTCCAAATTTGACACCTTTATTACTACAAAGTATTTCTCCATATCCCACAAGAAATTTTCTAACTCCTTGGAACTTTAATTGCCATCGAAAACTTAAGATTCTTGCACCTTCACTAAAGTGCTTTCGGCACTCCTAACATCCTGTATTCCAATGACACACCTTAGGATCATGATCTCCAATCTAGAATCCTCTTGTGCCTTCATCATGTTTTCTATTTAATATTGCAACTATTGAATTTATGCCTCCAAAATCTCAAACCAAGATGAGTAGGAAGTGACCTCTTCCTCCCCTTGTGGAGTTGGCCCTATAAGTGCCTCTATTAGGTTGACACGCTCTATCAAATTGCTACCTCCTCTATATCAATATGTGCTCTAATACTAGTAAAAAGGTTTTCCTAGATACCAAACTTATATCAAAGTCACACCTACTCCTTAGCTCACTTAGTTCTATTTAAGCAAAACTCAGTCTTCTCCCACTTGATCGTTAACTAAAAATAATTGTTATCAAATGCCTCATAACCGTTGTAGAGTTTAACTCACACACTCAAGTAAGAATACTAAAAAAATATTAAATAATTATGGACAATAAGAAAGACACAAGAGTTATGATAAAAATCAGCCTTTACTACCTTCTCAAAAGTATACAAATGGATGTTCTCTCTCAATGTGTTCCCTTCCCCTCCTATCTATCCCCTCTTAGGAGTAAGGCTCAAATAAGCCATTAATATACATCTTTAGCTTTACAATTCAGAATTCTAATTGAACTGAACTAACTAGATCACATCTTATCCTAATGAACTTACATCATACTAACCAATATGATGACATCCTCAACTAAATAGGACTCTATCTGGTAGGATTTATCTACATCACTATTTACAAGATAAGAAATTACATTTAACAAGGAATGATACATCTATATCCATGAAAAGCTCCACTACCTTTAGATGATCTTCTTGTATGGTCTTTATTTTTAGAGTTGATGTAGATCTACTGTGATCTTATCCACTACATCATCCAAGATATTTTCTTGATCTCTATCCATTGATGGTGAGTCATTTAATTCCAAAGCCTTTCATAATGTATTGGTCCAATCCAATGTTTACCCATGTTAAGTCAATTAGTCATGGTTTGTTTATTTAAGCACACATTAAGTTCTTAAAGCTCCCACTTGTCTCCCTCATACGTGTAATCCAGCTAACCTTCAACTCAAGGTCCATCTCAGGCTATCTTTTGGTCTCACATCTGAATCTTACATCTTTTCAAATATTTCTAATGTGCACCAACACATGCCAACTCATCAACAATGTCCATTTTCCTTACCTACTTGCGATTCTTTGCCTTATTCTATCATCCCGAGTGTTAAACATTGGTCAAGGCTTGCCAACGCCTTCCTGATTATGCTATTAGGACTTAAGGGTCTAACATTTGGCTTCGGGCTTCTAAAGTAGGTCGAAAGTAGGCAGTCAAAAGATGTCGTCTATTGAAGTGATGAAGAGTCAATGTTGCCACTAGCGATGTGGAGTACAATTGAAGCTTAACTGGGAACAATGGTTATTGGTTTTATAATTGGAATATATCCCTTAACAATAACCAATTTTGGCCTACTTCTTGTAGTTAATGTAACCTAAACAAAGAATAAGATTTGTTTGGTTATTAGGATAATAAAAACCATATCATAAAATATTGTAATTAATGCTAGTGCAATCCCAAAATTATAATAAATTAACTCTATAGCCAAAAAAATTTAAGAATGTTTAAAATTAAAATTTTAATTTAAAAATTAAATCAAATCTTTTTCTTAATATAATTAAGATTAATAATTAAACTGAATTCTAAATTTAAATTTTAGAAAAGTTGCTTGCAAAATTAGAATTAATTATTTGTAATTAAATTAAAAGTAATTAATTAATTAAACTCTTAAAAATTAAATTTTATTTTCTTATAATTAAAAAAATGTTTCTTTATAAATTTTATTTTTTTAATTTGATTGATATAAATTACATTTATTATTTTATTTATTAAATGAATTATTATTCTATTTATTTAAAAATTATGTCTTTATTAGTTTGAATAAAAAATTTCTTCATTTATTAGAAAATATATTTTCTTGATTAAATTTGGAAAGATGTTTTCATTTATTAATTAAGAAAAATGAGCAATCTTTAATAATTTTGAAAGTATTTTTCTAATTTATTAAGGAATGATTCTCTAATTAACTGAGAGCTAATATTAAAATAAATAATGAAGAAATTTCTTAATTAAATTTAAAGTGTTTTATTTAATTTTGGAAGAAGTTTTCTTTAACATTATAAAAAATTTATTTCAAGAAAATTTATTTCTAGTTAGATTAAAAATAATTGTCTACTTAGATTATAAATAGTTCTATAATTATAGTAGAGTAACAACTTATAAATTTTGAAAGAAATAGTATTGGACCCCGAAAATTTTTTCCAATTTTTGTGATTTGTTATTTAGGTTTTGGTTGATTATTCAATTTTTTGATTATTTTTGAACGTAGTCATTTATTTAGTGGCATAAATAGAGATTAGAAATTGATGGAAGGATTTGAATTAAGTTAGAATTAATATGGGGAGGTTAGAA
>JANSVA010000002.1:14120024-14132085 GCA_025504915.1 Erythroxylum reticulatum | reverse complement strand
ATGTACAATTATTTTCATGTGTGCAAAGATTCAAATTCACATGCATGTATGCTGACATTCTGCTAAGCATGAAATGCAAAGTTTTCTCTCTCTCACATTACTATTCTCTCTATTATTGAAATCTGGGTTCTAACCCTTAATATAGGGACGAAATGTTACAAACATAGCCTAATTATTAGTGAAATAAATTTCTTAGATGTAGTTTAGGTTTAAGAAGAATTCTTAAAGTTAGAAAGAGAAGTTATGTGTACATTATATAATTTTTTATTACGCCTATTAAATATTAACTAAAAGTTTTAGAGATATGTTAATGTCATATAATAAAATGTAATGACATTTTAGGTTGACTAATGTCTCATAAACTTTAATGGTAATATTAAAGATGGTTAGCACAATGCAAATAGTTTCATAGAGTATAGTTGAAAGGTATATTACCCAAATAGATTTGTTCAAGTTAATTTAGATTACTATAAGCATAAACATGGACTACAATTATAGGTATTTTCTATAGTATGATAATAATTATCATAAGAATAAAATGACTACATAAATTTTCTTGTCAATGCGTGATATGATGGAGATCACATATATTTACAATTCAAGCTTTTGAATATTTGAAATTGAATTTGGAGTCAACATGATTATAATGTTTAAGGCATAATAAGAAATATGTCGTTAAGTAAAAGTAGTTGATCCAAGTTCAATATTTTATATGTGTTGGATCAAAGGAAAAATTATACTTAATAAAAAGTGGAAAGAATACAAAGTTAGATAATTGAGACTATCCTTTTATGTCATAATGGTTAAATCAACATAATAAAAATCATAAAGTTACATATAAAGATTTGTGTAACTTTTTGATTATGAATCATATGAAACTTGTTAGGTTAAATAATGAATAAATCAACCTTTCGTGAAAAATGATAATGATATTGAATTGTTAAATTTTATACATAAAAAGTATTATTGTAATAATAATTTATAAAAAGATGAATACTTATATTTCATTATATTTACTAATTAATTTGTAAGAAAGGGTTATAAATATTAAATGGATTATTTAAAATTTTAAAAGTCTATGCTATTTAATTCTAAATTGAAATCAAGCATTGAGAATGTTGAAACACTTCGATGAGATTAATATGGTAATATCTAAATTTTTATTATTTATAAAAAATGAGATTCTCTTATGAATACCTCTATAACTGAATCCTATAACAATATAGGTTTATGTAAAGATGAATAGTTAATATGAGATATTGTATGATGCAATATTATTTCTTTATATTATAACTTACCTTTAAAAGTTCTAATTAAGTCAATTAACAAGATACTATATTATATAAAGAATGGTAACACTTTGAAAGAGTTAAATTTAATAATTTTGGGTTGTGGTGCTTAGTTAAAACATATATTATCCATTAAGTTTAGAATTAAATCAGAAAATAAAAGGTTATAAGATATCTAACAAGCTAGATATAATCTTGCAAACTTATTAAATAAAGTGTTTGTTTTAATGTATACTTATAGGTGAATGGTTCTAATGACAAGTAGTGAGAATAAAATGAAATTTTAATGGTTCAAATCTTGGACAATACTTTCAATTAGAAATATGACTTTATTGATACATTTCATATATAATTAGAAGGTTATGAGATGTTGAAAGATTCACTTCTTTGATATATTCAAAGAGTTTTTTTTAGAGATGATTATGAATTTATCATGTCTAGAAAAAGGTTAATAAGAGTATAGTTATACTATTTAGTGGGACTATGTAGAGACATGCTACTTATAGAGATAATTAACATTTTCAATTGATGAAGATATGGTAGTCTAAAAGCAACTCTTATTATATATGAAAAGGTAACTACTTAATTTTTGGGAATTTGATCTATGGAGATAGATATGAAAGTTATTTACTTATTCTAAGCTATGTACATCGATAAGTTACAAAATGCTTTTGGTATTTAAGATATCTAATACTAATGTAGTATTAAAGATATCTATTATTCTATGAATGAGTTGAAAATTGAGTTTAAAGTTACATGGATATTAACTTTATAAGTAAATCTTAGCTAAAGATATATTTTACATAGAACAATATTATTTTAAAATTTGAAAGGTTCCAATGCAGCATTAATTACTAATCAAGTCATGATAATTTTTCATTTAGTGAAAATGATTATTTGAATTAATAAGTTCTTCAAATGAGCTTGGTATAGTTCTTTGCAGCGTTCAAACATTAATATAGTATGGAACATTAAAAACATTAGGCATATAAAAAGAGTTAAGACCTTATCAAAGATCCAGGTATGTGTTTATGTAATTTCTCTTAATTATGATGATAATTGAGATGAAAATTGAAAATTTTAAGCAATTTCTAACTATAGAAAATCTTGAAAAATTCTTTCACTAAACCACTATCACAGTAATACTATGGTCATCATTTGGAGATATAGTACAACATACTTAAGCAATTAACATAGTACAAGTGGAAGAATATTGGTTTATGGCCTAAAGTTAATTGGTTGGTTGTAGTTATAACTTTCAAATATCATTAAAAGAATTAATTACTAATGGTGAAGAACTAATACGAGTAACTCAAATAGAGTAAACTTTAATTGCATAATCTATGTCTAATTGAAATATTGTATCATAAAAGGATTGAATTATATAAAAAAATCATGTACTTAAAGGTTGAACAAAATAACTTTAACATTCCTAAATATTTAGACATATATGATGCATTGCTAGACTTCAATCTTGATCTTTGGATATAAATTATATAATTAAAAATAAAGAAGTTTAATTTATCTAATCCTAAAATTAATGTAGGATTGTAATTTATATCCATTGTTAATATATTGAAGACTAATGGATCACATACAAATAATGAGATGAAGAGAGAAAAAGTATTTTAATCAAATTGAATTTGATTGTAAAGTTTGAAAATTTTTAAAATCAAATATGAGATGTTCAATAAATAAGGTTTGATATGAGACAGTGGATATTATTTGGGCTCAATTAGTATTTAATTAGAACTTATTGTAATTTTAGTTAAAATTTAATTGAAATAAGAGGTCTAAGTCTTATTATAAATAGGCTTAGACTCTAAGAGAGTTAGCATTTCTTGCCTAATTCTCTCTACACTGCTTGTAGAGTTCTCTCAATATATTATATAGATACTATGGTGCTTGTGATGAACTAATTTCAAACGATTCTACAAAATAATGAGAAAATAATCAAGTTTTATACTAAATTCCAAATTGTGATTTATGCTTTATTATATTTTGTATATTAATCATATTATAGAATTTAAAGTTTTATACTCAATTGCAAATTATGATTTATGATTTATGATTTATTATATTTTGTATATTAATCATATTATAGAATTTAAAGTGATCTTGTCATGATTACTTTAAATTCTATAATATGATTAATATACAAAACCATATAACATCACATTTATATGTAAAAAAAAATCAATAAAGAGATGAACAAATATAGAATTAAATGAGTTGAGATTAAGTAATAAAACAAGGAACCACTATAACCTCATAATAGAACCATATAACATCATATATATCTATTGAGGGAATTATAATTATATAACGTCATTGATATTGATGGGTTCATCCTAGTCAGACTGATAATGAAGAATTTTCTCATCCAGTGTCAATAAAGGGAGATAAATATTTATTTATTATTGTGGATAATATTGAAAATATGTACATGCTTACAGACAAAAGTCCATGTAATTGACCTTGTCTACAGAATCATTGTTTGTAGTTATTCAACATTTGGTGTTAAATTTGGTCAAAAATTCAAAGCTTTGATTTGAATATATAGATCAATAATAAAATGATCTTGAATTTTGAAATAAAAGTTTTTGTTTTTATTTTGCTGTGTACAAAATCGAATTTCACCTTAAGTTCCTAAGACTTACTTTCCTGAGGAGATAAAGAGGCTCACTAGAATTTCTTATGCCAGATGAACAAATGTCTGTGGAACAGCTCTCGAATGTTATTGCATGATGCGGATCATCTAATTTTGGAGGATATGCATGTTTTTCTAGTTTGAAAAGGGAGAGCTAGAGTTTCTGTCGAGTGGGGCAAATCTTATAAGGTTTTGTAAACTAAACTTGTGTTTTCTCCGTGAAGAAAAATGAAAATAAAAACATAAAAAGAAAGAAGAAAATTGAATTGTTATGCGTTACCAAAAGTTTAAAAAAAATTTTGAAGCTTAAAATAGTTAATACAGATTTTTTTATAGATACAGCAGATCATGAAAGAGTAGTAGATGGACTAGCAATGATTTTTTAAATTATTTATAGCGTCATTATAAAAGAGGATGCCGATTAATTTGGCGTCCAAGAATTAGGGCAACTCAATATTCATTGGATAAGGTCTTTAATTATTATATTCAAGGACTTAAAGGAAAGCTGTGTTTGCGAAAAATGCAAAAACAACTTCATATTTGTTCAGAGTTGTCATCTATAACCAGAGAAAAGCACACCAGTTACTCACTGTGACCTTACAATTTGGTCTCCCGGGGAAGTGTGGCGGCATACTCCATATAACCTTATAATTTGGAGAATTATGTATGCTTTTTGCTTTAATTTTTCTCTTTCTAAAAATGTGTATAAATGGAAAGAGTAAATATATAAAACTTGTAAGCTTAATAATATGTTATTTCATATTTATCTACAAATTAGTAATTATTGAATCTATGATCAAACATTACTATATATATATATATATAGCTTTTCTATATTGTTTACATAAAAGTTAAAAGAGGTTAGTAATTCTCGTTGAATCACGAGGTGCTGATGTGAATGAGCCAAAACAATTGATGGTAGATGAACACTTTAAAAATAAACTTTTGACCCAAAAACGCTCCAATTTGATTATACAAATCTTTGCTTTTTATGTAAAGAGCTTTATAAAGGTACAAATACTGAACAACTTTTATTAAGTTAGAGCTAAGCAATATCATGTATGCCGATAGTTCTATACCTGTCAGTTGAATTATAAATAAAGGTTCACGTTAAATACAATGGTAGACTATTAATCTATGTTAATTTAATATGTTTTGGATATGTTTATGACTCTGATGAAACAAGTAGAAAGTATAAGAATGAAATGAAAATATAATTACAATTTGGAAAATTTAAACTAACTTTAGTAATAAGCTGTTAGGTTTAAAACAATAACTATATCTAGGAAATATGAACAACAGAATAGTAGTTGAATAAGGTCTTTAATTATTTTCATTTTAACTGGCCCAAATAATTTTTTTAAAGAATGAATCAAAAGATAATAGAAATTTTGGAACTTCAACTCATTAATTTTTATATAAACTTGATTTTATTTATTTAATATGTTTGAAACTCAATAATCATACACAAATATCAGCAAATTAACGGTAATTGGATAAGGTCTTTATTGTATATGACACATATATGGGTGTATAATTTTGAAGTGTTTTGAGAACAAAATACGTACCTTTTTTTTTTTTTTGGAAATCTTTTAAGTGAATACAACCTGACACATGGTCCTCTAGAATGCTGAGTTAAAGATACGAGCAAGGGCACGGCCGATACACATGCACGCATTTTTTTGAAGAAAAACCCAACTTAGAACATGTACATTTTAGAGCTTGTGCCTATGAGTGAACAAAGGCAGAGAGTTGGACATGGGTATACGAGTGTGTCAAAGTCCATGTCTATGTACGAACAAAGACTGCGATCATGTTTGCAACAGGTTGTCTTGCTTGAAAACATATTTTTGGTGGATTTCAAACTATTAAAGTATTCTATGACTTATAATATTCTTGTTTCAATTAGGTTGAATTTTTTAAGGGGTAAGTTGTATAAAAATTACAAGCTAGACGTTACATGGTAAATACCTTTTATAAACCTAGTTCTATAGAAGAAGAAATTTATAATCTTCAACGTGAGATTCAATTAAATGGTAAAATTAGTTGTTCTCAGCTGCTGATGACGAACATACACCCAATTGGTCAAACTTCGTTAAAAATCTTCTTGTCTTCATACTTTTTTCTTCCATGCTACTCTATTCTTACTACATATTATTTCTCAACAAATAGTATTAAAGCATCATTAAGGCAATAGTGCTTCAATTGCAAGGTCTGAAGTGAAAAAGTTCAATAGAACTAGAATTTTTGAACCTTGACAAACAAAGAGTAAAGGATTTGTTAATGCGGTAAGATATGTTGAAGGGGCTGCAAAAGTATAAACTGAAATATGTGGATTTGCTTAACTAGGAAGAGCTACGAGTGTGATTAGTTGGAACTATACGACTATGTGTGATAGTTAATGTCATGTACTACGTCATGGATATACTATAGGAAACTAACCATAATCGAATTGCGGACACAACAAAAACAAAATGTTTACAGTTTCCATTCAGATCCCGATAATTGAATAACTTAAATAAAAACACGAATTAATTGGTAAGAAATCGTACCTTATTTACGTTTCTGTTGAAAATACTTTGAAATTTTTTCTAATTTGTCAACTACAAGCTGTTCAATTGTCCAGTCTCTTATGATATCCCTAGAATAGCTTCTCAACACTTTTGAGGGGAAGAACATAAGAGTGCTAGCTCCTTTATTTTTCTTCCTATTAATATAAAATCATTCGGGTGGTTTTGTAATTTTATTAAAATTAAATTTCCATAATTATAATTAAATTCATACTCTAATTATAATTAACTTAATTTTAATAAAATCAACATCTTATATTTGATCCCTAAAGTTTCTAAAACTATTTAATTAAGTCCAACTTAATTAAAATTGATTTTTCTTAACAAGCTATTCTTTATTGCATGACCCATTAGGTTTTTAATATATTGACAATGATTATAAATTAAAATTTTAATTCACAATTAGAATTAGAATTAGAATTAGATAAATTAAAACGTCTTTTAGTTTATCATTAGTTCTCTAATTAAATAATTTATAATCACAAATTAAGATTAATATTTAGCAATATGTCACAACCACCCAAATATCAAGAATGTCAAATTGGTTGACATAACCTATCCATCCATGGTTATGATGTATAATTTAATCCTTTCATCATCCAATGTTCCAACTGGACAGAGTATGGATTCAGTGTCTCTCTTTTCATCCAGTCATGTTCATTTTCGCTAATTAGTAGTTAATTTATAATTGATATTTGAAAACACGTTTTAATAAAATGACAACTAGGAATGTTTATGAACAATATAGAAATGTAAATTGAATATCATAATTATGATCTCATCATAATTTCAATTACAAAGCAATTATTCTAGGATTTTACCTTTAGTATTAAAACATCAAATGTAATTAAATGAATACATAAAGATAAAGAATGTCTTTTTCATTAATTAAATAATAATGTCATACATTAAATTGCACCTAATCGATTGGCAGCATAAACTGACAATCTCCCACTTGCACTAAAATCAATCACCTATGTATCTAATATCGTATCCATGAATATGTCGATCAAGTCTCTTTTGAGGCAATGGCTTAGTGAAAGGCTACACAATATTGTCTTTAATAGGAACTCGTTCCGATAATTGGTCTTTTCACTCCACTATCTTCCTGATCAAGTGAAACTTCCTGAGTACATGTTTGGATAATTGATGAGACCTTGGTTCCTTTGCCCATGCAATAATACCATTGTTGTCACAGTATAATACTATAGTCTTAACAATGCTAGGAACCACTCCAAGTTCAGCAATGAAATTCTTGATCCAAATTGCTTCCTTTCCGCCTTTGATACTAAAATGTACTCTAACTCGGTCATTGAATTTGCAATGATTGGTTGTTTGGAACTCTCTCAAGTTATCACACCACCATTTATAGTGAAGATGTATCTTGATTGAGATCTGCTATCATTAGGATCTGACTAAAAATAACATCTGAATATCCTTGAAATCTCAGTTCAAATCCTTCATAGACTAAGAAAACATATTTAGTTCTTCTCAAATATTTTAAGATGTTTTTCACAGTCATCTAATGACTCTCACCTAGATTGGCTTAAACCTACTTGTTATAGTTAAAGCATAAGAGACATCTAGTCTAGTATATAACATCGTATATATAATTAAGTCAATTGTCGAAGCATATGGAATACAATCCATTTTATCTCTCTCCTCATGTATCCTTGTACACAACCTCTATGAGAGAGAAATCCCATGTGAAATGAGTAAGAATCCCCTCGTGGAACTCTCCATACTAAATCTATTTAGCACTTTATCTATATACATGGATTGGGACAATCCAGGCAACTTCTTTGACTATCTATATAGATCTTCATTCTCAAAATAAAGGTTGCTTCTTCCATATCCTTCATGAAGAAATTCTTGCATAACCAAATCTTTATAGACTGAAGCATAGGTATGTCATTTTCAATTAGCAATATGTCATCTACATATAGCACTAAGAAAATGATTGCACATACACTAGCCTTCTTATAGACACATGGTTCACCAACTTTTTTTTAATAAAATCAAACTCTTTGATTGTCTCATCAAAATAGATATTCCAACTCTGTGAGCTTAAGTCCATAAATGAATTTTTACAATTTGCATACTTGATTAGGAAATCTCTTAGATTCAAAACCTTCAAGTTGTGTCATATACACATCCTCGTGCAAATTGTCATTAAGAAATGTCATTTTGATAGCCATCTACTAGATTTCATAATCATGATATGTTGCTATAGCCAACAAGATCCTTATGGATTTTAGCATAGCTACTAGCGATAAGGTTTCATCAAAGTCAACTCCTTATTTTTTTCTGTAACCTTTAGTCACTAATCTCGCTTTATACTTATGTACATTACCATCTATGTTAGTTTTTCTCTTAAAAACTACTTGCATCCAATAGGTACAATACCATTAGGTGCATCCACCAAAGTCCATACTTGGTTAGTGCACATAGATTCCATTTCAGATCTCATTGCTTTTTTCCATTTTAAATAATCAATGCCAGACATTGCTTTTTTAAATGTAGTACGCTCATCATGCATGAACAATACATTATTCTTCCCTTGCTCAATATGTAGATCTAATCTAATGAGAGGACGACATATCCTACTAGTACGTCACGGACTATGTTTCTCATGAACCCTCAGTTGTACATCATATATATCAACTTGAGGTTCTTGTTCCATTTCGATGTGAAATTGTGAGTCTTAAACTTCTTTAAGTTCTACCTCACTCTCATTACTTTCTTTGAGACTAAATTCTCATTCTAAAAATGTAGCATGTCTTAAGACAAACACCTTTTGCTTAAGAGGATGGTAAAATTGATATCTGAAACTCTCTTTTAGATACCCTATAAATGTACATTTATCTTATTTAACTTGAAGTTTATCAGATACAGTACACTTCATATAAGCATTAAATCCCCAAATCTTTAAGTGTGACAATCCGAGTCTTCTACTAGTCCATATCTCATATGATATCTTGTCAACTAATTTGGATGGAACTTTGTTTAGAAGGTATGTTGCTGTTTTAATTTTATATTCCTAAAAAGAGATAGGAATGACTGCATGACTCATCATATAATGTACTATATCTAATAATGTATGATTTTTTCTCTCAGAAACTCCATTTTATGGTAGAGTAGCAGGAGGAGTCCAAATAAGAAATAGAAATGATGTTTCTTGTAATAACTGGAACATAATAACAATTACCAAGTTCTAACACAAAGTAAGAAGGTAAAGCTAAACTATAAGTTCCTACAACTAATGTAGCAACTCTTGCTCTATTGCCAACTTGCAAGTCTACTTCACCTTTCTTTAATGATCTACTCCATGCGTGGTATTACAAATATGAGAATCACATCTAGTATCTAATACCCAAGTATGTGGAATAGAAGTAGAAAGATTGATCTAAATCATAAACGTATCTAAAGGGACAACTTTCTTAAGCTTCTTATCTTTCAGGCTAGCAAGATAAGATGGGCAATTCCTCTTTTAGTGTCTATTGACTTCGTAGTGAAAGCATGTGCCGTTATCATTGCTCTTCTTCTTGACACCTCCTTTAGGCTTCACTACACTATTAGAAGCCTCTGTTTCTTTTGTTTATTCTTCTTAGAGCCCTTTTTCTTCATCTTAGAAGAATTCACAAGTATAGAATTAGATTCCTTATTAAGGCACCCTTTTGCAGTCTTAAACATGTTCAATATTTCGAGCAATGTCATTTCCTTCTAGTTCATATTAACGTTCATCACGAACAGTGAAAAGCTAGAACTCAGAGACTACAACACCAGATCAATGCTTAACTCGTGATCTATGACAAAACCTAATTGAGCTAATTTTTTAATACCCAATCATCTTCAACACATGCAGGTTGACTGAAGATCCTCTTGTCATCTTGCATTGAAATAATACCTTGGAGATTTGATATCTCTCTACCCTACTTTGTGCACCAAACAACTCCTTGAGATGCAAAATCATAGTAGGTACATCTATGTTCTCATGCTACCTCTGAAGCTTAGGAGACATGCTAGCCAACATCACAAATGTAGCTTACTCAACATCCTTTATATAACATTAATACCTCTCCCAAAGTTCAACAGTTGCATATGAACTAGGTTCTAGTAGAGCAGGAGTGTCAAGAACATGTAACGTCATGATGCCCAGAACGTCAGGTTGGTACTCATTTTTTGATTCAATGAATGAAAGACTTAAAAGAGCGAGTATTAGTTTATATCTAAAATCAAATAAAATAAGGACTTTAAAATATTCGATTACTCCCACTATTTTATTTAAAATAATAGCTCTCACTAATACAATTGTGAAATTATCAAATAATTTCCCAGTGAGTTAAATCCTAATTCAAAAATAATTGATCTTAAGTTTGCTCAACAAATTAACTAAAATTAAATTAGGTAAACAACAAATTTATCAATCACATCTCATGTGACTCTTAGAATTGTTAGGTAACAACTGTTTGTCCAAATATATAATATATATTATTCCTAACCCTGCCTCTAAATCTATATAATCATGAGTTTGATCATCCAAATCATATATATTTAGTTAAGTATGATCCGTCAATTTAAGATAAAACATATTCGGGTTAAAGTGGTCTTATGTTTACCTAACAAGCTAAGCAAAAAATATTATTATGGTTTTATTCTTAAATAATGGAAGGCAACTATCACGTTCCTAACATATACTTAATATTTAATTGAGGAATTTAAATTTTCAAAAATTTTTGGTCTCATCATAATAATATGATCTCATTATATTAATAATTTCAAACATAATCTAAATATGAAAGAAATTATTTAAAACCCTTTTCTTGATTCTAATTATTGATTTGATAACAAATTTAATTTAATAATCGAACTCTTGAAAAATTAAACTAAATTCCAAAACTTTTTCTTAATAAAAATTCCCTTTCAAAACAATTTTAAAAAATTAGAAAAATATTTTTTCAATTTTATTAGGAGTATAAACTAATTTAATCTCCATTAAATTAATTTAATAGAAATTAAGGTTTTAAAATATTAAAAATTAAATAAAAGAAGTAAGGATGGCTTTCTGGCACGTGTGTGTGTCTGTTTAGACATGAACTCAAAGACAGTGAGCGCGTGACTCACATGCACCCGTCGTCTTCTCCAGGAAATAGCCACGTTTTTACAATCACCTAACACTTTCCCTCATCTGCTTAATAGTTGTTGGGAAAATCGGGTAATTTTTTCCTCTAAGGTAAACAACTAGTGAAGTGAACCGATTCGATAATACCCAGGAAAGATCGTCAAACGAACTCCTAAGATTGTATTACCATTCCTCGTAAAATCCCAGGAAAGGGCGGATGGGTCACAAATGCTCCCACTTAAAACTCAACCTCCTAGACAGAAATTACGTGCACGGTGTATTTATCACAACCTAACCTGTGTACATACACAAATAATAAATACATCCAAATAAATTGAACACAACACTACAAATATACCTGAAAAATAATATTGAATACTATAAATGCGGAATAAATAAAAGAGATAAGGAAAGAACACACCCAAAAATT
>JANSVA010000002.1:14092549-14108490 GCA_025504915.1 Erythroxylum reticulatum | reverse complement strand
TCGATGTCGCTTGTGTCATATTTGTTATGTCCCTAGTTGTTGGTGAATTTACAGACGTCATTATAGACTCAAATAATGGTATTCAATATTACAAATATTACAAACAAACTAAAGGATGAACCTTCGACTCTGATACCACTTGTTAGAAAAATCGAGTAATTTTTTCCTTTAAGGTAAACAATTAGTGAAGTGAACTGATTTGGTAATACTCAGGAAAGACCATCAAACGGACTCCTAAGACAGTATTACCATTCCACGTAAAATCCTAGGAAAGGGTGGAGGGGTCAAAAATGATCCCACTTAAAACTCGGCCTCCTAGATAGAAATTACGTGTACGGTGTATTTATCACAACCTAACTCGTGTACATATACAAATAGTAAATACACTCAAATAAATTGAACTCAACACTACAGATATACCCGAAAAATAATATTGAATACTATAAATACGGAATAAATAAAAGAGATAAGGAAAGAACACACTCAAAAATTGATAACAGAGTTCAGCCAATTTTGCCTACTCTCCGAGCACCATTTAAGGCAGCCTGCTTTTATTAAGAAGAGAATGCTAAATTTGATATATGTACAAATTTTGAGTATTTATCAAATTTTGGGATGGTTTAGATTAGGAGGGGGAGGAGTTATTTTATAACTTGAAATACTCCTCCCATCTTCATCTCTTCCTAATATGGGATAGAAATTAGGCCATCAAAGTCAACAATAAACAACAATAGTAACCCATCTGCCCACATTTATGCTTCTTATCGTCAATCACTACGTTAGTTATCCATGAGCGTTAATCACCCCAACGATGCCAACTGTTGGTGTCGCCAGCAATGCATGTTCGGAAAGATGGGCGATAATCGCCCATCTCAAAACAATGAACACAATGCAGAAATCACAAGGGGAGATGGACACTATCATATGTGGGCATCTAGAAACATAAAACACAAAAACAAAATTACCGATGCAATTGTGCATAAACCCAATCAGTACGTAAATGCAGAACAAGGAATACATCCTTTTATTTTAGAAGCCATAAATAAAAACAGAGGTTATATTTGAGCAGGTGATTTTCCATATATAACAACATTATGGAAAAAACATAATCACACATGCATGATCAAGTTGAAAATCAAAACTTCAAAGCCAGAATATGCGCATGTAAAAAACACAAATCCATAAGCATAAATAGGAATAGTCGTGAAAAAGACAAAAAGAAGAGCATAAAAACTTTAATTTTTTATCAAAATCAATAACAATCAAGCACCAAATCCAAGTAAACAATTAACGGAGACTCTGATAACATTGTAAGAATCTAACCGTGATCTAATCACGGGTGCAGCAAAAACAAAACTTTTACAGTTTCCAGTCGGACCCAAATAATTGAATAACTTGAATAAAAAACGAATTACTTTGTAAGAAATCGTATCTTGTTCACATTCCTATTAAAAATCCTTTAAAACTTTTTCTGATTTATCAACCATGAGTTGTTCAATTGTTTAGCCTCTAATGATATCCACAGAACAACTTCTCAACACTTTTGAGAGGAAGAACGTAAAAGTGCTAGCTACTTTATTTTTCTTCATATTAATAGAAAATCATTAAGGTGGTTTTGTAATTTTATTAAAATTAAATTTCTTTAATTATAATTAAAGTCATACTCTAATTATGATTAACTTAATTTTAATGACCATTAAAGTTTCTCAAACTATTTAATTAAGTCCAACTTAATTAAAATTGATTTTTCTTAATAAGCAGCTCTTTATTGTATAACACGTTAGGTACTTAATATGTTTAGCAATGATTATAATTATAATTCTAATTTAAAATTAGAATTGGATAAATTAAAACTCCTTTTAATTTATCTTTCATTCTCAAATTAAACAATTTATAATTATAGATCAAGATTGATATCTAGCAACACATTATAACCACCTAAATATCAAGAATGTGAAATTGGTTTACTTAACCTATCTGCATAGTTATGATGTATAATTTAATCATTTCATTATGCTATGCTTCAATTGGATAGAGTATGGATACAATGTCTACTCTTTTCATCCAATCATGTTTATTCTTGCTAATTAGTAATTGATTTATAATTGATATCTAAAAATGCCCTTTTCAAATGTCAATTCACTCTGGCTAAACAATTTCATAAATCGTTACTAATCAAGAACAATGGAATATTCTCTCTAATTACTTTAGGTTCACGAATCCTTTGTTGACTTACTTAACTGTCTCTTTATGGTTCATATTGCATCCAATTACTACTGACTGAATTATTTTAGGACGGTTCATTAGTCGCATCAAAACACAATAAATCTCACACAAGATACCTTAGTAACATTAAGTCTAAGGATTAATTATACAACCATCATTATCAAAAAATTCACAGACACATAAGTAATATTCCATTTAGGATTCTCATAGGCGAACCAATTCATTGACTTATTCTCTAATAATCATCCACACATTAGTTTAGGTATCTCCATACTTTAATTCATGAGATCAATTACTTTTTTCAGAGAAAAGAAAGATAATGTGTTCTAGTTTTACCATTTCAATAATATCCCGTATTGATGAAAATACAACTAGGAAAATTTAGGAGTAATACGTACATATAAATTAAATCTCATAATTATGATCTTTTCATAATTTCGATTACAAAATAATTATTTCAAGGATTTTACCTTTAGTATTAAAACATCAAATGTAATTAAATTAATACACAAAAATAAAAAATGCCTTTTTCATTAATTAAATAATAATATCAAACATTAAATTGCACCCAACCCGCTGGCTACAAAGGCATAAACTAACATATACATTTTTTATAGAGATACAGAAGAAGCTAGAAAATTAATACATTCAAATTCTCTCATAAACAAGTTATATCTTAAGTATAGACTACAAAAGGTTGCAAATGTAGGAGGAAATATATCTAAAATAATATATCAATGTGTTCAACTAAATAGTCAAACCTACTAAAGCTTAAGGTGATTATTATAGATGAGAATAAAGTGATGATTTTGCTTTTGTTCTTTATCTATTTCTTATGAATTTTTAGTTACTATTCTCACATTGGTACAGAAATAGTTGGTATAAAAGACATAACATTCAATTATCAGTTCATAATTAACAAAGACTAAATAATAGTAAAATCTCTCAAAGTGAAAGGTTATATATGAAGGGAAAATAAGATCATAGGATGAAGCAGAATAAGGATGAATCATATAAAAGGAGCTATATATCTAAACTTAAAGGTAAAATGATGGCCTAATGCTACAAGTATGAGTTGTTAAGAGGGACTATTTAAATAAGGAGTAGAGTGACGAAAGAACTTGATTTCTTTTAATACTTCATATGAAAATGATTTTGAATATAAAATTGATAGAGATATTATTAAAGTGGTAAAGGATGTGATAATTGTTTATAAAGGGTTGAAACTATGAGAAATATCTATAGGTTGATAGGGGATATAGTTATAGATGGAGAAGTTGTAGCAATAGAGTTCATGGAAGATAGTACTATACTATGAAACATGTAAATGGGTCATCTCAATGAGCAAGGAATGACATATCTTTATGAGAGGAGCTTATTAAAGGGTGACAAACACTAAAATTTAGACTTTTGAAAGTTTCATATGCTTAGTAATAAACTTGGGTAACCTTTAAGGATGAAGTGTTTAAAGAGCAGCATATATTGAGGCAAACATATAAAGAGGACCTGTTAGAGTTAATAAAGAGCAGTATTGATTCAAATGTGGTACGATTGGAACTAGAATAACCTATAATAAGTGAAAAAGGTGCTAGAAATTTTATTTTAGGAGATGAAAGAACAATGTTAAGAGAATAACATCAATATAGTATTCACAGATAAAGTGAAACATACCATTAGATCACCAATTAGATGTAGTTAAGAAGATTTAGTCTCGTATACTCTTAACATTAGTAATGGTGATCCAACCACCTTTCATGAGACTATAGATAGTCAAAAGAAGGATAGAGAGATGGGTATTATGGTGAAATATGTAAGGTTTCATAAGCTCAAGAGACTGATTACATCTAGCAGATTTTGTTGGAAAGGGTTCATATTTTAGAGAATGTAACTAACAAAATTTGATACTATAGAGAAGTTCAAGCATTTCTTAAACTTAATTAATCTCTCAAGGTGTTAGAGCTAGCTATAAACTAACTTATGTAGAGTATTTTCACCAAAATTGAGATTATTTTGTATAACTCATATATAAGAATGTACAATCTTAAAAGTGATTCCTAAAGTGTGTTAGCTGAAAATAGTACATTCATGAAGGCAAAGATTGTTATGTATAGCTCATATATATAAGTGACAAGCTTAGAGTGTTTTGAGAATAAAACATGAGTTTCTTAGAAGTCTTTAGGTGAACACGATCATATGCTAGGGTGTGATCTTCTCTGAAATGCAAAATGAAGATACAGGTAAGGGAAAAACTCAAGGCATGAGCATATTGGTGTGGTCGAGGTTTTTCTAAAGGAGGACATGAACATGTTAGAGCCTGTATACATATATAGATAAAGGAAGTGAATTACATAACCTGGGATGGTATCATACCTCATGTCTATGTGTGAACAATAGGTTGTCTAATCTAGAAATGCAATTTTTAGTAAATTTCAAACTCTAAAAGGATTCTAGGATTTATTAAAGTCATGTTTAAACTAGGTTGAATTTGATAATTAGCAATTTGTGTAGAATTGTACTATCTAGACTTTACATATCGATATCCTTCATATAAACCTACTTTTATAAAAAGAGAAATTTTATAATTTTCAATATGATATTTGATTAAATAGTGAAATCAATTATTCTTAAATATTAAGGACATAATTATATCTTATTGACTAAACTATGTTAAAAATATTCTTATGATCTTATTATTTTCAATACAACTTTATACTTCTTATACTTGCTTTCTCAATAATCTTTAATTTGTGCTAATTCTATCTTAATTAAGACGAATAATACATTTTATGAATGAACTTTTAGAAGCTTGGCATTAATCATTTTTTATCTTTGAAACTCAATAACTCTTTCTATAACATTAAGAAGTGAAAGGTGGTAGTCGGATCTGAAGGAAGTAACTATGAGTTAGAGCAAAGCTTTGTTTGAAGAAAGACTTTTTCAAACAATACTAGTGGGTTTGGAGAGAAAATATTTTTAATTATCATATTTTATTCTAACTATTATTTTGATTTTTTTGATAATTAATATTTAGATCGATTTATATTTATAATTCCAAACATTTTACCATAAAAGGAATATAAACTATATGATCAATTTTTTATTTTGATGTATATACTTTTTTACTATTATAATATTACTAATGTTATTCTGTATGTTCAAATTCTCCATTTCTTTAATACTGTCTTTAGTATATTATTATTATTGTTCAAGGTTTATTAGCTTATGAAATGTGGTACCAAATTGAAACGAGGCAAAAAATAAAAGATTTTTTAACAACTACAAAGACTTGATTGTATTATTTAGCTAAACAAGACCTAAATGTTGGCTTAGTATAAAGGCATGGCCTAAGCGAATTAGCTTAAGTAAGGCCTTTTTTTTCTAATTTTAAGCTTTAAATTAGATTCGAGCTTGACAGCTCACGCTCGACTACTTCACAGTATAAAATGTGGCACTAAGATAAAACGATGTTATTTTACACTTCACACTCACGCCCGACTACTTGTAGTATAAAACGTCACACTAAGACAAAACGATTTTATTTTAGACTGTGAAGCAAATGCTTATATAGTATAAAATAACTATGTTTTACACCTAGTGTAAATTAATGTAATCGAAACCTAACTCTGATACCAACGGGGACCCCGAAGGGCACAAAGGGAAGTATGACAACCAAACTAGCTAAAACATCTCTTTAGATAAGATCATCGTCTAACCAAATTCGGACTGTAGGTTACTGTAGTGTCTGGTAGACTATTGTGGAACAACATAGGAACTTTGTAACCATTGGTAAGTTCCAGGTATGATGGATGAGACAACAAAGCCCTTCTCTCTTCGGGCACACAACTCTCATCTTTCCTTTTAGGAACCTTACACTCTTCGCAACTCTCTTTCCCCCTTTTGAAACAATAATCGTAATAGTACCTTCAATCTTTCCCTGTTAAACTCTAATCTCACAGCAGAATTGTTTTATAAGTAGTCTTAGATTGTCTAAGACTTTCTGATACATAAGATTCTCAGAAGAGGGAAGTGTAGAGCATGCTTGTCTTTGTATAATGATAGATAGTATCATCACGCAAGATTTAAGCTTTTAAGAGAGGGAGAACTTAGAGAGAATGGAAAACACTCAAACTAATATTCATTGAAATCAAACATCTTCAAATCTAGTCGTCTTTATAATAAAGGAGAAACCTTGCTTTTATAGGCGAACCAAGGGCATGAAAGCAAAACTCTCTAGAGACATAGTAATTACAACTTTAAAAAAGAAAACAACTTTAAGGACAATCATCATACCTTTAAAAAAGCTACTTTGAAAAAGTAAACAATTTTTTAAAAAGCAAAAAGTACGACGATAAGAAATAATCTTACATAGTGGTTTGTGGGCCTCCAAGATTCTCTTTTATCAAAAGACTCAAAAGTAAAACACCTAAAAAGACAAGTCTCACTTTATAGGGCTCAAGTGAGGTCAGGATCATAGTTAGAATCTTTTTTCAATGCCATGTTATTGTCAAGTTATTCAAGAAAGGGGCTAATGTCTGTAAGGTACCAAGCAGAAAGCCCTAGGCTAGTAACAAAGGTGGGCTTTTATATTGGATTGGACGGTCTGCTTGAAGCTGTAGAATTTCGATAGATCGGACAGGGAACTTCACCAGCCTGGTGATTGATTAAGTTGGTCTAAGAAAGAATGTAATTCTTCCATTAATTGAGTACCTTTAGTAGACCAATTAGAGATGGTATGCCAATGTTGAATGTGATTTAGGGTACATAAATGACCAAAAGTACTCATACAGTAGGGACGATGGATGATATAAATTGCATAAGCTTTGTGGTCAGTCAAGGTAGTATCCTAGAAATGATGATGAGTCAAAATTTGAGACATAACCATATGCCATTTGGATAAAGATTGGAACCATTATAAGAAAGTCCATAAAAGAAAATAGGCATTGGTAAGGCCAGACAAGTGACGATAAACATGGAGAGGTGACAGGGAGATGGTGCCAACATATAGGGCAGAGAGTGCCCAAAGATGCCATAAAGTAGTATCATGAAGAGTATCATAAAGATGATACATAATTTTATAGGGGGTAAGAGTATCAAAATGACCAAAAGTAGGTAGATGTCAAATTGAAGAAGTGTGAGATAAAGATAATAAAATAGACTCTGGTGAAGAAAGGGAAAAGTTCTGTAACAATGGTTGGAGGAGTTAGAAAATCTTTTTTTATTTTGCAAACTTGGGAAACTCCATTAGCCAAAAAAGAGGACTAAAATGGTTCAAAGAAGATGAAAGGAACAAGATTGGTTTAGTAAGTCTAGAGAGAAAATTAGTAAGGGTATTGTGATGACCTTTGATATGGCAAATGGAGAATTTATAGCAAGAAAACGATTCTTGCCAACGAAGTTATTGACTGTCAGGAAGCTTTTTCTTAGGTTGATCAATAATCTTAGGGAATGAGGTGTTATCCATTTCAATGAAAAAATAATAAGGTGTGAGGTGGAAAGCAAACTTTTCAATACCTCATCTAACAGCCAAAATTTCTTTGTAGCTAATGTGATAATGGCTTTCAGAAGATCGAAATTGGCCACTAGCATGACCACAATAATGTCGATTGCCATTTATTTCTTCGAGAAGCACAACACCCTAATAATATATCACTATCATCTATCTGCAATATGAGTTGTCCCTTGTCAGGAATCTTTAAGGGTGGAGGAGTTTGGTAGATGTATTTTAAGTGCTGGACAGCTTTGGTTTGTTCTAATGTCTAGGGTAGTGGATTCTTTTTAATAACTTGGATAAGCATGAGGTATAAGCTGCCACGTGCAGTATGAAATCATGGACATAATTAATAATCCCAAGGAATTGTTGCATCTATTTCACAGTGAGATTTTCATCATAAAAATGTAACAGCTCTTATGCAATATGTGGATCAGGCTGATAGAATCCATCTTTGAAATGCATACCCAGGAATTCAATTTTTGTTATGCCAATGATGCTTTTTGAGGCTGAAAGCATAATGCCATATTGGTGAGTAAGATCCAAGAATTGTTGAAGTAAGGCCTGATGTTCTTCACGGGTCTTTGAGAACAAAAGAATGTCATCAATGTATATGATTACACTATTAAGGATAAGCTTATAGATCTTGGTCCTAGATCTTTGAAACAGTAATCTAGCGACTATAAGTCCAAATGGCATAACACTCCATTAGTACTATGCATTGGGAATGGAAAAAACAGTCTTATATCTCTCAATTATATTGATACCTAATTGCCAAATTCCTGCTTTAAGATTAAACTTGGAAAAGATAACAGTTTCTTTTAGAAATAGTACCTGAGTACTTATCTTTGGAAGTAGAAACTTGTCATCTTACTGGAATGCATTCAGAAGCTTATAATAAATTACCAATCTCTTTTTACCGTGCTTTTGCTTTAACTGTTTGTTCAAATAGAATGCCGAGCAAGCCTAATTTGACTTTGTGAGCTCAATAAGTCCTTGCTTCAGAAGGATAGCACACTCATCTTGTGCCCTTGGATGTATGGATTTTGTACGATTGATATCCTCATTCTTTATAAAAGGTAGACTTATGAAAAAGTCAGCATTTTTTCAAAGAGGATATAGGTGAGAAAACTATAAATGTGATTTATGACAGTAATCTAACAGTTTATCTCTCAGTGTTGTATATGGTGTGGGAACTTAAGAAAGTTCAAACACATTTTTTATTTCATTGTATGAAATAAAAAATGATTGATACCTAAGACCTATAGGTAGGATCTGTAAAGGTGAGGCTTTGATGTATACATCCATACCAATTAGAATATCTAGGCTAAGTAGATTGTTGCCAAGAACTTTAGTCCAAACTGTACATTGTGGATAGAATCGTATCTCAATCCTTTGTTTTGTAATAAGCTAGACTTAAATGAATTGCCATCAGCATCAGTAAAATATTCATCAAGTGAGGTCCATATGTTAGAGGATAAAATCTTGAGCTTCATAATTGTACGATTAGATACAATATCCATAAACCTAATGAATTTGATGGGTCTATCATATTTGTCTTGTTGGAAGAGTTGGATCTAGACATATGGTTGTTAAACTAGAATACGATCTATCTTCATACAGGTCTATTATAGCATATATAATGAATCATCTTCTAAAGAAGCAGAGGAGTCAGAGGATTCATCATTAGCAGTAGCAAACTTTTTGTCTTCATCTTCTTAAGAATGTTCTTCAATCAGATATTCAAAGTTATGGGAAGAATGAATAAGCACGATTGATTGCTTATGCTTCAATAACTTAACATCTTTCTTAGTTTTTTTAGGACAAGTACGTGCAAAGTGTCCTAGTTGTCCAAAGAGAAAGCAACGATCAACTTTTTTTATAATAAGAGGATTTCTTGAAGAGCTAAACAAATCTTCTCTTCTTGCCACTCTTTCTCTCATAAGTTTTCCTTAAAGGCTTATAGCCATTCATTTTTTTACAAAACTTTCTTTTATGATAGACTTGTTAAAGATGAGCTTTCTTCTTGTTATGACAATTACAAGTATTTCTATCTTTGCATTTAATTTGAAGATTAGGCTTCTTGCAAGCCTGTTTGAGAAGTGGACCACCCTTAATGATATTATTGAATAAGGCATGTTAATCACACAACTTATCAATCACACAACTTATCAAGAGAAGCTAAAGCAAGCTGGTAAATTTCTCCAAGAGATATATTAGCCATATCCCTTTGTAAAGAAACAATGGTCCTTTGTATCTCTAGTTGCAGTTGATTTGGAAGGAATGAGATAAAAGTTATCAAATATTAACAACATTCCATCCATTCAAAAGATAGAACCTTTCCGTCATATGTTGATAATGTTTCTGTAGATCACGCTTGTCAAGTAAACAACATTTTATTGCAAAATATTCCTGACAGATTTGCTTGTTTATAAGCTAAAAGTCACCAATGAATTCTTTGTGAATTATTCTAAGAAGAGCTCTAGTTGTAGTGACTTAGATATATTGAAGTCTTTTATAATCGTTAATACTTTGACACTATTCTCCAAAGTACCAGTGAAACGAGTAGTAAATTCAAACAAAATATCATGTAAAGGATTATTCAATCGAGTCATTTGAAGATATATCCATACACCAAATTCATGTAAGTGATCTCTCTATTTATTTGGGGGAAGATCGTCAAAAGTAAACCGAGGTCCTCAAGTAGGTTTGGTCTGTGCAACTGGTTGATCTAGTATTGCTTGTAATGCAGGTTCAGGTCTAAAAGGTTTAGAACATGTTGATTCTGCTTCATTTATCTCTGGTTCAACTTCAGTAGGTTCAGGTATAGTCATCAAAACTTGTGCTAAGTCTGATAGATCAGCTAGCTGGGCTGAGGAATCAAAAGATGGTTCAGAGATCTGTTCAGATGATGAGTCAATAAATTATTGCAGAGATTTTAGATGATAGGATAGAGGTTTCTGAATAAGCTTTTGTATTATCAGATTGAGCAGACGAATCTTCTGCAACAGGTATACGTGCAAGAGTTGCTATGAACTCTAGTAGAGGCACTTTGTCCTTCCCAGTAGAAGTGGAAAGTTAAGACTTTGGTGGAGAAGTAGAAGGTGTATGAATTTATAACGATTTACTCCACTGGTTAACTGGTTTAGGTTTAGTATATGAAGGTGATGGCTCAAAATTTTGGTCAAGCTTTGACTTTGACTTTGGATTTTTAGTTTTGCTTGAGCTACTTGAGGATGAATATACTGTCTAATCAAAGGATAGTTGAATTTGAAGACCTTTGAATAGTCAGCTTCTTCTAGATATGTATGATACATAAGGGGAGTATATACTAGCTGTATATTTGAAAAAACTGAAGAGGATAAGCCATATACTACTTTAAACTGTGCAGATTGCATATAAGCTTCCATTGCACAATTCCTTGTATCTTCTTAATTTTTCTAGTTTGGAGTCGAAGTCAGGTCCAAGATAATATGTAGTAATGTAATGTTAAAGATCAGCATGAAATTGCTTGATCTGAGCTTTGTATAAGTTATACATTTATTAGATCTGTTTAAAGATGACGTCAACTCTATGATGAGTAATATACGTTTGTTGACTGATTCCATCTAGTTTAAAATCAATTCTTTTAAGAACTTTATTTTGTGCCACTGCATTTGATTTCCGCCAATTAAGAACTTCATCAGAAGGATTTGAAACAAATGTACCTTTTGAAGTGATCTTATGGCTCGAATATAAGGCCTAGAGGTCACCCTAGTTATGTCATCAGCACTCCTATGTAGAGAAGAAAAATCTTCCTTACATGGCTTAACCGTCATGCAAGGTATAAGAGTAGGAGTCATAACAAGAACTGCTAGCTTAGACTAACAAGTAGAAGAATTTAGCATGTCAAAAAGAGATATAGGTCTTAATCTTTCTGTGGCTAGATCATTAGATTTGTTGGAATCATTTGGATCTGAATCATCCTTGTGTGGATGATGCTGTTGAGAAGGCATACAATGATTGTTAACCTTTTTCTTCCTCCTTCTTCGTCTGGCATATCTTTCATCATCATCGTCACTATCTGACTCAGGGTTGAGATAGACTTCATAATCTGGTTTGTATATAGATGGGACGACATCCCATATAAAGTGTCCACGATAATGGCTCACATAAACTGGATCTCTTTTAGATTTGAAATAATGAATAGGAGGACTAGATTTATCTTTGTATGATAAAATACGGGCTAGATCAGAAAGATAGCCCCAGATGTAGAAAGATTTTTGTTGGTTTTTGCATAAATGGACTTCACCATTCCATCTTTCAATGTCTTCAAAATCGGAGGAGTTGTTGTGTGAAAAGAGTGTCGATGAGACGCATGGAACACATTTTGGTAATTGGTGATCCATTTAGTAAGCATCAACTTTTCAAGCTCCACAGGTAGCAGTTCCTTCGAGATCTGGATGATAGTAGTGTAATCATTAGAACATTCAGTAACCATATAAAGAGCATCTAAAGTAGAATTGGGAAAATTGAGATCCAAAGCATGATTCTACAGATGATAGATCATCTGGTGATGTAAAGTAGCTATGATGGATATAGGATCTTGATTTGTTCTAGTGATCTAGATTTGAACTTATAATTGTTCAGGCAAAGTTTGATCATCTAACCTAATGATGAAATTAGGTGCTATTGTCATAATGACACTTCCATTATTGAGAGTAGTCAACAAGGTACCAATCAACGCATTTTATACGTTATGTAGGCAGTGCCAAGAAGAGATATCCTAGCGATAGCAGGTATTCCCTTTCATCTATGTACTGTGAGAACAAGGCGTATAGCTCCAACATGTAGATGTGTATGATTGTGTTCTCTCAAGAGAGAGATTAGTTCCTTTGGGATTTCAAGCTTTATGTATTGTTCTATCATTGTAGATTTGAGACCATACTGTTCTAATCTGAAACTCTGGATGATTTCTTTTACTTTTGGGTGAGATGTAAATAAAATAGTACGTATATTTTTTGTCTAAGAACGATCACGAGAATAAATACTGTACGGACTCAACAAAGGTAAAAAAAGACTCACAAGCACAATTTTCTATAGGAATATGATTAATTTTATAAGGTTTTCTATATAATTAGACAAAACACGCTTTACACTAGAAGGTAAACTAGACATAGACAAAGTAGAAGACAAATGAATAGGGCCATTTGGTAGTGTTTCCCTTACGTATAAGCTCTCTCCTTACTCACTCTTATCAAAAGACAATGTTAACACCAACTATTGGACCCCCGAAATTTTTTCTAAATTATCTATTACTTGTTTAATTAATTATTTTTTATTTTTGGATTTGAGCCCACTAAATTATTGGGTATGAGTAGAAATTAGAATTTTGGATAGGAAGATGAGGATTAAATTAGAGTATGGTATGGTGTTAAGAGAATTAAGGAGTTAGTAGATGAAATTAAATGAAAGAAGGGTAAATAAGGAAAGACTAGTTAAATGGGGGTATAATTGGAAGAAAGGGAATAAATGTTATGTTAAAATTAGAAGAAGAAGAGACAAGTGTCATAAGAAGCTAAGAGAAGAGAGAAAGAAAAGAAAACGTAGAGAAAGAAGAGAAGAAGGAGAAAATCGTGGAAGAAGAGAAAAAGGGAAGAAAGAAGAAGAAAAGAAGAGGAAATCAAGCTTATTAAAGTAAGTTCATCTTTTCTTATTGCTTTGATGAGAAAGGGATTAGAGAGAGAGAATAGAGTTTTGTGTTGGAAATAATGTGATAAAGAAGATGAACCCATTTTTTATTTTCGTGGGTTTTGAATTAGGGATTTGGCTTTACTAGCTTAGCCAAACTATGGGTAGGCTAAACCTAAGCCCATTTTGTTATTTATTTTGTTGAGGTGATTATTGAAGTTTATGGATTTTCAATAGAACATTGGTTTGAATGAGATTTGGTTTATTTGAAGTTAGGTAATTTATTTATAGTTATTGCGTGATTGGGCAAATTCTTGCCTATATGTGTATATATTGATTTGCTTAAAATTGAAATTGTTGGGAATGTTTGAAAATGCAAGATGAGTTATGATTATGCTATGCTTTGCAAAAGGTTATAACATTTTGTATAAACGAGAAGAAGAAAAAGCGTGAAAATATGAGCATATGATAAAATGAATATGTTCTTTTGTTTGGGCAAGAATGGAACCACTCTGTTCATCACGTGCACGTTGACAAGAGCCTTCTCACGACTGCCCGTTTGTGGCATATGAGCTCTGAAAATGGACTCATTCTATTCAAGGTGCAAACTTCGGTTTCTCCATTCTGTTTTTATGGAACCCTCGAGCCATTTGTTTGTGTATTCCATTTTTGAATTGTCAAGTATGATGTAATTGAGTGATTTGCTTAATGGCTAAAGTCTGCGTTATATGATGTGCATTAACTTGCTTAATTACAAATTTTTGAGCTAAATTGGTGAATGATTGAATTGTTGGATATATATATATATATATATATATATATATACATATGCCTGAATTTGTGACTAATTATTATAGACACTGAGCTTTGTAGCTCATCCCATATTTTACTTCTCAGGTGCAAATCAAGACGAGTGTTGAACCTTATAAGGCATCGGAAAACTTTAAGATAGTTAAAGACTTTTGTAACTAAGTTAGTAACTAGACTTTTGGATAATTTTGTAAGCACGTCAAACATTGAGCATCCATTTGTATTTGTATTAAGTTTGATATGTAATTAAAACTATGTATGAACTTCATTTTGAATTAGAAATTAATTGAGAATTGAAGAATTTTCCAATGTGTATGTGCATATTTATCTTATAGCTGTACATTTCATATTTCAAGTTTTTCATAGGGGTAAACTTTGTGTTCTGACATTAGGGGAAAATCTGTAATTACCTAGGCTGAACTGGAAAAAAGTGTCTTTTAGAAAGTTGTAGTTTATCTTTCTATATTTCTAACGGTATATAGTATGAAATAGTTGGACATTTGAGTCAAAAGATATGAGCATCAGAAATTTATGATGTTGTATAGGGTGTACATACGAGACAGTTACATTGATTGAAAATTTTGAATCTCTTGGAGGCAAAATATCTTTTAGGGATCTTTATAACATCTGTAGCTTATCTTCTTATCTTTCTGACTGTATATAGCATACAATTTTTGGATACTGGAGTTGAAAGTTATGATCATTACAAGTTAGGATGTTGCAGAGGGTTATGCGGAACAACTTCGGTTGAGATCGCACCAAGCCCCCTTGCGATCGCATTTTATTGCTTGCAGTTACATACACTCTCCCTGTGATGGCACATATCCTCCTTGCGATCGCACATGCCTTCCTTGTGATTGCACCTTCATCCGTGCGATCGCATCTTTGTTCTTTGCGAGCGCACCTAAAGGGTTTTCCAGCTATGGACATAGTCAACTCTTTTATCCATAACTTTGTGGTCCAACCTCCAAATGACTTGATTTTTGAATAAATAGTTTCCTAATACATTTATATACCTCTACACAAAAATTTATAGCCTTTTTAGTTTATTTGAAAAAGATTGATTGAATCAAAGTAAGGGTATCAGTTGGAAGAGTATAAATTGGAGATTTTACTGAATATACTTCAGTGTTTTAATCATATTTTGGTCTCTAGAGCTTCGAATGAGATTATTCTTGATTAAAAATAAACTATAGACATGGAGATAAGAATTTTCTGAAGAAGTCAATTTGAAATTCTGGTTTGAAGATTTCCAAAATCTGCTCTGAATTTGAAGCAATGAGTTGGAATATGGCGACTGACTGTGTAGGCACTCCACTCTTGTGGGATGATGATTAACGGGATTTCATTGAAATAACCCTATGAGGCCATGAAGGCCATGTTTTGTGAATCAGAATGTTGGGCTTCCAAAATGGGGTCCAACACCGAACAAGACATGAAAGATGGCTCTGATACCACAACCCCCCCCAAAAAAAGGCCTTATAAAGGGTTAGCATAACAAATCACTTAAACAATCACCACGCTCCACTTGTGCATACTCTAATGTCACAGGTGGGACCCATAGGGCACTTAACTACGATTCTATTCCCATATTATTTTCTGTGGATTAGAACTCGCGACATAGGGTAACCCTGGTAGCTCTGGTACCATTGAGCCCCTCAAAAGGCATTGTGAAGGGTTAGCATATCAAATCACTTAAACAACTACCATGCTTCACTTGCGCATACTCTGATGTCACAGGTGGGGC
>JANSVA010000002.1:14074688-14092449 GCA_025504915.1 Erythroxylum reticulatum | reverse complement strand
CCTATGTTTAAAAAATATCACCATACATATATAACAGATAAATCGCATCTTCATCTTAAAATAGGAATAACATAACTCAGTATAAAGAAAACCATGCTTTGGTTAACACTATACCAAACCTTCATATATTCAATACCATGCTTACATACCAAAAAATACCACTACTTATACATAACAGATAAGTCACATTGTTTACCTTAAAATGACAAAGAATAACATATCTTAATTAAAACTATACTAGGTCTTCATACATCCAACATCATCTATATATAATAGATAAATCAGATGTTCAACTTAAAATGGAAATATTATTACTTATTATAAAGAATATCATATCTTAGTTAAAATTATACCAAGCCTTCATACATCTAATACTACACTGATGTTCAAAAAATGTCACCACCTATACATAATAGATAAGGCACACATTCACCTTTAAATGAGAATACTATTACGTAGTATAAAAAATAAGTTGGATATCTATATATAATTCAACTTACTGTTACATTACTTTGTTAAAAACTAGTTAGTCTTTTAGTTTCTGCATAGTATTGTGTACAAGCTTTGTCTCTTTGCTAGACTAAGTCCTGTACATATGGTTCTGAACAATAAGAAGCATATTGATGCAGTATAGTCAAGTACAAGATCTGATTATATAGTGATGCAGTATAGAAAATAAGGTTGTGAAGAGTAACAAGCATATTGATGTCTAATGTTGGCAGATTTCTGTACTTATTTTATTTCCATTATGAATTGACTTGTTAATGATGTACAGATTGCTGGTTGAATTGGGATGTGATTTCATTATAGTTTTATACAGTTTATGTACACTCTGTAGCTTGGGATTTTATTCCAATTAGGAAGATAAGAGTTTGGTTCATGTGCTTCAGTTGTTATAACTTTTCATATTCAAACATGCATTTACCATTAGACGTTGCACTCTAGTGTTTAATTTTCCTTTTTCTACTGCTCTTGCTGTCTATTTTTATTTATTATTATTTTATCCACAAAGGGAATTCTTTTTATGTATATGATGGTTGGATTTCATGTACACGTAAAAAGCATGGACATAAAAATTGTTGCAATGAAGCAACCATTTCTATTTTCCCCATTAGATAAAATTGTTGAATGAGCATATCATCGGTGTTGTGTTATGATTGTGTGTGTATGGACCTACTTAGGCCACATTGCCTAGACATGGAACATATATAAGTTACTAAAAAGAGGTGTTATAAACCAAAAGAAAACTCACTAGCCCTTTTGTTTTTTTTATTCAATCATGAATGACCTCAACAAGAATTGGTCTTATGGATGAGTAGGGCAAGTGTGGATAGTTCATTGCATGAAGTTGGCATGGGCTGTTTTTCTATTATTAAAGAGTTGAATTCTGTCTATTTCACTGAAGGATAAAGTTGACAATTTCTTTAGGAAACAAATTGAAGGATGCAACTTTCTGTGATTATTTCATTTAGGCACTATGGAGTTATAAAGATATACACAGGCTTGGATTGTTTCAAAATGAAATTCCCTTTTTCTATTAACTACTTTTCATACGAGACTACAAAAAGTAGTTATTTGTTGGACTAGTATGGTTGTCAGTTTTTGTTGTTTGCTCTTCTCTGATGGATATGTAGTCTCTACAACCACATTTTGGGTTTCTTGGTCTATATAATCTCATGTTTAGGATTTATAATCTTTTAGCAATGAACATGTGTGTGACTAGTATGATTGTTAGTTTTTGCTGTTTTCTTTAAATATGGTTGATGAATATTACTTTGAAATCTAATGTCGAATTGAATGCAGGTAATTCATAGAGGACCTGGTCTACCTAAGAAGAAGAATAAGATTGCACCAAGTAGCTTAGTACCGACACAACTACAGTCGCAGTACCATCAGCTTCTTGGAAGTGTAGCTAATAAGCCATCTTCTCGTACACAGCCAGAAGATCACACACCTGCACCTTGTGAGCCTACTCCAACATCAATAGATGTCACATCTATGCCTATTACTCATCCTAGAGATAAGTATGAACAACTTTTGAATATGCAACGTAATATTAGATCTCCATCAACTTCTCAAGAGATGCCTCCAGCTTCTAATAATCAAACACCAGTTAATGACACTATTCTTCCCAGTGTTAGTGCTACCTCTACAAGCACTGCAGGTATGATCTTTCACATCACATTGGTGAAATTTATTAAGTTTAATTATTTTTTTATCTAACTAATTAAGAGTATGTTATACTCTAATTGTAAAATTCCTTTACTATTTTAGGATTCACGACTGATCTGAAAAAGATAAGGGGTGTCACAAAAGGACACGAATTGGCAAAGATTAATAAAGTAAGAGATTGGAGATGGAGATCTCCCCTACTAAAGGACGACTAACCAACTCTGTACAGTCTACCAAATTATCGAGTGAGATTGGTATGGTATCCTAAACTTCCTCACCTGTAAGAGAAAAATAGAAAAAATTACTAATAAGGAGTTGGACATCGCATTTCATAAGTTAGACGTAATTATTATAAAACTATCTAATTTGTACGTGTTTTCCATATGCCTAAAGCTTTGACCAATAATTTATAATTTTTTGCAGCAAAAGTTGGAAGTCAAGGGAATGAGGACTAACAACGAAATACATGATGCCGTGAAGAAGTTTCTTGCTTTAAGGTCTAAAGATCAAAGATTTCATTTTTAAAAGCATTTTACCAAGCACGAAAAGGATATTAAGCCACATAATGTCACAGAGGCAGAGTGGATCGATATATGCGAATATTAGGAGCAATCAACTATCAAGGTTAGTTTATTTAATTAAAAAACTTAATTTCGTAACTTTTTTTACAACTAATTATATTTTAGTATTTATGAATTGTGATTTATAGATGTTATAACATTTTTTGTTACGTGTACGATTAGGAAAAAAGTTAAAAAGCCAAATTGGCTAGGAGTCAGGTCAAATGTCAACCAAATTTCGGCTCCAAGGCCTTATTTTACTTTAATTGACATTTCAAAATTCATAATAAATATTACTAGTAATATATTTCTATACAATAGAGCGACAAAGATGGAGAAGAGCGTGACCAGATGAAGCTATGGTATCACACTCATTATGATGAAAGTAAAGGTCAATAGATAACTACTGAATACAGAGAAAAATGGGTGAGTACATATTTCATTTACAAATATTTTTTAAATGAGACTATGTATATAATTAATTCTTACTTTTTCAGGAATTGACACATTCAATAGAACAAGTTCATTCGATGATAGTGGATGAAGTGTACGATAAAGTCTTGGGTACTAGATCAGATTACATTGTTGGCATAAGAGTTGGGCCTTGACCATAAGGGAAGACTTTGGTCAGAAAGAGACTTCGAGACGAACTAGAGGAGTTGAAGAAGGTTAATCAGGGGTTGTAGTCTCAAGTCGATGAATTGAATAAAAAAGTTGAACAAATAGAGGATCGATTAACTACCGAAGTTGAACAATAAAAAAAGCTCTTGAAACTTTTATGTTCTACACGTAATATTCGTTTAGATTATATATATATGTACTCATATTGATATATTAAACGCTTATGACATATTGTTTATATTAATTACTGCATTATGACATATTTAAGAATTGCAATTAAATAATAAATTGTCTGTACATATGAAATTCTTGTTATACATGAATAATTATTAAAATTATTGATATACTAAAAAAATTGAAAAATTATTAAATAAATAAAATTCATAAATAATATTGAATAGTTGTAAAATAAATAAGATTTTAAAAATTTTGTTACTTAAAAATAATTATTAAAATTCATAAATTAATAAATTAAAATTATTTTGGGAAAATGAAAAAATTAAAAGTAAAATTAATTATTAAATTTGAAAAATTATTAAATTAAAATAATTTTCGAAAGAATGAAAAATAATAACTATTTCGTGATGTTTTTTTATAGCCTTCTGCCATGCTTTCAAAACGTCACCAAATGTTAGAGATTCCGCGACGTTTTAAAGACATCACGAATTGTTAAATATTCCACAACGTTTTTATGAAACATCACTGATCCTTTCAAATTCTGCGATGTTTTAAAACATCACAGAAATTGAAAGGATCAGTGATGTTTCATAAAAACGTCGTGGAATATGTAACAAAAAACATCGTGGCTACGACGTTTCCTATAAACGTCACTGAAAGACCAAACTTTCAATGACGTTTTTATAAACATCACCGGATGTTTGTGTTTCTGCGACATTTTACATAAAACATCGCAGAAACCTTTTGCTTACACCACATTTGGCGACATTTTTTAAAACGTCACAAATGGTTTTCTGCGACATTTTTGAACATTTTATGACGTTTTTAAAATGTCACAAAATGCTTTGTTTTCTTATAGTGATCGCCCTGGCCAAGGTCTTAAAACAACCATTAAGATCAATGACAACATAGAGCTTAAACTCATTACCTAGAGTCGATAAATCTCATCTTGACTCATCACTAATCAAATAGGTACTTAATTATGGCCAATGATCATTCAACTAGAATTTTTACACACTAGGTGTCTGACATCAAAACATAATAAGTGACCTATTGATTACTATGATGATCTTAGGTCAAAGGAAAAATATATATTTAAATCCTTAAAAGAATATCCCACTTGGCAGTTCATATGTAATATTAACCATTGGGAATTCTCAGTTTGGTCAGTTTAATGATCATATCTCCATATGAATCATCTATATATGTAACTTAGTAAATGAGATCTACTAATATCCATCCAATAGATATTAGTACATATATATTGATCTAACCAAATCATTAAAGTCCTTATTTGATAATCCTATGATCAAGAACACTTTTAGATTAAACCCTAAAGACTTGACTCTCATTATCATAATCTCCATTATAATGGCAAGTGTATAAATTTAATCAAGGACTTATCATATTAGAATTAAAAAAAACAATAACCATACTATGATAATATAATCATTTGCTATGTTATTAAACAAAGTTAATAATTACAAAACAAAAATGTTCAATTTATTATTAGATAACGGATGGGGTCATGGGCATAATTCCAACACTAGAAAAGGTTAAGATGTGACATATAAAACAATAATATCCCAAGATTAATTATTGGTAAGACTTGAAGTCTTTAAATTAATTGCTAGGGAAAGCCATCATGATTAATAAATTTTCTATCAAACAGCTCAATAACTAGCTAAATTACAACTAATATGGGGAGTAGTTGGAAGTATATTACTATTGCAGTAAAATATTCTTAAGATGACTCATTTGGCACTTGACATCGCACTTTTTGTATTCCTCAAATGTATTCTTTTGTTAGTTTGTTTCCTTGGAATAAAAGATTATGTGTACACCATTCATTCATTTTTCAATCCCTCCATTATAACTAAAACATGAAATGATGGGTGTATTAAATTAGGACTATATGAAAGAATGATTCGGGATAGTGTTACATGTTTTTAACTGTATTATGAAAAAATAAGATTTAACCAAAACCACTATTCTATTGTAAGAAATTTTACTGTCAATCATTCAATTACTGACTATCTTATTTTAATCACCAACCATTTTTTCTTTGTTTTTCCACCCTTTACTCTCACTCATCCTTTCCCCTGAATCTTTTAAATCCAATTTAACATTCTTAGCATCAATTTTTCATTATTATTACATCTTCTAAACGATACAGTTGCACTGGTCACTATTCCCATTACTTTGAGATGTTCTTAGTCAATGTACAGAAGAAGAAAAAAAGGAACATTATGAGATAAAATGGGTGTGTAGAAGAAAAGGTACTTTACAAAAAAGAATAACTTGAAAGATTAGACAAAGAAGAAAAAAAATAATATTGTCACTTTCTCAAAAATGTACTACTTATGATGTACAATAAAGGAAAAAATCTTAACGATTAATGATGTAGCTATAATTATCTTACATTTATAGTTAGGAGTTATAATTAAGAGTTTAAGAATATATTTATAGTTGTACAATCTTAACAATTATGGAGAAAAATCTCATCATACCCCTCTCTCAAATTGGTGCATAGATGTCATGCATGCCTAACTTGTTACGAAATTTTGAGAGCACATGATTTGAAAATCTTTTGGTAAGAATGTCAGCCAATTAATCCTCAAACTGAATTTGGGGAAATTTCACAATTTTTCATCCAACTTTCTTTAATGAAGAACCTGTCAACCTCAACATGCTTTGTTTGATCATGTTGGACAAGATTGTGAGCAATATCACAAGCAACTTTGTTGTCATAATATAAACTAATTAGTTGCTTCAGTGGATAGCCTAAATCATCTAAAAGTAATCTGAGCCACAAAGTTCCATAAAGACTAAGTGCTATACCTCTAAATTCAGATTCCACACTTGAGCGAGCAACTACATTTTGTTTATTTACTTCTCTATGTAACAAGGTTACCACCCACAAATGTGAAGTAATGAGAAGTTGATCTTCTATCTTCTATTGATCCAACCCAATCAGCATCTGTATACACATCTATACTTTGCCAATTTGTATTTTTAGTAAACAAACTTCCTTTACCTAGAACATATTTTACATGCTTCAAAATTTCCATAACTGCCTTCATATATTGTTCTCTAGGATTATGCATAAACTAACTAGATTATATATAAATTGACTAACAATACTCAAAGAATAAGCAAGGTCAGGTCTTGTGAAAGCCAAGTGCATTAGCCTTCTGACAAGCCTTTGATATGTTCCTTTATTAACTGGTATTTGGTTTGCTTCTATACATAATTTCAAGCTTTCCTTAACTAGTGTATTAGTTGACATGTTGACATATTAGTTTCTTGTAGTAAATCTATTGCATATTTTCTTTAGGATAGAAAATTCATTTCTTCGATCTAGAAACTTCAATCCTAAGAAAATATTTCAAGAAATCAAGATCTTTTATTTCAAATTCTCTGGACAAGTTTTCTTATAGTGCCTTTTCTCTTCCGGATCATCTCCTGTCACCTCCATGTCATCTACATATATAATAAGAGTAGTGATTTTACCTTGCCTTTTTTTTAAGAATAAAGTGGAGACAGAATTGCTTTGATGATATCTAAAAGTTATCATAGACTTTTTGATCCTTCCAAACCATGCTCTAGGAGATTACTTCAGCCCGTACAATGACTTCTTTAATCTACAAACTTTTTTACTCTGTCTTTTTGCTACCATACAACCTAGTGGAAGCTCTATATAGATTTCTTTAGACAATTCACCATGCAAAAAGGCATTCTTTACATCAAATTGTTGCAAAGGCCAATCAAAGTTTGCAGCTAGGCACAACAATACTCTAACAGTATTAATTTTAGCTACAGGAACAAATGTCTATGTGTAATCAATCTCATAGGTTTGAGTGTACCCCTTTGCTACCAATCTTACTTTAAACATTTCAGTTACGCGATCTGCATTGTACTTTGCAATGTAAACCCATCGACATTCAACTAGCTTCTTTCTTTGTGGGCATTCAACAATTTCTAAAGTTTTTCTTATAAAGAGTTTTTTTCTCATTCATTGCATCTCTCTACCTTGGAACCTTTAGTGCCACTTGCACATTGATAGGTATAACTATAACAGATAATTGATTTACAAATGACCTATTTGATTCAGACAGATTATTATTTGACACATAATGACTCATAGGATATTAACTCAACTTGAAATTTTAGGTTCATGTGAAAGCTTAGGAATAAATCAATAAGACGCTCTAGTAGTTGTTTTCTAGGTGGCTCAGGGTCAAGAATAGGAACATCCTCAGTAAACGATTGGTGTGGTATATTAATGAGTCTTAATTTCTACATTTAATGGACTAATAACCTCTACTTTAGTTGTACCTTCTTATCCAATATCCTCTAGTTTAATAGCCCCTTTATGCTCTTCTTTTTATTCCAACTGATTATTAGCACCATCACTAACATCGTTACCATCTACAAAATGACAGTCACCTTTGCACTCCCCCTAAAGTTCATAATCAAGAGTCTAAATTTCCTTCTAGTACTTCCTCTAAAGCTTAGACTTAGAGAAATACATTGTATCTTTATGAAATACTACATCCATTATGATGAACATACATTTCGTTAGAGGATGATAACATTGGTACTCCTTTTGGTTTGTCGCATACCCAAGAAAAACGCACCGCAGGGCTTGTGGTGCTAGCTTGTTATGTTAATGTTTATAGATATGCATAAATGCTACACATCCAAAAACATGAGGAGGCAAATTTGGTATTAGTGGAGCAGCTACAACATTAGTGAGGACTTAAAATGATTTCTAAAATTCAATAGAGTGGGAGGGAATTCGATTAATTATATATGTAGTGGAAGAAAGAGCTTCTCCCCAATAAGTTAATGGCATATGAGCTTGAATTAATGAGACACAAACAACTTCTAGCAAATGTTGATTTTTCCTTCAGCTACCCCATTCTATTGCGGTGTATACATGTAAGTAATTTGATTAACAATACCTTGTGCTTCCAAATAATGTTTCAACTCAAAACTCTAATATTCTCCAACATTATCACTATGAAGAACTCAAACCTGTACATTGTATTAAGTTTGAATGATCTTATGGAATTTTGGAGCAATAAATTCACTTCACTTTTGGATTTCATTAACCATAACCAAGTAATCCTCATACAATCATTAATAAAAGTATAAAACCAACAAGATTCACCCTAAGTTGGAATTTTGGATGGACCTCATCCACTAGAGTGAATAACTATAAAAGGCAGTAGACTCTTATTTAACACTGATGGAAATGAATTTTGATGATATTTTGCAAGTTCACAAACATCAAAACAGAAATTAAAGACATCAACTTTTTCAAACAAACTAGGAAATAGTTTTATGAGATACCTAAAAGATGTATGCCCTAAACATTGATGCCACAACCAAAGTTTAGTTTTATTTTTATCCTCTTTTGAGTCATCCACAATAAAATTTTAAAGCAACTTGTCTAAACTCTTTGACGTAAGGTCCAGATAATACAACTTTCCTCTGCTAATACCACAACCAATCATCTGCATTATTTGGATGTACTTAAAAAGGCAAAAGTAAGGCCAAAAGATTAAAATGCCAGATAAGGCTATTGTTATTTGAGAAGTAGACAAGAGGTTATAATCCAAAGATGGAACAACCAAAATAGAATCCAAATTTAGAGTTTTAGTGAGAGTTCAAGACCCTTCTCTATCAATTTAGGTTTGTCACCATTAGTAATAAAAAAATTTTGAGGAATATATGAGTTCAATAACCAGTCTAGAATCAAAGGTCATATGACTTGTAGCATCAGAATCAATTATCCATTTACTATTAGAAATAGATGCAAAACCATTAGTAGTCTTACCATCATTACTTGTAGTTCCTATTAATGCAGAAGTCTTCTCAGCAATATCATCATTGATTTTGGCCTCAGTAATAATAACAATTGGAGTTTTCTTCAAATCCTTCTTTCAGGTTGCTTGATTATGGTCCCAACAATCTGGATATCTTATACGTTCATAGCATCGATCTTGAGTATGTCCAATTTGGTTGTAATGAGTGCACTTGTATGTAGACTTTTCACCACTAATGGTTGTTTTTATTTGTTTCCAACCACCATAGCAACAACTTCGAGGTTTCCAAATTATCATTTATGCATTTCACAACATTTTGCCTCTCGATGAATTCTTCTGAAGTTACAATTGATTCCTTCCTTATAATCTCTCCACTAGGCATCGCAATTAGGCCTGGACCTAACCACGCTTGAGTTGATCGGGCCTTATGTAACGCCCCATATTAGGGGTTAGAATATTAAAGAATTTCAATGCATAGTATGCTTTACATAATTAAGTTTTTGCTTATTTGTGTGTATGCATTTTTGGACTCATATCAATAGTTGTACATGCATTCATTGACATTTCCAGGTACAATTGGTTTTAAAACTTCCAACTAAGATGAGAATTGGGGTTTATTAGTGATGAAAATTTATTTGGAGATTATTGGTATTACTTTGGAATTTTTGGAAATTTTTGGAATTTTTCTGAAATTTTTGGGAGTATTTTGGATATTAGGAAAAATTAGACAAATGGTATTATGACATGTGGTGGTCTTAGATGTTGACAAAAGGCATACATGCAAGGAGCCACGGGTCAGTGGGATAATAAGACACTAGTGATTTTTCTAAAAGCAAGGTAAGTGAAATTTTCTAGTACTGTGAATAAGTTGATGATGTTTCACGGTTGAGAAAGGGATACATGCATGAATTATGTATAAAGCATTTCAGTGATAGTGTGAAATACGCATGAGTTGTTGTCACTATACATGCATGAATCTGTTAAGTATTGGTAGAAATGGGTTTTAAAGGAATTAACATAGCAGTAGAGAGAGAAACCTCAAACTATACATTCGGGTTTGAAGTTTGATTTTAGATTCTTTAGTTTTGAGCTATTTTAGAGTAAGATGAGTTGGAATGGGAATAGAAATGCAAAAGATATAACTTAGAAGTGGTGTAAGAGAACATGAATGAAGAAGAAAGAAAGAAGATGATTAAAACGCAGTAAAGTTCACCACGACCAACTCTCTTTGGTTCACCGCACCCAACTTAAAGGACTTCATTTTTGTGAAAGTTCACAAACTTTTAAGAAAATTTTGAAGAATTTGCTCTTTGGAAAGTTCGTCGCGGCCAACTTTTGGCTTGCTGTGGTGAAGTTTCCTGACAACTTGAATATACTTTGATATTTTAGGCATAACTTTCCTTGTAGTCATCCGAATGGAGTGATTTTTAATTTAGAATAAAATAGAGACATAAGTATACAAATTGTATGAAGAGATTAAATTCTAATTCTTCCTTTAAGAATTTCATAATCTGATTGGAAGTTGAGATAAGAATTTTCCTGAAGCATAAGAATAGTCTAAAATCTTTTGAGTATAACTTTCAGTATACTAAACCAAATTGGATGAACTTTATGTCATTGGAAACCTAAGATAAAGAGAGACAACTTTCTATAAGGAAGCATTATCTAATTACCTCACCTTCCTAATAAGAATAGTTGAGAAAAGTGGACCCGAAGGTTACTAGTGAAACAAATATGGATTGAGGAATTGAGTATGATTTCACATGATTGATAATGTGACAAGATTAAGGATAAGAAACCCAGAATTTTTCATGAACACGCATCATAAATATTTAGTATACATGAATATGCATAATTGAATTTATAATTATGAACAAGAATGATATATGTTTGTATTAAATGTTTTAAAGGAACTCATTGAGCGACCGTTTCCAGATATTGCCAAGACATCGAGACAATAGGCAGTAAGGGAGATTTTGTAAGTAATTTTATACGGTAATTTTTGTAAGTAATTTAGATGGTCTTATCTATAAGTAAGTCTTGTTGAATAATTGTGGGTAATTCAGTAAGAAATCTAGTGAGAAATTTTGGATAGTTCTGTTTTGACTGTTTGTTTGCTATTTGACTTAATCCATTGAATGATTTGCAAAGTTGTCAGATTGATATGTTTGAATTTTGGCATGAAAGCAATGATTGGCTAATTATGTTGAACATAAAATGAATTTGTTTAGTTTTAAAACTGTCAGGTCCTAGTCGTGGGTAAATAGGCATGCCTAGGAGGGTCTGCAGCTACTCCTATTATTGACACCTCGGTGTCTCCTATATTGACACTTCAGTGTCTCCTGTATTGACACTTCGGTGTCTCCTGATATCGAGACTTATGTCTCTCCTACTGATACCAATCATGGTATCTCCTGCATAAGTCCCATTACCCACTTCTGTAAATGGATTTAACAGTCATATGATTTTGTATTCTGATTTCTATCTGACTCTAATATAAACAAAGAAATTGTGTTCTGATTATAAAGGGTTTATACCCTCTTTTGAGACTCATTTTTATTTTCTGTACAATCTGTCTGAGATCCAATATAATATGTTTGAATTGCTAGTTCCGATAAGCTGTTAATGCACGCTTCTGATATATCATGATTGTGTATAATTAGTTGTTAGTTTATGCATAGATTAGTTATTACTCACTAAGCTATATGCTTAGCACAGTGGATTTGCCCCATATAGGTTTAAATAGAAGCACATAAGGACTAGTATGACTCAATCACAATGTCCAATGGAGTCTGAGTCTTGTTTTGTTAAAATTGTTTTGGCTTGTTTTTTATGTATATGACTTTGGATTTATTTGAAGGCTTGTAATAACCTTAGTTCAGGCTAGTTCAAGTTCGGAACAAGTTGTATTAAGCTTAGTGTATTATGATGTATGTTTGCTTTGAATTGCTTCTGCTTTGAGCTATTGAGAATGCATGATGAATGTTTCATATGTTTTGATTTTTTTCTCGATTCTGTATGCATATATGTTATATTGTCTGCATGGCATCCAGTATCCTCCTAGGAGGTATCAGGGCGCCACATCTTTTTGTTATCAAAGCATGGTTTAGGCGATTCTGGTTTAACCAGTGCTTAACTATTGCTTCTATTTAAGTGTACAAGTTGTGTTTTGGCCTAATGTAGTGTCCCATGTTTTGTCTATAAAATTAAAGATGGATGGATCTCAGGAAGTTGTTGACGAGGTTGCTGAGAGTAATAATCCTGGGTGATCTCTTCCAGTGATATATGGACCTTTTTTAGATGATTAAGGAGAAGCTGAGGTACCACCTCCTCCTACAGCTCACGGAGAGGCTTTGGTTAAGTTGTCCTAAGATATGATGACGTTGTTGCATCGTATGACAACACCCAAAGCTCTAATTGATCAGCTTAGGAAGTATGGAGCTGAGGAATTTACTGGGACATCTTTGGAGGAATCTAAGAGAGCTTAATATTGGATATAGAAGGTTAAGAGGGTGTTGGATGAGATTAGTTGTCCAGCAAAGCAGATGGTGCATTATGCTATCTCCCTTCTACAAGGAGCAGCTTATGAATGGTGGAAATTTGTTCTAAGGAGTCCTCAGCTATCGGTGCCTCTGACTTAGGAATTCTTTGTCAACGAATTTAAAACTAAGTATATGATGGAGGCTTACATAAAGGATAGGTGGAAGCAATTTCTAAATATGAAGCAAAAGAGTTTGTTAGTTGCTAAGTACGATTGGGAATTTAATCGACTTAGTAAGTATGCCCTTGAATTTGTACTTACTGAAGAGTTCCGACGCCATCAATTTGAGGAGGGATTGTGTGACTCCATTAAGGAGCATCTGGCAGCGTTTACTCTATTGCAACAAGTTATTTACTATCAGTTGGTACAAGTTGCGATGAAAAATATAAAGACAAGAGATGATTAGGAAAGAAAAAAGTTAGAGAAGAGGCTTTATTAGAGGAGGCCAGTCCTGGGGAAAACGAAGTCGGGAAGGTACTTCCCCTATACCGAAAGTTGCTCAGAGATTTGTGACTAGGGGAAGGCGACAAAACTTTCCCACATCGACTGTCTCTGGTAGGGGTTCCTCTAGGGGTCGAGGTTCTAGTGCCCTAGAGTGCCCACACTGCTATAATCATCATTAGGGGTGTCTATTAGAGAGCTATAGGTTCATGCTTTCGTTGTGGAAATATAGAAAATATGATTGGAAATTGTCCTCTGAGACAATCTGAGATAGCACAAGTTGGTGGATAGGTTTCTCATGCATCGACTGGGAACAGAGGCCGAGGTATTGGTCAAAGAGGATATAATCAGAATATAACTAATTCGAGTTGCCACTCAGAAACTGTGAATTGACCAGCTGTGCCTTCTACTTCAGCTCGAGCTTATGCATTGAAGGCTTGTAAGGATCAAGACGCACCTGAAGTTATTGCTGGTATTGTTTCTCTCCTTGGCTCGAAAATGTATGCATTAATTGATCCTGGATCTATGCATTCTTGTATCTATGCTGGAGAAATGTTTGATATGAAGATGTCTATGGATCAGTTAGGATATAATATTCATGTAACCAATCCCTCTAGGTAGCAGTGTGTTGGTTAATTAGGTGTTTAGGAATTGTCCTATTATGATTCAAGGAATTGTCCTATTCTGATTAAATTGCCATTCACGAATTTGATTTAATTTTGGGTATAGAATGGTTATCTAAACATCGAGCAATAATTGATTGTAATGTTAAGACAGTTATGTTTAAGAGACCTGATCAGTCTGAGATTGTATTACATGGAGTTTGCATTAGTTCTTTAACTAATGTGATATCTGCTATGCAAGCTTGAAAGCTTCTCAAGAAGGGATGTGAAGCATATTTGGCATTTGTGGTTGATGTTAAGAAGGAGGTTGGTAAATGGCTAGATATTTCAGTAGTGAATGAAAATTCAGATGTGTTTCCTAATGAATTACCTGGACTCCCTCCTGAAAAGGATGTGGAGCTATCTATAGAAGTTATGCCTGGCACTGCTCCTATATCCAGAGCACCATACAGAATGGCTCCTACTAAGATGAAGGAGTTGAAGGTGCAGTTATAAGAGCTTTTAGATAAAGGGTTTATTCGACCCAGTATATCACCATAGGGAGCATCGGTGTTATTTGTTAAGAAGAAGGATGGCACACTATGGATGTGCATCGATTACAAATAGTTGAATAAAGTCACAATGAATAATAGGTATCTGTTGCCAAGGATTGACAATCTATTTGATCAGTTGAAAGATGCAGGAGTGTTTTCGAAGATAGATCTGAGATCGAGGTATTATCAACTTTGGGTAAAGGATGTGGATGTATCAAAGACTATATTTAGGACCCGTTATGGACTTTATGAATTTTTAGTAATGCCATTCGGGTTAACTAATGCTCCAACTGTATTTATAGATCTAATGAATAGAGTGTTCAGGCCTTATTTGGACTAGTTTGTTGTGGTGTCTATTGATGATATTCTGGTTTATTCTAAGAATGAACATGACCATACTGAACATCTCCAAATTGTATTACAGACCCTGCGGGAAAGACAATTGTATGCTAAGCTGAGTAAGTGTGATTTCTGGCTTTAGGAGATATCATTTTTGGGGAATATTGTCTCTTCTGAAGGAATTAGAGCTGATCCTAGTAAGATAGAGGTGATTATTAATTGGAAGCCAACACAAAATGTGACAGAATTGAGAAGTTTCCTAGGTCAAGCTGGGTATTACCGTCAGTTTGTTAAAGGATTCTCGGTGATAGGATCCCCTTTAACTAAATTGTTACGAAAGGGAGTGAAGTATGAATGGTCTGATAGATGTTAGAGTAGCTTTGATCAGCTGAAAAGTATATTTACTGAAGCTCCTGTATTGGTCCAACCTATTTCTGATAAGGAGTATGTTTTGTTTAGTGATGCATCTAGTACTAGTTTGGGTTGTTTTTTGATGCAGGAAGGGAATGTAGTTGCTTATGCCTTTAGGTAACTAAAGACTCATGAATAGAAGTACCCTACACATGATCTACAGCTTACTGCGGTAATGTTTGCCTTAAAAATTTAGCGGCACTACTTGTATGGTGAAAAGTGTAAAATTTTCACATATCATAAGAGTCTGAAGTATTTGCTTACCCAGAAAGAACTCAATCTGAGATAACGGCGTTGGTTGGAATTGTTTAAGGACTATGATTGTATTGTGGATTATCATCCAAGTAAGGCTAATGTTATGGCAGATGCCTTGAGTCGGAAGATAATTTCAGCATTATCAGTGTAGCGAGGTGAATGGGAACTTGAATCTGATGGAGCTTTAATAGCTCAGTTGAAAGCAAGGCCTAAGTTAAGGCAAGAAATTTGTAATGCTTAGAGAGCTGATGATAAGTTACAATAACTTATCTTGGCTACTCAGGAAGGCAAACAGTCTAATTTTTCTATATAAGGAGATGGTAAATTGTATTATAAAGATCGGTTGTGATTGCCAGCTAATAATGAATTGAAGAAGAAGCTGTTGTTTGAGGCTCATAATACAGTATTTACTATGCATCTGGGTGGAAACAAGATATATCAGGATCTGAAGTAGTATTACTAGTGGTTAGGTATGAAACGGGATGTTGTCGATTATGTAGCAAAATGTCTAACATGCCAACAGGTTAAAGCTAAACACCAAGTTCCATTTGATTTGTTACATCCTATTTCTATTCCTCAATGGAAATGGGATAACATTACCATGGACTTTGTCATCAGTCTTCCTCTCACACAAAGGAAGCATGATGCAGTATGGGTAATGTGGATAAGTTTACCAAATTTGCTCATTTTCTGTCTATTCGTCCTCACTATTCTTTGGATAGGCTTGCAAATTTGTATATGAATGAGATAGTGAGACTGCATGGAGTACCATTATCAATTATTTCTGATAGTGATCCTCGATTTACTTCAAGATTCTGGAAAAGTTTACAGAAGGCTCTGGGAACTCAGGTTAAGTTTAGTACTGCTTTCCATCCCCAGACAGATGGACAATATGAACGAGTTATACAAATATTAAAAGATATGTTGTGGAGTTGTGTGTTGGAGTTTCTCGAGAGTTGGGATAATTATCTAACTTTGATGGAGTCTGCTTATGATAACAATTATCAGACGAGCATTTGTATGGCCCCTTATAAAGCATTATATGGTAGGAAGTGTAGAACCCCGATATATTGGACTGAGTTGAGTGAAAACAAGACGATCGGGATAAAAATTGTGAAAGATACTGAAGAAAATATTCAGATTATTCAGCAAAGATTGAAAGATGTCAGTAATAGGCAGAAGTCTTCTACTGATCTAAAAAGGAAAGGTATTGAGTATCAAGTTGGTGATAAAGTATTATTGAAAGTGTCATCATGGAAATACATATTTCGGTTTGGAAAGAAGGGTAAGCTTAGTTCGCGATTCATTGGTCCTTATGAAATCCTGAAAAGAATTGGACTAGTAGCTTATCAGTTGGCTCTGCCTGAAGAATTGGCCAGGCTACGTGATGTGTTTCATATTTCTATGCTAAGAAGATATCGGTCTGATGTGACACATAAAATTATAGTGTAAGAAATTCAGGTACAACCGGATTTGTCTTATGAAGAAGGGTCATTTTTTCATATTATCCAGAGAAGCTAAACAGCTCATGAACAAGTCAGTGCCTTTGGTAAAAGTACTCTGGCAACATCATGGACTTGAGGAAGCAATGTGGGAACCTAAAGAAATCATGAAAGCTCAGTATTCGTAACTATTTAGATTAGGTAAAATTTTGAGGATGAAATTTCTTAAGGAGGGAAGAATTGTAACGCCCCATATTAGTGGTTAGAATATTAATAAATTTAAATGCATAGTATGCTTTATATAATTGAGTTTTTGCTTATTTGTGCATATGCATTTTTGGACTCATACCAATATTTGTACATGCATTCATTGACATTTTCAAGTACAATTAGTTTTAAAATTTTCGATTAAGATGAGAATTAGGGCTTATTAGTGATGAAAATTTATTTGGAGATTATTGGTATTACTTTGGAATTTTTGGAAATTTTAAGAATTTTTCTGAAAATTTTGGGGATATTTTGGATATTAGGAAAAATTAGACAAATGGTATTATGACATGTGGCAGTCTTAGATGTTAACAAAGGACATACATGCAAGGAGCCACATGTCACTGGGAATAATAAGAAACGTATGTATGTGTGTTAGGATGCAAAAACCAGATCTGTAACTTGGTTATTCTTTGGTTTTGCTTAGTTTCCCTCAACACCAAACCTTACTTTTCACTCTCACTCCTAGTGGTTTTTCTAAAAGCAAGGTAAGTGAAATTTTCTGGTACTGTGAATAAGTTGATGATGTTTCACGGTTAAGAAAG
>JANSVA010000002.1:14055882-14071627 GCA_025504915.1 Erythroxylum reticulatum | reverse complement strand
TTAAATAATTTTTATATGCATAAATAATTTTTATTACAAAATAAAATATAGTTAAAATTAAAAATACTTTTTATTTTTGTGTTGCCAAACGGTCTATTGTATGAAACTCTTTCAAAAAAGTTGTTTTTTTAAATGATAGCTAAACATTTAACTGACTTCTTAGAAAAGATCTTTTAGAAAAGCTCTACTAATAAAAGCTTTTCTGTCAAAAATTCTACTAATATAAACCTATCCAAACAGACTCTAAGTCGCTAACTGATTTCGCATCCTAACGAAGAGATGAAAAGGAAGTTGTTTAGTCATTTTTAGCCACATATTTCGACATCTTCGAACGATATATTTTGAGTTTTGTCAGAGCCTTCAATTGAACCTAGCAAAGAAACAATGTGAAAAAGCAGCATACGAAAGTTAGAGGGTAGCTAGGAATTTGCTGAAATGGATTTTCACATGTGTATCACCATAGACTATCTTCTTATTTAGCATTCCTTGCATCAAGAAACCCAACTACACTTGATGGATCCTTGTTGGACTCAATTAATGGTTCTAAAAGCATAAAGAGGGGTAAGTAAATGCTTTTACATTAGACACGCGATAGCAGAGAAAATAAGAGACGATATAGGTGTGATTATGGATTTTGCCTTCAATCAAGGTTTCACAAGAATTGGGAAATTAGTTTGTTGATTCAATTAATTTAGATTAGGGATTTTGTAAAAATTTAATTGAATAAATGAATTAATTAAAAATATTAATAATTTTTAGTTTTCAAAAGTCTATTATACCACACCACCAATTAATTAAGAATATTTAAAAATGTCACGACAATGATAATATATTATTTAAATGATGAAAATTTCATTTCAAGTTTTTTTAAGAAAATTTCTATTAAAGTTTTTTTAAATCTTTTTAAAATATTATAGTTGACATTAAACATTTTGAAACATTAGAGTTTAATTTATATTATGACAAAAACGATAGGATTCAAACTGCATTTTTAATATTAAAAGTTTAAACATAACATATAAAAATTTTGATATTTTTAAATTATGAATATGAAAATTTTAAAGATATTAATAGGAAATTTATTATTAATGCGGGAATAAGCTGTCAGATCCTTTTCTTATCCCTATTTGCGCCACCATTAGCCGATAACCACAAAACAGAAGTAGACGAGCAAAACTAACCATCAAGCACTGCATCGACCATTGCCATGCTGCTGCTCGCTGCACCACATGGCTTCTCTTCCTCTGCCGTTTCCTTGCTCTCTCTTCAGAGTTGCAAATTCGTTTCTCGGCTTTCGAAGAGGCGTACGTGCTACATCTCAGTCAGCACAATTTGGACTTGCAGAGCGAGGCTGATCACTGACTCTGACTCGTTTGAGGTGGGCAGACTCATTGGCAGCTACGGCTTCATGAACGTCACCAGGTACTAGTACTATTCGCTTCCTACACGTCTAAAATTGTTTCTTTTTTCCTGTTTGAATGCTCAGAAAGTAAAGGGAAAATTTAAGATTTTCTAACTTAGAGATTTTCCGTCATAATATGAAAGAATTGAACGAGGTATATTTGATTTGACTTACAAGTACATTGAATTCTTTGTTCATGTCTATTGAACAGTTGCATGTGGATGAGAGCATTGCAACATCTTGATGATCTCTCTTATCATTTGCTTGTTTTCAGTTCATTTTTCGCTTGGTTATTACGAGATAATTTTTTTTTGTATATTTCTCAATCAAGATTGTCTAGGTTGCTGAGGCAATGAAGAGAGGGATGCCTCTTTTTTGTTATTTTGACGATTCAAAATTCAGTGAGGAGCCCCAAGAGGTTTACAACCTATGTATGAAATGAGTAAATCTTGACAAGGGAGAGAATCCGCAAGTTCTACCACCTACTTCACAGTATCTAAACTCTGTCAACCAAATGCTAATAGTTTCTAATTATTTGTGAAAGTAAGAGCAGCTAGTCTCTTCAATAATTAGCTAGAGGACTAGTAAAAGAATTTAATTTTAATTTGTACAACAATTAACAACGATCAAAACCGATGTGTTCTTGAGAAATGATAGTGATCCTAAAATGATACTCTGTTGTTGATGATTACATTCTATAGTTTCCTGTCCAAGAAAAAGGAAAATAAGAATTGTTTCATCAGTGTCGTTGTGAAAGAGTAAGGGATTTCTTTCAGGAAAATGGGGTAGGTTTTATAACATGTTGGAGTTCATCTACCAAAATAAGCAATGCTATATTGCACTCTCACTCTTACTCTCATCTATATGATGAATTCAGAGCATCTAGAACTATTTTTATTTGGTCTTCTGTTGTCAACCATCATAACGTATAAGTTACTTTCAGAATCTTGTATTTTCGTAATTCATCTTCAGTATTGAATTTAGGCAATTTGCAATGGAGTGACTTAAGTTTATTCCTTTTTTCTTTTCTCTTCCCTCAAGCTACTCTGGATACCAGTCAGGCATGGATTTTGGAAACTTTCCTGGGAATTTCAATAATCTAAAAGTTCAAGATGTGGGCGAAGGCAGTGTAAAGATCAGGTATATTTCACGAAAAGATGGATCATTGGTCTGTTGGAGTTTATTTGACCATATTATGCAAAACAATTATGGTTCTTGTAACTGATAGTGATGCTATTCATGGCAGTTATTTTGCAGGCTTTATGAAGGAAGAATAGCTCAAGGCCCACTTAGAGGAACTCCAGTTATTTTCAAGGTTGTTTTTCTTAGAGCTACTTTGCTATAGCGACTCCTATCATAATTATTCTTGTTATCTTCTTTCTCCATTTTGATCTAGATCAGATCACTCTAGCTTCATGTTTACTTCATCTTATTATTCAAAGGCTCTTTTACATGTGGCAATTGATAGGCAGTAAATTCAACATGAAAACCACTAAAGATACCATAATATTTGCTCAAATGTGTCAAAGATGGCGCTAATGATGCACTGCATAAGTAAAAAGGACTGATCCTTAATGACTTGTCTTCGCCATTAAATTTTATCAAGCAAATTATGTTTGTTTGAGAAGGGAAGACTATTAACAATTTGCATAGTATGCAGCATCATCTTTTGTTGATTCTTGATAAAAACAATTAAAGGGCAGATGTGATTTTGGGCAAACAAAATCTAAGTGTACGATGGTTTGAGCAAGACCACATTTTCAAGAGCCAAAGGAGAGTGAAATCTTCTTATTAATCAAAAGATAAATGTATGTGTATACTAGCTACAAGAAAACTAAGAAAATCGTCTGTAATGTAACAAACAAATTAACAACTAACTATTTCCAATTAGTAGAAAATGAAGCTAAACAAAAATAATAACTTATATCAAACTTAATATTTCTACATCCTCGTCAAGCTTGAGCTTGATAAAAGTCAACCAAGCCAACCTTGGAAACAAGATAAGAGAACATTAGATTAGTTGGAAACTTTATAAAAACACTTATAAGTTGTTCCTTGTTGGATTCTATAAAAATTCTTCTTGAATTGCTCTCTAACAATATGACAAGCCATTTCCAAGTGCTTGGTTCGTTCATGAAAACAAGATTGGTCCATTGTAAGTGACCGGGATCCTAAGTTCTCAAGTAATTTTTGGCAAGAATTGTTTACACTCCAGGGAACTCAATTAAAATTGAGTACCGCCTATCACCTAGAATCAGATGGCCAAACTGAGATAGTTAATCACACTATTGAGATATAACTTTGCTGTTTTAGCTCGGAACAACCCAAGGTTTGGTTATATTATTTATCATGGGTAAAGTATTGGTATAATACTAGCTTTCATTCAGCAGCTAAATGTTCTCCTTTCGAGGTAGTATATGGCAGACCTCCTCCCTCAATCACACGTTTTATTCCTAGAGAAACATTGGTGGAAGCTATGGCGCAGGATTTAATGAGTCATGACGAAGCTCTGACACAGTTGAAACATCATCTGGAACGTGCTCGCGACCACATGATATGTTTTGCAGATGCCCGAAGGCGTCCTCACGGCATTCAGGTAGGAGATTGGGTGTATTTCAAGATTCGTCCACATCGGCAAGGGTCCATGCCTAAGTGGCTGCATCCGACACTGACAACACGATACTATGGACCTTATTTGGTGGATAAACAGGCTGGCGCTGTCGCACTTCAAATGCAACTTCCTCCTCAAGCCCGCATACATCCAGTGTTTCACGTGTCCCAGTTGAAAAAGGCTATTGGGTACCACCATGTTCAGGAAGAGTTACCTCTAGAGTTGGGACTATACTCCTGATTTGTGTACACCAGCCGTGGTCTTGGGTAGTCGGACACTTAATAATTAAGGAGCTGCCTGTGTCAATGGTTGATTCATTGGCAAGGCAAACCGTTTAAGGAAGCTACATGGGAGGACCAAGAGCTTATCCGTGGCCAATTTTCAGAGCTTAACTTTGGGGACAAGGTTATTTCATTAGTGGGCGGTTTTGTTAGGAATTATGGTCACAAAGGAGGAGAGTAGTTAGTTTATACAAGGAAGAAGAAGACAGGCTGTAAATAGCAATGAGATAGCTAGATATCGATATATTTTAGTGATTCAAGTTGTTAGTTGGAGATATCGATTCCTTAGAAGTTTTTTAGGATAAGTAGATATAAAATAATAGCCTATGGGGGAAGTGGGGTAGGCTTTTAGATTGGAAATAATTCTCGGAAGATTTCCTAAGATTGTAAGGGGGTTTTCCTTTGTGAAGAAGGTTCTTCCTTCTTGTTTCGAAATAATACTGAGCTATTGCTCTCTACCTAGTGTTATTTAACACACGGGTACATTAAGTTGAATTATCACCTAACAAAAGTATTACATGATTCAAAAGCAATACAATTCAGCTTATTGTTAAGGTACATTTGAGTATCAAAACAAGATTTGTCTAGAATATATAATCTTCCTATCAAATTTCCAAATGTCAGTACTTCCTCAACCTGTAGGTCTTGCATTTCACTATAGGTATAAAAGAAAGTGAATTTCTTCTTTGCTGTTTCTACAAGTTTATTGACAGATAATATTGATAGATACGAGATTAAATCTAAAATTAGGGACGTGTAAAGCATCTGTCAATGTTAGTTTAAGGTTCCATCTTATCTGTTTGTTTGATAGGCTTTATATGAGTCAAAAGTTGAAGTGCACATATGATTTGAAGCCCTTGTATCAATTGTCCAAGAACGTTTATCCAATAAATCAAGTGTACTAATCAAAGGAGAATCAAGTTTTGTACCTACATAGTCCTGCAGATGAGCAAAATTGACATGACTACTCCCTGGAGCTGCTTTTTTGTTTAAGAATTTTGTCACTGTCATGCTTGCAAGAGTTGAATTTTACCTTGAATCATTGTGTTGATCTCCCTCTATAATTGATAAAGGTGGACTATTACACTGACCAGAGTGTTTTTCAAGTTCCTTCCAAAGCTCATAAGCACTTGTAGCATACAGATAGGTGTCCACCAGCTCCTTAGTTATTGAATTTAAGATCCAAGAAGTAACTATATTATCACTTTACCCCATGAATCATAATCTAGATAATTAAAGTCTATAAAACCTAACTTTATCTTCGCCTTGAGTGCTAGTTTCATAGCTCTACAACATGAGAGGTAGTTATTACCTGTCAGTGGATTTATTACTGGCCCCATACCAAGGTGATAATATTCTTGTAACATCAGAGAGTCATTGTTGTTCATCCTCAATCCATCAACTCCTATCTCTCTCATATTTAGTAGCCATGAACCAGATCCTTCAACTTCCATCTTCAATCGCAGAATCAATCACGATCTTTGATCTAGAATTAAAATTCTTTGTGGATCAAAAACTGCTATGATACCTAGGTTTTCAAGAACCAGAGGAGAGTGAAATCTTATTAGTCAAAAGAAGAAAACATGTAAATATACAGTAGCTACAAGAAAACTATGAAAACTTTTGGTATTGTAACAAGCTAACAAATTATCAACAAACCATTGCCAGCTGGTAGTAACTGAAAATAAACAAAAATAATAACTTATATCAAATTTAATATCTCTATATTATTCAGTTACTAAGCCTTCACTGGAGTCATCTTAGCAGGATTTGTTTCATTCTAAAAATTGTTGTTTTTTTTTTCCATGTGTTGTTTTAAATCATAATGCTGCATTTTTTTAAACTCCGGATGATCCCAACTATAAGATAATTTATCGTCAATTTCTTATCATTCCCCTCGTACACGGCTACTTCTCAATTTTTCCTTTAATGAAGTCAGTTGAAGCTTATTTGACTGCTAAATAGCCCCTTTTCCATTATATTAGTTCCAAAGTTGGATTATGAAAGATACAGACATTGAAAATATTGTAAAAATGTATCTCTTTTCTCTGTATCTTTGTTTAGTTTGTTATATGCTATTGTGCAACATGTGATGTCTATGGTCCATACATAAATCGTTCACTATTTTGTGTAGACACAATCAGTTGGTATTGATCACCATACCCTTTTTCATACTTTGGGAAATTGTAACCTTTTGAATGACTTGTCTACTAGTATATTGAAGCATAGAAAATATGTGATCTATTTCATTTCTAAACTTTGATTTTTTCTCATTTTTCCTTAAAACACATTCCTGTTTTCCAGATTTTACTCAAAAACTTCTAAGTTAGTTCATATTGTTGGTTATAAAGGTTTATCCAGGACAACGAGCTGGCGGCATTGAGGCTGATATGATGGCTGCGAATGAGCTCAATACTCATGCTTTACTTCAGGTACAGTAGCAATTGTGTTGATTAATGTGAAAATAACTGTATCATTTGTTAACATTAAGAGAAGAACATAATGATAGGCCTCCATTTAAGCTTTTCTCCTCAAGAAGGAAGAGAAAAGGGAAACAATTTAGATGAAAGCAACAAGGCTGGAAATTAGAGGAAAAGCCCAGCATTCCTAGGATTGATATTGAAGGGCTGCTATCCATGGTTTGTTATTTCTGCTTTATTAGTTGTCTATTTTGTTGCTAGTAGGATTCTAGAAGCCTGAGTTGGCATGGTTTTTTGGGTAGGATGTCAAGTCAGGGTATATTTGGTTGGAAGAGGGTAGTGGGTGAGGCAACCATCATATACTAGTAGAATATGTGCGTGAGGAGTGTGGCACCTCTCGAATATTGCCTGTGATTACCATTCGTATCAACTTTCATCTCTAATGAATGATCTTCTCTACTAGTAGCGGAACATTCCTATTCCTTTTCTTCTTTTCCTCTATTTCTTTCTCTTAAATCCTAATTCTTCTTCTTATTCTACTGTTCTATTGAGGAAGCTAATAAATCTGGTATCATAGTTGGTTCCAAAACTTGGGGAATGCCAATGACAAGGATGGAAGCAAAAGTAGAAAATATGTAAGAGAAGCTACTAGTGATTGAGAATCATTTGTCTCACCTTAACTTCTCAGTTTCTTCTTTAAACCAAATGCTGGACAAGGTCTTGAACGCCTTTCACAAGAGCACCATTTTTGCGAGGGAAAGGATAGCAGAGTCAAGTGGGGATAGAACTCCCAACCTAATCGCAAGTTCAATGATGGATACGACTCATGGAACAGATGGATCTAGTACTCATGTTCCTGTCTGCCACAATAGGTACGATTGAAAATGAGAGATGCCCACGCATGATGGGAAGGGAGACCTGACCTCATGGGTCTTTCAGTAGAGAGGTAATTTGTCATGAATAAATTGAGCGAGGCAGAAAAGTTGGAGGTGGCAAGGGTTTACCTCCAGGGCACCGCCTTGGCATGGTTGGAAAGGGAGGAGAATCAACCCATACTGACATAGTATGAGTTAAAGACCTAATTTTTGAGAAGGAACTTGCCAAAATGCAAGGGGACTCATTAACATCATCTCTTGTCATTACGGAAGACATTCACGGTGGTGCAGTATCAGAAGGAGATGTTAAAATCAAGGTACCATCAGATCTGGGTGAAGACTAAGGATGTCCCAAAAATTGCCTTTCATACTCATGAGGATCACCACAAGCTTTTAGTTATGCCTTTCGGCTTAACCAATTCTCCAGCAACATTTCAATATGCCATGAACACTATTTTCACACTAATGTTGCAAAAAGGGGTATTAGGTTTTTTTTTTAAGACATACTAATATACAATAGTGTCATGGAAGCCTACTGCAACATTTGAGGGAAGTTTTAACCATCCTTAAGACTCATCACTTGTTTGCTAATTTAAAAAAAATGCTATTTCTACAGGAAAAGGATTGAATACTTGGTTCATGTTATAACTAAGGAAGGGGAGATTGTTTTGTCCTGAAAAGGTGAAGGTAATGGAGCAGTGATCTATGCTGAAAATTTTGAAACAATTATGAAGCTTCCTTGGATTAGTCGGCTACTACCAACGGTTTGTCAAAGACTATGGTAAGATGGTAGCCCCATTAACAAACCTACTAAAGAAGGATGCATTCAAGTGGAGTAGAAGCAACAATGGCAGTGCACAATCTAATGAAGGCTATGCAACTACCAGTATTGGTTCTTCCTAATTTTAATGAACAGTTTGTTATTGAGACAGAAGCATCAGGCTTAGGACTGGGGGTAGCATTGATGCAGTAGAATCGACCCATAGCTTTTTTCAGTCAAGCCTTAAAAAAGGGCATGCTCTTCTGAATTCAGTTTACGAAAGGGACAGGGTTGAGTGCAATTATGGTAGTAATGGACAAATTCAGTAAGTATGCCCATTTTGTTGCTCTTAAACACCCCTTCATTGGTTCCCTTGTTGCTGAATTATTTGTCCAGCATATTTTCAAGCTTTATGGCTTCCCAAGATTTATTATGTTGGACAGAGATAAGGTTTTTGCAAGTAACTTTTGGAAGGAACTATTTTGCTTGCAGCAAATGCAGCTATGACGTAGTATTGCCTTCCACTTCGAAACCCATGGCCCAATTGAGGTGGTTAATTGTTGCCTCAAAACTTATCTGTGTTGTTCTGTACAAACACAACCTCATACCTGGAGTAGGCAGTTGCCATGGTGCGATTATTGGTATAACATTGGTTTCACACAGCCATCAAGCTCATTCCTTTTAAAATTGTGTATGGAATGGATCACCTCTTTTACTATAATACACAAATGGTGGCATATGTAACTCAAGTGTAGAAGACCAGTAGAGAGAATGGAACTTGATGCTTAAAGAGATCAAGGAGCAACTAAGTGTGCCACAAGAACGAATGAAAAAGTAGGAAGACCAACATAGAAGGGTTGTCCATGTCCAATTTGGTGATCTGGTTTACTAGAAAATTTGCCCTTAATGTGGCAGGTCTCTAACCAGGAGGTTGAATGAGAGGTTATCCCCTACCCAATTGTTTAGAAATTGGTCCGGTTGCCTACAGAATACGACTGTCAAACTCAGCTATCATCCATCTGGTTTTTCATGTGTCATAGCTTAAGGCTACTATTGGTACTAATACTCCCAACTTAGAGATTCCTCCAATGCTCCAAGCTGATTTGGAGTGAAAAGTTGAGCCCGAAGCTATTTTGGGGGTTTGTCCGGGCAGGACTTTAATAAGCCGACCAAAGTACTGGTCAAATGGAAGGATTTGCTAGACTTCGAAGCATTATGGGATCCTATGACACCATCCAACAACAATTTCCAGCTTTCCGCCTTGAGGACAAGGTGAAACTCATAGAGGGAGGTATTGATAGGCCTCCAGTTAAGCTTTTCTACTCAAGAAGGAAGAAAAAAAATGGCTAAACAATTTACATGAAAACAACTGCAAAAATTCTATACTGTTTTGTTTCACTCACTTTTCATCAGTACATAGATACAAGTATATATAGAAATAGAGAGAGCTATTCTAGGAAATTAATATCTTTACATAATATCCTAATATCTGTACATAATGTCAGATCTGATTTCCTAACTATTTAGGAGTCAATAATATCGAGGAAATACCCAACTGGATATTTCCCAACACTCCCCCTCAAGCTGGCTTGTATATGTCATCCATAGCCAACTTGGTAACTAGAACATTGAACTGTCTCTTGTGTAATTCCTTTGTAAGAATGTCAGCTACTTGTTGTGATGTTGGAATATAAGGAACACAAATTAATCCTTCTTCAATCTTTTCCTTAATGAAGTGCTTGTCAACCTCAACATGTTTTGTTCTATCATGAAGAACAGGGTTGTGAGCAATTGAAATTGCAGCTTTGTTGTCACAATACACTTTCATAGGAACTGAAATAGGAATTTGTAGTTCCTCCAATACCCTTTTAAGCCATAGGACTTCACAAATTCCATGTGTCATTGCACAAAACTCAGCTTCGGCATTGCTTCTTGCAACAACACTTTGTTTCTTACTCCTCCAAGTTACCAAGCTACCACCAACAAATGTGCAATACCTTAAATTAATCTTCTATCTGTAGCACTCCTTGCCCAATCAGCATCAATATAGACTTCTACTTGAAGGTTGTTCTGCTTAAGAAACATTAAACCTTGCCTAGGAGTTCTTTTTAGATATCTTAGTATCCTGTATACAGCATCTAGATGTTCATGGCCTGGTGAGTGCATAAATTGACTCATTAAGCTCACGGAAAAGGCTATATCAGGTCGTGTGTGTGACAAGTATATTAATCTCCCGACTAGTTGCGGGTATCTCTCCTTATTAATAACGTTTTCAAGTTGAGCTGGTTTGAAATTTATAGCAGTCTCAACAGGAGTATCAACTGCCTTGGATCCTAGTAATCCGGACTCATTCAATAGGTCCAGAATATATTTCCGTTGGTTCACAAATATCCCATCCTTGGATCTAGCAATTCCCATTCCGAGGAAATATTTTAGAGGTCCAAGATCTTTGATGTCAAACTCTTTGGCTAATCTCTTCTTCAACTCTACTATTTCGGATACATCATCTCCTGTTATGATAATGTCATCTACATAAACAATAAGAATCGATTGCATACCTGCTTTGGACTGCTTGTAGAACAATGTATGATCAGCTTGGCTTTGACAATAGGCGTAACTCTTCACAACCCTTCCAAACCTGTCCAACCATGTTCTAGGGGATTGTTTCAGTCCATATAATGACTTCCTTAGCTAGCACACCTTATTTCTCTCATAGATATCCTCAAAACCTAGGGTTAAGCTCATAAAGACTTCTTCTAGGTCTCCATTAAGAAATGCATTTTTTTACATCTAGTTGATGTAAAGTCCACTCAAAATTGACAGCCAAGGATAACAATACTCAAATTGTATTTTCGTTTGCAATAAGAGCAAATGTCTCTTAATAGTCAATACCATAGGTTTGAGTAAATCCCTTAGCAATTAATCTTGCTTTCAACCTTTCCACACTACCATCGGCCTTAGTCTTAATAGTGAACAGCCATTTGCAACCTACCAAACTTTTATATCTAGGAGAGTTCACAAGTTCCCAAGTTTTATTCTTCTCAAGAGCATTTACTTCTTCCATAACAGCTGATCTCCAATCTGGATCTTGAAGTGCTTCCTGATTTTAGAGATAAATGATTTGTGTGTGTGATAGTTTCCCATAAGATAGGTACTTTGATATGGGATGATTGGTGCAAGCATGTTTCCCCTTTCTAAATGCTATGGGTAGGTAATTATCAGCAGAGAGATCAGTACAAATATCAGTTATAATTTGTGGGTCAGTAGTTATAGTTTGATCATTACTAGACACAATAAGGAGTAAAGTAGCGTAAGGGTTACCTGAATTATTCCTAGGTTCCTTCTCTGAGGGATTTGAGAGGCTGTGCATTGTAGGTTGTTCTTTACTTCTCAATTGATTCTTCCTCTTAGTATAAACACGAAGCTTAGTATTCCGTTCCTGAGGAGCGGATAGTAGTATTTCTCTCCCTGTGGATGAATCGGGATTTCCTGGCATGGACAGATTAATAGTATCTTTGGCTTCATTATCAAAACTTATATTGTGATCAATAATAACCGTGGGTAGGGGATTAGGAGTAATGGCCCAAAAATTTTCTACTTCATTAGAGTTCTGCCCCTGAAGATTTTTTTTTTATATTCTAGGAATGTGACATCCATGGAGACAACAATTTTTTGAGCTAAAGAATGGTAGCACTTATAACCTCGTTGACTAGGAGCATACCCAATGAAGACATATTTTTCAGCTCTTGGATCTAGTTTGGAGTTTCCCTTATTTGAGTTGTAAACATATGCAGTACACCCAAATACCCGAAGAGGAAGAGTAGATTAAAGTCTATTTTCAGGAAAGCATTGTTTAAACATATCTACGGGTGTTGCATAATGCAAAACACGGCTAGGTATTTGGTTAATTAAGTATGATGTAGTCAAAACAGCCTCACCCCAAAGGTATCTTGGCACATTCATTGTAAACATAATGGACCGAGCGACTTCTAGTAAATGTTTATTTTTCCTCTCGACGATACCATTTTATTGAGGTGTGTTAACACATGTGGATTGGTGAACAATGCCTTTAGACTTAAGAAATTTTCCAAGGACTTCATTAAAATACTCTTTACCATTGTCAACGTGAAGTATACCAATGCATGTGTGAAATTGAGTTTCAACCATGGTATAAAAGTTTTGAAAGATTTGAGCAACTTCAGATTTTTCACGTAGTAAGTAGACCCAACACAACGGAGTATGATTACCAATAAAAGTTACAAACAATTTTTTCTTGGTAAGAGTTTTAACACGGGATGGACCCCAAACATTACTATATGAATTAAGTAAAATGGTTTGGATGGTTGATATGGTTTTGTAGGGTAAGAAATCTTATGACTTTTGGATAAAATGCACTGCTCACAATGAAGTTTTGAACAATCCACAAACTTAAACAAATGACGTAAAAGTCTTTTTAGGTAAGAGAAATTAGGATGTCCTAATATATTATGCCAAAGCAAAATATGTTCTTTAGCAGGGGTAGAACGAATACTACTTAAGCCAAGAGCTTCTTTATTGTTCAAGTTATCATCAACTAAGTAGTAGAGACCATCTATCAACTCAGCACTGCCAATCATCTTCCTCGAAGTTAATTCCTAAAAAACACAATAAGAGTCAAAAAAAGTAATGGTACAATTAGAGTCATGAGTTAGTTTGCTTATTGACAATAGATTACAAGCAGGTTTTGGAACATGTAGGACAGATTTAAGGCAGATATTTGAGGATAGAGTTACTGAACCTTTACCAGTTACAGCAGAAAATGATGCATCAGCTATACGGATTTTTTCATGGCTAGAATAAGGGTCATAAGTATGAAATAAATTAGAAGAATTGGTCATATGGTCAAATGCTCCTAAATCAATGCTCCGAGGAGTGGAATTTTATGGAAAGTAACATGATAAAGCAGTAAAATCCCTACTAGTTTGCTCCACAAAGGCATTAGGAGCACTTGAGGATTCAATTGTGCATTTCAGAAGCTTCAGAATATAGCTAATCTGCTCTTGTGAGAACTGTCCAGCATCCACCTCATGTGCTGATGGGATTTTGCATGATTCATAGTGAGTTGAATCACTAGAGGAAGCTTTATTAAATTTCCCCTCATGTAATCCCCTCCAATTTGCTGGCTTTCCATGGAGTTTCCAGCATGTTTCAGGAGTATGCCGTGCTTTATTGCATAGTCACACCAAACCTGTGACTTTTCCTCAGTCTTCCTAGTACGACCAGTAATATTCCCAACAACTAGTGCTGTGTTTTCAATAGTAGATGTAGGATTTCGTTTGCCAAGCATGACAAAACTGTCTACTTTCTTCGCATTGGACTTCTGCAAAGACTTCTCCAATGGTAGGAAGTGGTTGTTTTCCAATAATCCTGCCTCTAACCTCATCAAACTCAACATTAAGTCCATTTAAGAACTTAAAAATTCAGTTATCCTCAACTGTTTTTCAAAAATAGTTATAGTCATCAGGGGATTTCCATTCATAGTCATTAAACAAGTCTAAGTCTTGCCACAAACGTTTCAGAGAATTAAATTACTTAGTAACACTATCCTCACCTTGATGGATCTCACCCAATTTGAGAGTTAGTTCATACACTTGGGATTGGTTTCTCAAATCAAAATACATCTGATTCACGTTGCCCCGTAGCTCCTTAGTTGTGTGGTAACACATATAGTTGGAGCTAATATCTTCCTCCATAGAATTTACCAGCCATGTCATCATCATAGAATTTTCAGCATCCCATATTTCATGTGTAGGATCATCCACCATAGGTTCCTTTTTGTCACCAATCAAATATCCAATCTTGCCTCTCCCACGGATGTACAGTCTCACTGATTGGGACCAACGAAGAAAGTTCTCTTCATTCAGTCATATAGTAGTAATCTAAATGGAATGAGAACCTGAGGCATTATTGTGTGGAGGAGTTGTTTGAACTGGGTTAGAGGATTCACCAATGTCAGACATGGTTGACATAGATTGGCAGGATTAGAAGGGTTTTTTGAATGTTCATGTATGGCATCTGATACCATGCAGAAATTCTAAATTGTTGTATTTCACTCACTTTTCATCAGTACATAGATACAAGTATATATAGAAATAGAGAAGGCTATTCTAGGAAACTAATATCTTTACATAATATCCTAATATCTGTACATAATATGATATCTGATTTCCTAACTATTTAGGAGTCAATAATATCGAGGAAATATCCAATTGGATGTTTCCCAACAACACCAAGGCTGGAAATTAGAGGAAAAGCCCATCATTTCCTAGGATTGATATTGAAGTGCTGCTATCCATGGTTTGTTATCTCTACTTTATTAGTTGGCTGTTTTATTGCTGGTGGGATTCTAGAAGGCTGAGGTGGCATGGTTTTTTAGAGCAGGATGTCAGGTCAGGGTATATTTGTTTGGCAGATGGGAGTGGGTGAGCCAGGCATAATACACTAAGTAGAATGTGTGTTAGTACCACTCCATGTATACAGCCTGGGGGTGCTAACAATCAGTCCACTAAACCCATCCAAACCTACATCCGTAGGGGCAAGATGGGGAAGAGGGCAAATGCCACATAGGCTAGGTGGTTATGAGTTAGTTATGGAGAGAGGTTGTAGGGAGGGAGGTACGAGAGAGAGGCATATAGAGAGTAACCCAATTAGTGGGAAGAATATTGTGATTCATATTGTGAAAATACAGATATTGTATTGGCCTGGAGTTATTTCTAGGAGGAATTCTACTGCTGAATCTATTGAATACGTAAATAATACCAACCTCAACTCATATTCCTATCAAATTGGTGCTTTCATTGAGAGACCAAGGGAGTAGAGGTTGTATGCAAACACGTATGGAGGCTAGAGTATCTGCTGTGGAAGCGTCTCTCAGGAGACAAGAGTCATTATTGTCGGCCCAAGAGGCAATGGTGACGTCGCACGATGCAACGCTGAAAGATCTTCAATCCCAGCTGAGTTCCTTGATGACCAGTGTAGAGACGCTGGCCAAATCACAGAACCTCCTACAATCGGAGATGAAGGACGGATTTCAGTCCTTGTTGGCTAAAAATTCGCAAAAGCAGAAGATGGGTGAAGAAGAAGAACCGTCAATGCTTACCCATAATGCGTCATCCTCGGCAGGTGGCGATAGACCAGCACATTTTTCTTCGGTTACTGCCGGCAACAACAGAATCACAGGAGGACAAATAGGGATTGGGCAGCGTCGACAGGGTGACATCAATTCTTCAGTAGCCACAGAACGTGCATGGGAAGAATACAAGAACGCAGCTCGTCAGGTTGAACTACCCACGTTCCATGGAGATGACCCATTTGCTTGGGTCACACGAGCTGAATCATACTTCATGATTCACGATAT
>JANSVA010000002.1:14018070-14036366 GCA_025504915.1 Erythroxylum reticulatum | reverse complement strand
ATAAATTATTAAAAACATGGGGATGCTTTTCTTTACCACAACATGAAGGCTGCTTATATTGATGGGAGACAGGGACAAGCGTCCCTGTCCTTCCTTTTTGAGAGGTACAAAAAAATGTGTGTCTGTCATCCGGAGACGGTGGACAAAAAAACGGAGACAGCAATCAAACAGTACCGGAGACAGATTTTTTACGTCTCGTCCTCTGTCCCCACTAACGGGGACAGGAACCAAACGTAAGGTAAGTGATGTCTTTGGAAGACAAAGTTGGTTTCCTTTCATAAAAAATCCATCCTGCATATACAAAATCATCATGGTTTTTTTTTTTTCTAAGCACAAATTCCATAGTTCCTTGAAATCTCCATCATCCATGTACAATTCTTTGAAATGTTCAAAACCCTCCACTTCCATAATCAAGGTTTTAATCATGGTAACTCTTTTACTTAACACATCAACCATAATATTTTTATTTCCAGATTTATGAACCAGTTTATATGGAAATTTATCAACAAAAGTTGACCACCTAGCATTCATCTCCGTTCTCAATTGCTTCTGACTTCCCAAATACTTCAAGGCTTGATGGTCTGTGTATAAAATAAATTCTTTCCCAATCAAATAATATTCCCAAATCTTCAAAGCTCTCACAATAGCACAAAATTCTTATCATATGTAGCCTATTTTTGTCTTGCATCATACAACTCCTATCCCAACTCCACTAGCATCACATTCCGCTTTAAATAATTTATTAGACTTGAGTAAAGCTAAAACAGGTGCTATGCACATCTTCTTTTTAAGAAGTGCAAAACTTTATTATTGTTCTTCTCCCCATTTGAACCTTCCCTTCTTTAAGCATTCAATAATACGAGCCACAATGCTATTGAAATTTTTGATAAAACGCCTGTAAAATGTTGCAAATCTATGGAAGCTTCTTACATCCCTAACATTTTTAGGTACAAGCCATTTCTTAATTTTCCCCAACATTTCACACCATCCTTCCCTATGACAAAACTGAGGAGCAACAAACTTTCAACCATGAAAATACACTTCTTTAAGTTGGCATTTAATTTATTTTTCCTCAATACTTCTAACACACTTCTCAAGTGATCAAAGTCCTCTTCTTTTGACCTGCTGTAAATAAGGGTGTCATCAAAATATGCCACCATAAACTTGCCTGTAAAAGGCTTGAGAACTTGATTCATTAACCTTATGAAAGTCTTAGGGGCATTGGTTAGCCCAAAAGGCATCACCAACCACTCAAATAATCTATCTCTAGTTTTGAAAGCAGTCTTCCACCCATCTTTTGGCCTAATTTGAATTTGGTTATAGCTACTTCTAAGATCAATTTTAGAAAAAATTACCACCTCATTAAATTGATCCACCATATCATCTAACCTGGGTATAGGAAATTTATACCCAATAGTAATTTTATTAATCGCTCAACTATCCACATATATTCTCCAACTACCATCTTTCTTGGGCATTAGTAAAGTAGGAACAACACATGGACTTAGGCTCTCTTTAATATACCCCTTTTCTAATCAACTCCTCCACTTTCTCCCTCAAAATCTCATTCTCCTTTAGACTCATTCGGTAATAAGGTAGGTTAGGCAAACTAACCTGAGGAACTAAGTCAATTTGGTGTTGGATATCTCTTATAAGAGGTAATTCATTAGGTAATTCATCAGGCACTACCTCTGCAAATTCCTCTATAATGGATCGTACCTTTAAGGGAATTTTGCTTTCTTCCTTCTCACTCTCTTCTTCCCCTTTTACTATCAATAAGTGTACCTCCTTTGTTTCTTTCATTTCATTCACAAAGCTTCCCCTGTTATTCTCTACTTCTAATACTGGCTTCTTTCCCTCATTTGGCTTTGATGTCTTTTTTCCACCTATAGGTACCAATTTATACCTTACTCCATCTTTAAAAAATCAATACATATTCTCCCTACCAGAGTGAGATGCACCAACATCATATTGCCATGGTCTTCCTAACCAAAATTGGCATGGATCTCAGCTCTCATAACTAAAATTCTTTGCATCATGAACATTCAAAACCATTTGAATACCAATCTTTTCTCTAATTGTTGATTCCAAGCCTCTCAAGTATCTAGCAGCTTGTTGTGGTTCACTTTCTGCCAAATTATTGCGAGCTGCCAATCTCATGGATGTTCGTTCTTCCCTGTATGCAGCTTTGATAAGCATTGAACAAATACTGCTCATAATTCAGAGGTAAGAATCTTCTTCTTATTAGTTGTTTCATCCTTTCCCAAGAAGACATAGGAGCTCGCCCTTCTCTTCTCCTATTGTCTTTCAATTGAGTTCACCATACTTAAGCTCCTCCCTTTAGCTTATAAGCAACCAATTTTACCTTCCTCTCTTTTAGAATTTCTATGTAGCCAAAGAACCCATCTACTTCTTCTAACCAATCTAGGAAGCCCTCTATATCAAGGTCACCACTAAAGGATGGATTTGTATACATGGTCACCTCCTCTTTGCCAACAACGGTCCTCTCTTTGTATAATTTCTTCGTCATCACTCGAGTCGTAAGTTCTTATGGCAAGCGCTGGAATTCGAGGTCACTGTGCAAGGGCAACTTCCCTAGCTGCTTAATCCCCAATTCTTTAGTTATTGTCACCTTACAACAAAGTTTGCAACTGCTCATTGATTGTAGTCAATTGTTGTTCGATGTTGCGCTTATGTTCGTCGAGCTTTCTTCAAATAGCGGATAATCCTTGATCATCATCATTAGGATTATTGGCTATTGTTAGATTGAACCAGCTTCGTGAGATTCAAGGCTCTGATACCACCTGACGTAGCATAGAAGTGAAATAAATAACACAATTCTAAAATTTAAAATTGCAGAAACTGATGGAGAGAGTCAAGTTTTATAGAATGAAAAATATCGAATAAAAGTCCCTTATAAATATTGCAAAAACTAAGTATTTATAGTCCTAAACATGTCCTAAAAATCAGGAATTTATAGTCCTAAACATGTCCTAAAAATCAGGAATAAAATAGCTATTCTCCCAGCTCAGGAGTCCTAAACAAAATAAAAATCTAAGACAGAAACAAAATCTGAGCTTCACGTTACTGCAGCACCGCTGATAAAGAACTCTGCTATTTTGATGCCCCATGAAAGTTGAAGATGGCTGACGGGCTGAGACTTGAGAGTAAGATAGAGACGCATGACGATTGGGAGTTGAAGATGGCTGATGGGCTGAGACTTGAGAGTAAGATGGAGACGCATGACGATTGGGAGTCAAGTAGGTTTATGGTTAAATTTTTTCAAAATTTCAATCTAGTCCTTAGTTTTTAAAAAATTATAATTAAATCTGATAACTGCTAGTATTTCAATAACAGGTAGTAGTAGTACCAAATTTATCAACCGGTAGTGACCGACATTATACAGCACCCGTAATCTGTACTTAACTACTCATTGAAAATTGTTCAGAAATAAACTACTCTTGTAATTATTAAAAATTATATTAAAAATCCAATCAGTCCCAATTCCCAAACTTAATTGTTTCGAAATATCAAATCAATTACATTAGTAATTAAAATGAAAAAAGAAGCGTGTCTTGGTTGGCTCCTTGCTTGCTTATTCTTCTTCTCTCGATTTTAATCTTCCTGGCGTTCGGTCTTGGTCGGTCTCTCTGTTTCTTCACATTTATTTCAACCCCCGTCACCCTCTTTCTCTTCACCATCATCTGCCCCATTCCTTCTTCTATCAAGACCATCACTACACTCTCTCATGGAAATCCCAACTGATGTGGCATCTATGCAGGCAGCCCTTTGTTGAATTTCTTCCCATGTACAATATCGTTCATGGGGGTTAATAGCAAATTCGTCAATGATAAACCATAAAGCTTCTCACCGTCCAACTATATGCTACAGACCCATACTCCCTTCTGATCTGGATATCTTAGAGCGAATCCATTCTGATGTGTTTCCTATAAGGTGGATGCCTAGTCTTTTTTCTTTTTTTTTTTACATTGATCTCGCAGGCTCTTATAGTGTGCCTTTCCCAAAATGCATGATCTTTCAGGTATGAGTCGGAGTTTTTCCAAAATGCTGTCAACCAACAAGGTATTGTTTCCTGGGCAGCTGTTGATCGTAGTCGGCCTAATGGTCAAAGTGATGAACTGATTGGATTTGTTACTGCAAGACGAGTGCTTGCAAAAGAGAGTGAGGTGAGTTGGGTCTCCGTGTTTTTGGGTTATGATTCCAACTCTGCCAGATGTTTGAATAAAGTGGTTCCTTACAAAAGTTGTTGGAGGCTTGGCTGATGTCTCATGATGAACACAAATTATTTTTACCAAGGAGGCTTTGGCCTTCTTTGACCAGATACTCTGACTTTAACTCATTTTAAAAGTATTTCCTTGATTTAATCATACATGCTAATATGATACTGCATCCTAGTGGAATTGAATTGTATAAAGTGTTGGACTTTCTTTTGATCTTCTACTTTTAACTTGTTTGGCTGTTTTTAAATTTTAAGCTGAAGGTTTAATGACATAATGTTGTGATTATTTTTTGTTAAAGAAGAAATGAAGAACAGAGGAGAGGAGAGGATAGGAAAGCAGAGGAGAATCCAGGAGGAGGAGAGCGAAGAGAGAGAGTAAAAGGCTTAATTCATATTTCTTGTTTATGAAATGGTTACAGGGGTTTTTATACTCACTAGTAATTTTTATATGTAACAATTCCCTTTACCTTAGAAAACTTTGTCCTCAAGGTTTGACAAAAAAATTGTTAAACTGAAGGAGGTATGAAGAAGGCATAAAAAGGAAACAACCACCCCTTCTTCTTCTTGACAAGAATAAGCTTCTTTTCATCACATGTCTGCAATTATCCAATAATACGTTGATTGTTATTCTCCTCCAAGTATTTAAGTTGGTGTTCATTAAAACATAGAGCTATATTAATTTCTCTGTCAAATTGTTCTCCATTAACATCAGTTATAATGGTGGACAAATCACTAGATTAAGATTTCCTTATGTATTACTTACCATTGTCCTGTTTTATAGTCACCACAATCCACATATTGAAATTCAAGTTGCTCACAAGGCTCTTTCTTTCACAATCATTATCCATTTTTCTGCCATTATCACCATCATAAAACTTTTGATTTTGTATATTGACTTTTGCTTTAACTAGAGCAAACTTTGTACTCTCTGAAGCAGCCATTCTTTGTGATTGCATAAATTATTTTAACATTGCTCTTATCTTTTTTATCTATCTAAGACTCCTTGAGTTCTTGGATACCTTCTTCAAGCTTCTTGAACTCATGGTTCCAATCATCTTCTGTCATGTTTATGGAATTTCCTAGTCGAGAATCATAAAGGTCTGATCCATTCGATATGATTATTTTTTGTTAAAGAAGAAATGAAGAACTTAGGAGAGGAGATTCCAGAAGAATAGGGAGAGAGAAGAGAGATAAACTTAGACAAGAGACAAAGAGAATAAAATGTTTAATTCATATTTCGAGTTTATGAAATGTAGGGATTTTTATACTCACTAGTAACTTTTATTCGTAACACATAAATTGCATTTTGTGGATTCTTCTTATTCTGATTGGTGAATGGTTGCCTTGCAGATAGGGGATTTGCTCAGATATGACCCCTCAAAAACTGATGAAACACTAGTCTACATTTTGACACTTGGAGTAGTAGAAACTTACAGAAACCTTGGCATAGGTGGGATGCCCCTGCCTTTCCCTGTCTTTCTATGGATGTGTACAGTGCGTTAATATGTTTGTGTGGTTGCACATCTAAAAGAATTAAATGTGGCAGAAGTTTCTCATGGTTTTCTATTTAATTACTCATTGGTTGTTTGACTTCCAGCTAGTGCTCTTATTCGTGAGGTCATCAAATATGCTACAACTATACCGACTTGCCGTGCAGTTTACTTGCATGTCATTTCCTATAATATACCCGCCATCCATTTATACAAGAAAATGTCATTCAAGTGTGTAAGAAGATTGCAAGGTTTCTATCTCATCAATGGTCAGCATTACGATTCATACTTGTTCGTTTTCTACGTAAATGGTGGCCGTTCTCCTTGCTCTCCATTGTAAGTTAGAATCTTTCTTTGTTCGTTTGGTTGATCGTTGAACATAATCATAGTTTTGCTTCTGAACATTCAATTGTAGTGCCAAACCTGCCAAAGAAGTAAAAAATATACATTAAAGCAATGTGCGACACTTTGATAGTTTGACTGAGTATTTTGTTTAAAGCCAACTGACTTGACCCTTTTTTTCATTGCTTTTTGTTGTCTGTTGTCTGTTGTCTGTTTTCTTTTTGTTTCTCTTTATTTATCAGTGTGCTTGATGTTGAACCAAATGTGACTTATTGGTCCATCGTTATGGTAGATCGTTAATTATTGATTTGTCGAGCCTTCTTACTTTCGCCTTTTTCTGAACATCATTCACACATACTGTAATTTTGGAATCTTCTTTTAACATAATTGCCTCATGCTGAAAATTTGGAGTCTTATTTTCTAATGCTAAGATGTTCAAAAGACAATCTGACATGTGGGAGAGCGGAAGGCACCATCTCCTAGCAATTAAGTTTAACCTATTGGACTGGTGATAGGGACCATTTTGATTCTAGTAGACATTTAATAGAAGAAGCTTGCAGTTGTATTAGAAATTGAAGGTTTGTTAGTCTTATGTGAATTAGTGGGTTTTAGTCTCTTTCTTTTTACTTGTATAATTAGTTTAGGAGATAGAAGGAGCTTTTCTGTACAAGTTAAGCTTCAATGTTGGTAGGTTATTATTGACTATTTCTATGCTAGTAGGTTGTTACTCATTTATATGAGTCTTAAATGCTAATCTGTTTTAAGCTTTTCTTCTTTTATCGGTAGCTCAAGTTTTCAAAATTATGAAATTGGTTGAGGTAGGTTTGTTTAATTCCTTTTCACAATAATTATGCACGCTCAAACCTCCCTCCCACTATTTGGAATGAAAATGATTTACTTGACCTTTCATTTAAATGTTAAAAAAGAGTCCTCAATCTTGGATACAGTCTTATTGTGCACAGTCTTGGTTTTTTTTCTATTGTTCAATTAGTTAGGAAGCTGAAGTTTGGGTTGGGATTAGTTCATAGTAGAGCATTTAACTTGAATATGCCCCAAGTATGAGAATCTACTATCTGTCTCCCTGTATTTGCTGTGTAATGTTAAGCAAACAGTTGCACTTCTTTCATAGCAATGCTGCCATTCCTTTTTTCAAAAAATTGTACAGCTTGGAAATAATGGATTGGGAAGCGAGAGCATTTTCATTTTTTTTGTTTCAGAAAGTGCCTATGATGCCTTTAGTTGGAGTCTTGATGAATTTAAGGTTTTTTTTTTTTTTTTTTGAGGACTTGATGGAAAAGTGGATTCATATGCTTCTTAAGGGTACGATATGTGGTCTGAGTTTCTGGAGTTCTAAAAGAAATGGTGTGTGGTGAAAGGGAGATATTGAAGTCTGGTTGAGAAAGTAGGACTTGACATGGTGGAATATCATGGCAAGTCATCATAGATTTGGATCAAGCAAGGTTATCATTTGAGTAAAATGCAATACAACTAGAATTATGGTTGTCTTTTGTTTGGTGTAACTGTTGAGGTTGTTCCTCTTCCAACATGTGTCGTTTGAAGATAAGGCTAAATTTACGAATTTATGAGGTCGGGTCTCGCGTGTTTTTGTAACGACTGGATTGCATGCCTTCTGCCGCAACTTTTGTCCCCTCTCTATAAACAGAATGTTTAGATTACAGTGACTGGGTTGTATCTTGTATTTCAGAAAACAAATAACCCCTAGTTTTTTATTTGCTTAAATTTGTCAAGTTTAGACTTTTTATCATGAATTAATTTGCTGAAACCAATATGGTCTGGTTCTTGTGCAGGGAGTTGGTCACTTCTTTAGTAACTTACATGAGGAGTGGTCTGAAGTCAGTAGCTGCTAGGCTAAGGATGAACGAAGAGAGGTTGCCAAAGTGGCCAAAATGTAAAGAAGCTCACTCTCTTATATCAATGCAAAGAAAAAGAAACCTTTCAACTGATTGTACTGGTTATGAATGCGTGTAGTGTCATTCATCGCTCTTGCCTGGTGTTAAAAGATGAGAAATAAAAACTCAGACTAGGTATTAGTACTACGTGTAATCTTCCACACATTCTGTAGCGTTTATGCAAACTTCAAGGGTTGGTTTGAGAGGTGACATTCATGTAAATTATGGTTGACTTTGATTGACGTCCCTTGTAATTTATTGAAAGTTAGAATAAAATATTTGTTGAATAGGGATTCATTTACCAGATGCTGTTTCCTTCTAGGGAATTGTGAACTAGTCTTAGTACGTTTTTAACTCTTAAAATTTTAACTAAAATTTAAATTAGATCTTACTAGTTTATAGTGGTCAAGCAAAATGTGATTTCTCAACGTTAACAGCTTACGTGACTTTTGAAGGATGAAAATTTCAACCTATCTGAGTTTTGTCTTTCCAGAGGATTTAACATTTTCTGTCTTTCCGTTGCTGATGTTATCTCTGTGTTTGAGAAATTCGGATCTCCATAGCCAAGTGTCGTGATGGTGGAACGAACACGATAAAAAAGCATAACAAGTTCCAGACTTTTAACCAGGTAAGGACAAAGTTCCCAGAACTACAAGCACCGCAAGAACGGCTTTGACAAAAAGAAGCTTTAACTTGACTTTTAGAGGTTTCAGCCTCCTTGGGATATCAGTTTCTACCAAATCTTTTCGTGCTTGTGAATGGATATAACAAAAAGGGTCTCTTCCATTTCTACAATATAATAATATGTCTTACTTGTCGGGATATCAGTTTCTACCAAATCTTTTCATGCTTGTGAATGGCTATAACAAAAAGGGTCTCTTGCATTTCTACAATATAATATTATGTCTTACTTGGAATTATCCCACAAAGAGCCATGCCTAAAAAGACATAAGCACAAGGAAGTAGCTCCTGGGTGGCACCCTTCATGTACTATGTGGCACCCAGAGTGGTATCAGAGCCATAGAACATCACAAAGCCGGGAACACTTTCCCATCTCTTTGTCTAGTTTGTGGTCAGGTAGAGTCAGTAACGCCGAATACACCTACGTATCTCTTGTAGTTTTACTCCTCAATTTTTAGGTTTTCCACTACTGCTCGTGGTTAGCCTTGGAAATATAGTCAACCTTCGCATCTTAGTCAGGCGGGGAACATATTGATTCAGGTTAAGAAGTGAGAAAAAAGAAAGGAAAGAGAAAAATGGAGTCAGCATCTTCCGATCAAGTAACTTTATCGTCAAGTTTGTCTCTCAATAGTTTGCCTTCTAGTGTGAAGCGTGTATTATCAAATAAAATAGAAAATCTTGTAGAAATTACTCATGTACCTGTAGAAAATCGTGTTTGTGAGTCTTCTTTACCATTGTTGAGTCCGTACAATATATATTCTCGTGACTGTTCTTGGACGAGAAGTATTTGTAGTGTGTTATCTACTACTAGGTCTCATATCAAGGAAATCATCCAGAGTTCCAAACTAGAACAGTGTAATCTCATATCTACAACAGCAGAACAATACATAAAGCTTGAAATTCTTAAGGAATTGATCGCCTTATGGAAAGAGTACAACCATACACATCTACATGTTGGAGCTATACAACTTATTCTTACTTTACATTGAAGAAAAGGTATTCCTACAACAGCTATGATATCCCTTCTTGATACTGCCTACACAACGTACCAAAATACTCTTATTGGTACCCTGCTGACAACTCTTGACAGAGGAAGTGTTATCTTGACCATAGCACCTGGTTTCAACATCAGATTGGATGATCCTACTTTGTCTGAACGACTGCAAGTTCAGATTTAGATCATTGGAGCAGATCAAGATCTGACAGCCATCATGGTGACTCTTCACCACTAGATGATCTATCGTCTACAGGATCACTCGTTGGACATAAATTTTCCAAACTTTACTTAGAATGCTCTTTACATGATTGCTGATAAAGTTAATAATCAAACATCTATCCTTTAGATCCCGAAGTAGTTACCTTCAATGGAGCTTGAAAAGATGATGCCAACAAAATGGATTACCAACTACCAAAAGGTACTCCATGCGCCTCATCGACATTCTTTTCATACGGCAACTCCTCCAATTCTGAAGACACTGAAAGATGTCTCAGTCAAGTCCATCTACACACGGCCCAGCGACGACACACCTGGTCTATCTACATTAGGCTCTATTATGATGATCCAGCCCATTGAACCTCAAGATCTATCAGATCTATCAGTTAGGGCAACATGCCTTAAGATCCAACCCATATTTTCTCATATGGAAGGTAAAGATGGTCCTCCTATCCATTATTTCAAATCTAATCGAGATCCAGTCTATGTCAGTCATCATCGTGGACATTTTGTATGGGATGTCGACCTGTCCATGTGCGAACCAGATTGTGAAGTCTATCTCAACCTTGAGTCAGATTCTGATGATGATGATCTAAGATATCAACGAAGAAGGAAGAAGAAATCCAAACCCAAATCTCGGTGCTTACCTTCTCGTAACTATCACCCTCAAGATGGTGATCTAGATATCATAATGGTCTATCCATGATAGAAAGATCCAGACCAAAGTCTCTTAAAGAGATGCTTCGGTCGTCTATGTTTAGTCAATCAGATGCCTGCAGATCTACTAGTGAATCATGTAGATCTATGCTAGCAATTCTTGTTACAACTCCTACTCCTTTGCCCTGTATGATGGTCTTACCAGATGAGGATAACTTTCCTCAATTATCCAGAAGTATTGACGAATCACAACGGGTTATCTTTAACCCTTATATCAGAGTGTCAGGAATTACTTCACAAGGAACACTTGCATCAAATCCCACTGATGAAGTTCTTGACTAGCAAACATCTAATGCAGAAGCACAAAACAAAGTTCTGAGAAGGATTGATTCCAAGTTAGATGGAATTAGTCAACACAATATCGCTATTCATAAGAAAGTTAATTATGGTTTGGAACAGATACAAACGATGTATCAATCTTATAAAGCTCAAATTCAGTGTCTTGATGTTGAATTGCGACAATACATCTCTGCCTATTACATGGGACCAGAATTTAACTTGAAAGTTCGTAAGATACAAGAGATATAAGGAATGTACAACAAATGGAAGCTGATATGCATGTAACTCAATCTAAGCAGATTTATGGCTCATCTTCTTCAGAGTTCTCAACTCTTTAGCCATCATATCCATCTCCTCTGTATCATAGGTATCCAGAAGAAACTAATTATTCAAAGGTATTCAAATTTAATTATCCTTTGATTAGACAGTATATACATCCTCAGATAACTCAAGAAAAACCTCTACGATCAAAATCAAAGTCTACATCTGATTGTATGCATAAACCTCGATTATCTTAGTCTTCTAAGGATCCAGAAGCGTCATCTTTTTATACACCTTTTAAACCAGCCGAATAGTGGAGAAAGCCCCTACGCATTCATACTCCTCTAGAGTCTCCACCATCAGTACAACCTTTCACCTCTTCTCTTAGGAAGGAAAAAGCTAAATAGACGGAGTACATAGCTCCTCTTACCACTACTAAACCTCTTGCAGAAGATTCTGAATCTGTAAAGGAATAAGAAGAAAGTTTTAATACCTATAATGGTACATCTGAAGTTTCTGCAACACCATATAAGTGTTCATATGAACACATCTCTATAGAGTCATCATGTGAACCAGTCTCTTCACCATCGACTGATTCTTCAGCTAACTTTGCTGATCTTTCAAAACTATCTAATGTTCTGATGACCATGCCTCAATATATTGAAATTAAACCAAAAATCAGTGAAGCTAAATCCACAGGTACTGAACCTTTCAGACCTGAACCGACACCTTAAGCAACACCAACTCATCCAGATGCATAGGTTACAACCAAACCTACTTTGGGTCCTTAGTTTACATTCGATGATCTTCCACCTAAGAAATGGAGGGATCGGATACATGAATTCAGTCTTGGATTGATCTACAAATGACCAGACCTAATCAACCTCTTCCAGATATTTTGTCTGAATTTAGATCCAGATTTATTGATACTTTGCGAGAATAGTGGCAAAGTATGAGTATCAATGACTTCAGTACATACAAGTATCAACTGCTGGAGCATTACTTGGCATTATCCACAAAGAATTTGTGGGTGACTTCCAGTTGATTGACAAGCAAATTCATCAGGAATATTTCAAAATGAAATGTTGTTCTCTTGACAAGCGTGATATTCAAAAGCATTACAAACGTATGATGGAAAGGTATTATCTCTTGAATGGATGGAATCACGTTAACCTTTGTTACACTTTTATCTCATCCCTTCTAGATGAAATACGGCAAGAACTACAAAGGACTATAGCTTCTCGACAAAGAGATATGTCTACTATCTCTCTTGGAGAAATCTACTAGCTTGCTTTAGCATCTCTTGACAAGTTATGTGATTAGCATACTTTGTTCAAGAACATCCTCAAAGGAGGTCCATTTTTGAAAAAGGCTAGTAAACAACCTCATCTCTAGATAAAGTGCAAAAATAAACAGACTTGCAAGTGTCACAGCAGCAAGAAAGCTCATCAAGCTCAAGTCTATTATAAATGAAGAAAGTTCCACAGGAAGAAAGAAGAAAGGCAAAAGCCTTGGACACAAAACTTCAAAAAGAAAAACATAGGAAAAAAAACACAAATTCATGCAGTTCTTCAAAAAGTCTTCTCATCACAATAAAGGTCAATGTTTTATCTGTGGAAGCTCATATCACTACTCAAACAAGTGTCCTCAGGCAACCAGGAAAGATGCCAAGTTCCTGGAGAAACTTAAAAAACTCATGCCTATTCATCCTCATAATCACATTGAAGAAATCCTTGAGGAACAACCTTGTGAGGACAATGATACACAGTTTGTTGTCTTTATGTCTACTTCAGAAGAAGAATCATCAAGCTCTTCTGCATCTACTGATGATGATTCACTATACATATTACAACAAACATGTATGAAGATTGATTGTAATCCATTTCAACGACCATACATCCATATCTAGTTGTTTCAATAAGGCAGACATGATCGGTCCATTAAGGCTATTGGATTTATAGATACAGGATCAAGCCTTACGATCATGAAGCCCAACATCCTATCAGCAGAAGCATGGACTTCATGTGATAAATATCTTCTAGTATCTTATGGAAACAGTTTCAAAATTGGGTTGATACGCTTCTGCATTTGTTTCTTTCCTCAGTGTACAATTTGGACTAAAGTACTTGGAAGCAATCTACCAGGCCTAGACATCTTAATTAGAATGGATAAGTATAGTAAAGCATCACCTCTACAGATCCTACCCCCAGGCATCAGGTATCGAAACCTTTTCAGTCCATATATATCAAAAATGTGTTTGAACTTACACAGGTTCCTACACATTACACTGGACTTTGAGATAAACTGTTGAGCTATTGTCTAGAGTCTCATTCACAGCTTACTTATCCATATCCTCTGTGGAAAAATGCTGACTTTTCATAAGTCTACCTTTTAAGAAGAATGAGGATATTAATCCTACAAAAGCCACACATCCAGGGATGAACCCTAATGATTTGAAGCTAGCACAAGATGAATGTGCAATCCTATTGTAGTAAGGATTGATCGAGCCCACAAAGTCGGATTAGGCTTGTCAAGCATTCCATGTCAACAAGCGTTTAGAACAAAAACGTGATAAAAAGAGATTAATCATTGACTATAAGCCTCTTAATGCTTTCCTACAAGATGATAAGTTTCCTCTACCTAAAATCACTACACAGGTACTATTTCTTAAGGAAGCTGTCATATTCTCAAAGTTTGATCTTAAAGCAGGATTTTGGCAATTGGGTATTCACCCTAAAGAATGTTACAAGATTGCATTCCGCATTCCCAAAGCCTAGTACCAATGACTGTCATGCCATTTGGACTTAAAGTCGCTCCATCACTGTTTTAGAAATCTATTACCAAGATCTATGAGCCTATTTTCAACAGTGCATTGATTTACATCAATGACATCTTACTGTTTTCACTGACTTATGAGCAACATCAAGTCTTATTAGATAAGTTTTTGGATCTTACTAAACAGTATGAGATTATGCTTTCAGCCTCAAAAAGCATTATTGGTACAACAAAAATTGAATTTATGGGTTTGTAATTCAAGGATGGATTCTATTAACCAAGTCCACATATTGCTAAGAAATTATTACTATTTTAGGATGAGCATCTTACTATGAAACAAATTCAACAATTCCTCAGGATTGTTAACTACATCAGAGATTTCATACCACATGTGGCAACCTACACTTCATGCTTATCTAAGCTCTTATGAAAGAATCCACCATCATGGGGAAAAGAATAAACTCCAGATGTCAAGCATCTCAAAAGGTTATGTCAGAATCTTTTTTTAGTAAAGCTTTATGATATTTAATTACTGACAGTTATCAAACATCCGATACAGAACACTAAAATCTTAACTACATTACTTCGAAAACATCCTCCTTAGCCTCCAGATACTTTTTTACACTATAAGTATCTTCCTACTCTTCAACAAAATCACAAAAACATATTTGATTTTGCTTTAGCTTCTCAGCAATTTGGTAGAATGGATAGCAACATTCTTTTTGCTCTTATAAAGAAAGCTTTTCCTCCTCTTACTAGGCCTGCTACTAGTGTTTCTGAAGTTGCCTCACTTACTCGTAGTCATTTATTCTATTACCTACATCTTTTTCTGCATAAACATAATGCTATCAGAAATCCTTTTATGTTCACTCTCAAAGCACCATACCAAAATGTGATTCTTCTTCAAGAACCTTTATCTGAAAACACATTATGGTATCTTTGGGCATTATCTGCTTTATATGCCTGTACTTTTACAGTTTCTCCTCTTCATCTGTATCAACATCTCTGTGATCCAAACAATGGCAGTTCGTTATTGTGGACATTCTTTGAATGGTTCCAACCTTTATCCCAATGGAAGTGGCAATGTGATACCATCATTCAACATCATTGTCTTTGGACAACTGCAGCACGACGATATAATACACAATGCTTTTTCATTATACATCGTCTATATAGAGAAACACATACTAGAGTTCTTTACACTGAACCACGTGTCCAATTTTGACATGTATCTTTATATTGGCCACGACATAAGGAGAATGTGTTAATCTCTTTAAGAAATTTGCTTAAGGAACTTAATCAATTTTCAGATCATCCAGTATTGACTACATCTATTGGACCACATCCTGGAGAATTTATGCCTGGTGAAACAGAATCACCAGAAGTTAACATTCCTGGTTCTAATAGTCCTGAATATACAGATTCAGTAGAAGATGAGGAACGAAATGTCTTACAAACTGCAGGACCTTCTCAACTGTCCAACTCAGTTTTCCAAGATGCTCAGAATCCTAATGAAGATACTCCTAGCATTGATGAAGATCAGTTAGATCAATTCCTGCATGCGTTACACATTGCAAAGTTCACTACTAGCAAAAGAAAAAGATCTCATCATCCTGATGCTGATAACTCAAGTGATCCAGGCTCTTTATCCAATCTCCAAAGTTGGCACTCACCTATTTGCCATCATTAAATTCTTGGATACTTTGGATCGATTGTTGCGTGGGAAAAAAACAAGAAGACCTTACTTTACACCTGTAAAGTAAGCACATCTATTGAGACAACTACTGACGTGATGAAAGATGGACCACATATCACCATCAACAACTGTTGAAGATTCCATTTTATCATCTTCTTTTTCACCTTTAGTCTTGTCTACTGTTAAGCTTTAGACTTTTATACCTAAGCACTCTTTACTTTAAGACTTTTTGTTAAAGTAGATTCCTTTATGATAAGGTTAGGTGAAATAGTCCTTTAAGTGTAATTATTTTGTCTCTAGGTAGATTTACGTTTCTACCCCTGACTTCTCCTATAAAAGTAGGGTTTAGTTTTAGTTGTAAAAAAGGGTGTACATAGGAAGGTTTATTACTTAGAGTTGTTTGTATGTTTAAACATATTGGAAAATGAAGAAACCTCCTTTCTTCACTCTTATTCTTTCTTAAACACTATAAAGCCTTGAGTCATATGTGTTGCCTCAGTATCTAAGTTGTAGGATGAATATGCTCTACACTTGCCTTGTATAAGGATCTTGTGTATCAAAAAATCTATGACAATTTATTATACGTGATTTCTATATTAATAAGTGATTTACTTCAGTTGGTATCAGAGCAAGATTTCTAAGAAACATTATTAAAAAGTGAGGACAAAGATCCATGGCTGAGTCACATGTTTTCATAGCTGAAGGTGCCTCAGTCACAAGACCTCCTACATTCAATGGTGAAGATTATCATTATTGGAAGGACAGGATGCGACTCTTTATAGGATCCACACATATTGATCTTTGGGATATCATTGAGATTGGTCCATACACACTAACAAATGACGAAGGCAATAACATCTCTCGTGACAAATGGTCAGCCAATTAGAAAGCTCGATTTCAGTTAAACTTAAAGGCCAAGTTCTTTTTAAGTTGTGCCCTAAGCAGAAGTGAATATAATAAGGTTTATGGATGCGAATCTGCAAAGGAAATGTGGGACACATTATCCATTACACATAAAGGCACAAATCAGGTGAAAGAGCCCAAGATTAGTATTCTTGTTCATCAGTATGAGCTGTTCAAGATGAAAGATGACTAGACTATTGATCAGATGTTTGGATGATTCCAAAAAATTGTTAACGGACTTAAAGCTCTTGGGAGAATCTACGATAATCAAGATTATGTTAGAAAGATTCTCAAAAGTCTTCTAAAAAGATGGAGACCCAAAGTAACTGCAATACAAGAAGCCAATGACTTAAGTAAGCTGAAGCTAGATGAATTACTTGGTTTACTAAAATACATGAAGTAGAGCTTAATGTAGAAGATAAACTTAGAAGAGATAAATCTATCGCATTAAAGGCTAGATAGAAGAATCAGAAGAATCAGAAAAATAAAAGCACATCTTCAAAAGCATTAAAGATTGAAGAAATCAAGAATGATGATGCTAGTAAATCTAATCAAGATTCAAGTGAAGATGATCATGAACTATCCTTCATTTCAAGAAAGATTAGGAGGATGTGGAAAAAGAAAGCAAGGGGAAATAAAGACTTTTCTTTTAAGAAGAATAGCAAAGATGATTCAAAGAATTAGAAAAGTTCTATCATCTGCTATGAGTGCAATAAACTAGGATATTACAAGTCTAAATGTTCATTGCTCAAAAGAAAACAGAAGAAAAGTAAATAAAACAAAAAGAGCATGATGGCAACTTGGGAAGATCTGGATTCGTCTGAATCTAACTTCGACTCAGGCATCAGAACAAGAAAATATATGCTTGGTAGTTGAAAAGGAATGTGACGATGAGGTAATCTCTAACTTTAATGATCTTTAGGATTCTTATTTAGAATTGTTAGAAGATTCACATGCTATTTTGAAACAATATAGGGTATTGAAAAAGAAATTTGTGGAAATTTTAAAAAACACAGAAGTCTTAGAAAAAGAATGCCTATTATAAGAAACAAGTAGATGATATGAAAAAGAAAGTAACTGTAGATAGATATGTGAAAATTAATCAACCAAAACAAAGGATTAACAGTCTCTCAGCAGATTTATCAACATTTACTGAAAGTACAAAAAGGATGATGATATGATTGGAAAATATAGACATCCAAATGATAAAAGTGGTTTAGGATTTAATAATAGTAATGTTCGTCATAATAAGAGTTTTGTTCCTAAGAAAAATAAACAATAATCTTATTACTCGATGAATAATTGTAAAGCTAACCCCAAAGGACCCAAAAAAATATAGATACCTAAGAAAGATATAATATATACTACAGATCTACTTTCTTAGAAAAAGCAAGTAGCACTAATGGAACTTGGACAGTGGATGCTTGTGACATATGACGGGAAGAAGGTCTATGTTCCTAGACTTCCAAAATAAGTAAGAAGGATCAGTAACTTTTGGAGACAACCAGCAGGGCAAAATAGTTGGATTTGGAAAAATTAGTAAAGATTCTTTTTCGTCTATTGATAATATTCTACTACTTAAAGGCTTAAAGCATAATCTAATAAGTGTAAGTTAATTATGTGATTCTGGTATTGAAGTATCCTTTAATTAAAATTCTTTTGTAGTCAAAAACAAGGATGATTTCATATTCTTTTATGCTAAAAGACGAAATAATCTCTATAAGATTAACTTAGATGATTTGAAAAGTCAAAATATTTCATGTTTTATATCAACAGATGAGGAAAAACT
>JANSVA010000002.1:13980037-14005024 GCA_025504915.1 Erythroxylum reticulatum | reverse complement strand
CTGCCACATGTCTCCTAATTACTAGTTCATTTTTCATTAACTCATGCTGCCATTTGTCAACTAATTACCTATACCAAAAAGGAAGTTAAATTTGATGGTATCTTCAACATCATGATAGCCTCTTACAAGATCCTTACGAATTATGGCCAAATCATATTTATCATCATTCATGCCTATTTAAGATGAAGGATAAAGAAAAAGGATTGCCCCAATACACAAAGTACTTGCTTTGTGAAGATTGAGAGAGAGGTCATCAATTATACAACCTTTCTTTTGTATTTTATAAAGAGACTGTTTTAATAATTCAAACTTATGACTTTTCGGTAACAAAAGATGAGGGATGAAAGATCATTTGAATGAGCTAAAGAAGATGATGAATGGAGTCACTGCAAGAAAACTACGGTTTATCGACAAATAATTAACCATCGGTAATTATTGACAGAAAATGACATAAAGTTGGTGATTTTGTCGTATTATATGGTAATTTACAATGGACAAAAAACCCGTCAACAAAGATGGATCAAAATTTTTTTAGGTGATTGTTGTGATAGAATATGGCAACGGAAACCGAATTACCATTGGTCAAGAAGTTACCGATGGAAGTATTTTCCATTGGTAAATTTGATAGTTAAATGTCGTCGTTTCCTTCTACTATGATGTACTTGATAAAACATTGTAAATCGGTCCTTACCGATAGAATTGTATTCCATTAGTAAAATTTAAATTAAAATGAGCTTGTTTCCATCCTTCAGAGGTTTATTAAAATAAAAAATGACGTCGTTACAAGACAACGTTGATTTTGTTATTCATTCCCCGCTTATCCTATGGACCTAAATTGATCTTTTACTGATAGAAGTGTATTCTGATGGTAAAATTTAAATTAAAACGATCCCATTTCCATGCTTCAGAAGTTTACTAAAATCGAAAATGTCGTTGCTACAAGACAACGTCATTTCGTTATTCGTTTCTCGCTTACCGCATGTACGCAATAAAATGTTGTTGAATCGGTATTTACTGACAGATGTGTATTCCGTCAGTAAAGTTTAAATTAAATGACCCTGTTTCAAGCTGACTAAAATAAAAGACGACGTCCTTACAAGACAATGTCATTTTCGTTATCACTTTTCGGCTTACCCTGACTCCCTCATCCTCATTTTCATCTTCTGTGTTTTTTCTCTATCGCACAGTCGGTTCTTTCTCTGTCGTGGGTTCGTTGTCGCGTCGTCAGTTTGTTCTCACCGTTCGTCCCTTCTCGCTGCCGTTGGTTCGTCCTTCTCACCGTCGTGGGTTCGTTCCTTCTTCCTTCTCGCCGTAGGTTGCGTCCTACATTTTCACCCTACGTCACCATCTGTTGCATCCTGCATCACCATCTGCTTATCTCCACGTCTGTGGATCTGCTTTGCTCAAAGCTCAAATGATTTCTGGATGTAAGTTGTTAACATTTTATTCTTAGTTATTCTATCCGTATTCAGCCATAACATTTTCTGGGTTTTGGATTTGATCTTCTTCTCTGCTGTCTTTGTCTCATTTTGTGTTGTATTGATTTGTCCATATGTTGGACAACTGAACTCGGTATTGAATGTAGCAAGGTTGATTCATATGGTATAGAATATGAATGTATTCCAAGTCGCATCTAGCACTGCATTTGCTTAACTTTTTAAAGAAAAGAATAAGGGTCTAAACATGATCTTGTAATCTTCAGTTTTGCTTTTAGAAAGGGATATAGGCACGGACAGACCTATTTCTTAGATGTAATCTTCTAAATTTTTTTAGAAAGAAACACAAGTATAGACATATTCTTAATTTAGAATGTGTACTCTTCTTTATCTACTTTTTCATTTGCATGACCTCTAAGTTTACATCAAGTTCAGTCTTCACTTTATATTTCTGTATAAGAATATGTCATATCTAGCTAAAGACTCTAAGATTACATATCCATTTATAAGAGTCTTATGCAATAATTGCTAAGTTGGTGATATACATTAAATAGGTTAGATAATAGTCATGTCTAACATTTAGATATATTGATCACATGTAAATAATGAATGAACTTATTTATGGTAACTAGATTTGTCAATATATCAAATGTATTATCGGCAATGTGAACCTTCTATAATAATATCTAACCAAATATAATGAACCCCCTAATCTTGTGAAACCTTACACTATATACTTGGCTTTAGCATGATAAACCTAGTTCTTTGCCAAGTAAAAGACACTTTGACTATCATAATGCACTTGAATTACATCATATACCCATTTCCTTCATTAGTCCCATAAGTCATAGTACTTCTTTAGTAGTCTTAACTATAATCATATACTCTCTTTTAGTTGTAGACAATACAATTAAAGAATTAAATGTTAATTTCAACAAGTAGGTCCTCTTACAGTAGTAAAAACATATTCTATTGTAGACCTCATGTGTCCAACTTACCTATATAGTTAGAATCCACCTAACTTATAGCTAAAGGATCACCCTCCTGAATGCTAAACATAATACTATAGTTTATAGTACCTTTTAAGTAACTTAAAACCTATTTAACTAAATTTTAATAATCTTAGATTGCCATAACTGATAATAAGTGCAAAAAGAGATCATGTCTCCCAAATCATACATATTGAGAGGTCTAATAGTCCATTTGACTCTATTTATTATTATAATGTGATGATGTTATACATTTTAATAATTCTTTTAGCCCTAAGCCATAACTTCTAGTCTTTCTAACTTCTTTTATGATGTCTGATTTGCAAGCTTTACAATTTATAGCCTTCAAACTATCGTAAGTGCATAGGTCGTGATTTATAGTATGTGAAGGGTTAATCCCACGAGGAGGTGTGAATTAATTTAATCCTACGTTACCTAAGGCTCGGAAAAATTAACAAAGTGAAAATAAAAACACAACAGAAAGTAAATACAAGAATTTGATTTCAAGAAATTACTTTGAAAAGTTAACACGAAAAGAAATTAAAATTGAGCAACACAAAAAAAAAGTCACAATGGAAATCAATCAAGAGAAATTACCAAGTTATGAGAGAGAGGATTTTGCCTATCATCAATGCTAATCTAGTCATTTTTGCGTTATTTTGGTGTCTGTTCTAGATTATCGTATAGTTGATTACTCTCACTTAAGTTATAATCATTAAATCCTAAATCATAAACCCTAATTGAATTATGAAAATTACAGTATCTCTAAATAATTATAATATTAAAAATTCTAATTAGGAAATAAAGTTTCATATTCATTAGCTTACTATTTTCTCCTTTAAATCAATAGTGCTCACCTCTGATCCATACATGTTTATTTTATATGATTGTTTTAATATATCCCGCTTTCTAAACTGTGAACAATTTTGTTCTTAGTTGGAGGAAGTCATTTGCTCGCAATAATTGTATTTTGAAGAAGATTGAAGAGAAGGGTTAATAGGTATTTAGATGACATTCTTTTCCTTATATTTTTTACAATGTCAACAATGAATTCATTTGTTTTTAATCGAATTTGTATCAGTTTCTATATTTTTCATTGTAGCTCCATCATCATCTTTTTCACGTACTTCAAGAAGTTCCTTCTATGTGTCGGTTAAGGTAAGTGATTTTGATTTTGACTACGTTTTTGTGAACTTGGTTTAATTAGGGTTTTTGTTTATGGTTTGAACTTCTCATTTTTAATTTAAATGCCCTACGCGAACTGAAACTTGTTTGTGGTATGAACTTCAGTGTATCGATGAATTAATATAGGATGAGTTTGACTTATATTATAGTGCCAATTACCTTTATTATGTGAATATATTATTTCATTAATGCTCTCTAAAATGATTAGCTTCTCTTTACTTTTCATATGCGAATATTTACATGCATATTTTTAAAGCTTTGTTGGTGTTAAAACAATTTTTTAAAACAAGTATTCATATTTTTATGAATACCTATTATATTTGGCACTAGTACATATTTAATATAGGCTAAATATCAAACTTTTAACATTAATTCTCTTCTAACATATATGATTACAAACATATATGTTTGATCTTTAGTTTAAAAATATTTTAGATCTCAACCAATAAACCTTAACCCATAACATAACCCGTAATGGTGCTCCTGTAACGGTTATAGGTGATAAATACGAGGAGCCTAGGAGTCACAACGAAAGCTTGTTCTCTTGATTCACAAGTCTTACCTTAGATGTTTGTAATCTTTGGCAAATATGAATGATACTAACTACAGAATCACTGTTTTAAATTAACAATTTTGCATAAATGAGTAATGTTGATAAATCTTAGATGTATAGAAGATTAACGCCTGATAGTTACATTAATCCTAAGTTTGTTGAGGGGGTTGAAGCTTTTACTCATTATGCATGTTCTCAACTTGCATATATGGATGGCCCAAATATCAGATGTCCATGTTAAAAGTGCAAACACAAATGTTTCCTTCCTATTGATGAAGTTAATGGGCATTTGCTGAGAAAAGGGTTTGTCCCCAATTATTTTGAGTGGACATGACATAAAGAACCGTCTATTTTTAGCACCTCAAGGGATAATCAAGCACAATTGTTAGTCAACTTAAATGAGTTTGAAGGGGGGATTAGATTTAGAACAAATTATGTGGACAGCACTACAAATCCAAATGGTTTATGATGCAGCCGAATATACCTTTAAGGAAAATATGGAAAATCTTGAAGAAGAACCTAACCCACATGCAAAACAATTTTTTGACTTACTACATTCATCTGACCAAGAATCATGGCCAAATTGTAAGACAATGACCCAATTGTCTTCAATTGCTCGAATATTGAACATAAAGTCCGAAGGGCATATTTCAGACCGTAGTTTTGATAAAATTCTTTAATGGTATAATGAATCATTGCCTCCTGATCATACAATAGTTGATAGTTTTTACAATATGAAGAAACTTATTAGGGATCTTATTTTGCCTGTTGAAAAGATTGATTGTTGCAAATTGGGATGTATGTTATATTGGGGAGATGATGTGGAATTACAAGAGTGCAAATTTTATGGTCAATCTAGGTTCAATCCTATAAAGTGTTCTATGAAATAGAATTTAGTTCCTTAGAAACGGATGTATTTTTTCTCGCTAACTCCGAGACTTCAAAGACTATATGCTTTTGATGTTACTGCATCTCACATAAGATGGCATGATGAACACGAACATAAAGATGGAATAATGAGCCATCCATTAGATGCACTAGTATGGAAACATATCAATGATACCCATCTTAAGTTTGCCGCTGAAAATTGAAATGTCAGGTTGGGATTGTCGACAGATGAATTCCAACATTTTGGTCAATCTGGCCAGCAATATTCATCATGGGAAATCATAATTGCTCCTTATAATTTGCCTCTATGGATGTGTATGAAAGAGACATATATGTTCTTAACAGTGCTTGTGTCAGGGCCTACAAATTCAAAGCATAAAATTGATGTATTCTTACAACCATTGGTATCTAAATTGCAGCATCTTTGGCAATATAATGTTCAGACATATGATGTGTCTCTAAACCAAAATTTTGTGTTAAGAGAATTAGTTATTTTTCGGCATATGCCATGTTGTCTAGATGGAACACAGTTGAAAAATTAGCTTGTCCTTATTGTGTTAATAATTCTAATGCATTTTATCTTCCAAACAGGGGCAAAATATGTTGGTTTGACAATCACAAGAAATTTCTTCCTCTAGATCATCCATTTAAATGCAAGAAACAAAAGTTTATTAAGAATAAGATAGCAAGAACACTTCTCCACCTCACAAAGCGGGTGAAGAGGTTTTCAGGAGATTAAGGAATTAGGGTTGCTGAAAGTTACATAATTTGAAGGTGATGAAGTAATACAAGCATTAGTAAAAACTTTGGTTGGAGAAAACGAAGCATCTTTTGGAATTTTTCATACTGGAAAATAATTTGCTACGTCATAATCTAGATGTGATGCATATTAAAAAAATATTTTTGATAATTTGTTCAATACCATAATGAACATTAAAGGAAGGACAAAAGACGATGCAAAAGCACGAGCTGATTTGCAACTTTTTGTAGAAGGAAAGAGTTATATAAAGATGTTTGCACCGGTAAATACCTGAAAGCATGTTACACTTTGGACAAATACCAAAGGAAATATTGTGTGAATGGTTGAAAAGTCTTAAGTTTTTTTATGGTTATGTTTCAAATTTGGCAAGGTGTGTAGACATGAGAGAGTAGAAATTATTTGGGATGAAAAGTTATGATTGCTATATATTTATGCAAAGGCTAATTCCAATTGCATTTCAGAAGTTATTGCCGAATAAGGTTTGGGAAGTAATAACATAATTAGGTTTGTTTTTCAAAAGTTTAACATCATCTAAAATCAAATTGGCTGAAATGGAAAAACTAGAAAGGAAAATTTCAGTAATTTTGTATAAGTTAGAAGTGATTTTTTCTTCAAGCTTCTTTGACTGTATGGAGCATCTACTTGTGCATTTAGCACATGAGGCAAAACTATCCGGTCCAGTTCAATATCAATGGATGTATTCGTTTGAGATGTCATTCAAATTCAAATTATTGTAATTTAAGTAATAACATGTTTTAACAACTAACTTGTAATAATCATATTCTATAACATAGGTATTTGTATAACTTCAAGAAAAATGTGAAAAAAAAAGACTAGAGTTGAAGGTTTGATATGTAATGCTTATTTAATAGAGGAAGCTAGTACATTTTGTTCATATTATTTTGAGCCATATATTCACACAAGAGAAAGAAAAGTTCCTTGTAATGACGATGGGGGGAGGAATGAGTAATGCTGATGGTAACTTATCCATTTTCACATATCCTGGGTGAACATATAGACGTGAAACAAGAAGAATGTTAACAGAGGAAGAAATTAAGGTTTTTTATAGTTACATTTTATTGAATTGTCAAGAGGTTCAACCTTTCGTGCAGTAAGTTGAACATCATTATTTCGGTTTTTAAAATTTCTGTTGTTAATAAATGAAATACATAATAATGTATTTAGATTGCACGAGGCGTTGTTACGTGAGATAATGTTGGAACACACAGGATGAAGAAAATAAAGAAGTTAGAAGACACTTTTCACGATGGTTCAAGAGATATGTAAGTTTCCACTTGCAAATATTCTCATAATTGAATTATAAAATTTAATTATTGAAATGACATTATACTTATTGATATGATAATTTCTTTTTATGTAGGAATTAGAAAATTCAATAGAGAACAAGTTCATTTGTGATCCTGCTAAGGGACCTCTTCGAATTGTTAAATTGTACCCGATGTATTTCATTAATGGATACAAATATCACACAAAATATCATGGTCATAGCATGACAATAATAAATAGTGGAGTTTCCATATAAGGAGAATTGATAGATTACTATGGTAAAATTATTGAGATACTTGAAGTTGAGCACCATGCATTGCTAATAAAGTGAACTGTGATATTTAAGTGAGATTGGTTTGACCAGATTACAAATGTTGGAACAAAAGTGCATAATCAATACAATCTAGTTGAAATTAACAACCGAAGAAGATTGAGACAATTTAAACCTTTCGTGTTGGCTATGTAAGTGAAACAAGTGTGTTATGTCCCTTTTCCTAGCTTACAGCGAGATAAGTCAGATTGGTTGGCAGTTTGCAAAGTTAAACCTAGAGGTGTTTTTGAATCATATGGAAAAGGAGAAAGAGAATTGAAAGTCAAGCGTTTCAGAAAGATGCTTATTTTATAAATGCATCTGTCACATATGATGACAATGAACCTTTGAATGATCCATCTAACGAATACGTTAAAATTTCATCTGGAGAGGATGACGAGGGTCAGAGATCTTAAAAGAGTCAGATTTTAATTCTTACTCTTCAGAAAGTGAAGATGATTATAATTTACAATTAAGTTAACATAGCAATTAATTTGTGCTTGTAATTGACTATTTTATTCAACAAAGAAGATTATTTCCTTTTTAGTATATTATGTCAAATATTGAATTCAAATTCTTAATCAAGGAATGTCTATATGGAGACTAGTTCCGGATGGTAATAATTCATTCTGGTGGGAGGAATGTGAAAAAATTATCCCTGCCTAAGGAATAAACAACGCAATAAAAATCTCCACTTTAAACACTAATGATTGTTTGCATTCCATAGTCAATCGTCTACTTTAAGGTGTTTAGTATCATCTGAACAATGTCACTTTCCTTATTATGAACATCTCATTTCCTTTTATGAAGCTATTATATATATTCACATTTGATGGTATATGCTACATGTTGTTTTAAGCTTGCTTGAATCTTGAAGATGATATGTATGCCGATAGAGGTGGGAGCAATGTCACAACGGTTCATAAAGGATTAGGGGAATCGATTGTTTTAGAAAAGTAGTCAATTCCATCGAGCTCGTTTGGATAATCACGAATGTATATCGCTCCAATATTAGTTCGTTTAACGATTCTTTAATATGACAATATCTAAGTTCTATAATAATTATGTTGTAGATAAATTGATTCGTATTGGCAATTCATCTAGACAGTTTGTCTTCCATACTAAATCTGGCAACTCATTCACTGTATCCTCTATAAGTTTAGTAATAGTGGAAACGTTGTTGTAAGAAAGTGTTGAAAACTTTACACGTGAGAGAAGAACTTTCACTATTTCCATTGGTGTGTTCGAACATACTAGGATCCTTCTCAGGAATCCAGACATGAGGAACTCATTAACCTTTGTCGACTCCTATGTCACTTGGAATCCAAGAAAATAATTATATTATTGTGATTTATCGATGCAATACATTAGACTCAGATTTAAACTAACATTTTATTGTTCATGTTCTATGACTATAACAATTATCCTTCTAGTTCCAAGTTTCTACTTGAATATGATATTCAATAAATCACCTTATTTTCTTTTGCATATATTGTGTAAAATATTGATTTCAAATTCTTATATTTGTAGAAAATTCAATAAACAATAAATTTCAAATAGAAATATGGGACCAAAGAGATAGAGTGAGGTAATGCGGCCTAAGTTCAGAGGCATGTTTGGAGGTACTTATAGTGAAGGTGGATCGTCACAGTCTGCAGCTGTAACAGAATCACCTCCTTCCCCTTCAGGGCTTATAGTTGTAAATGAGGCATCATCTGCTGCTCGTCATGCTACATAATCCCCTACTTATACATCATCCAATACTCCTTTATCAGATAAAGGATACCACCGCCAGCCTAGAGCTGAGGGACCTGATGGAAGAAAGTACATAACAATTGTCAATAATTTATAAGTGAAATCATACGAAACACTATATGATTATAATTAAGCTATAGTTTTAAAATTTTTGCAAATAGTATAAAATTATTTATTCTTATATTAGGTTGATTCCGTCTAGACTGTGTTCCAAAAATATAACATCTAAATTTAAGGAGAGGATTGATCTTGAGGGTCCTGTATGGAAGAATATTTTTCAGGCCACAAAGGCATTTTACTTTCAGGAGTTTGAGGTACACTATGCAAATTATTTTCTTTTTAATTGATTTGTATACATTAATTAGATAAATATTATTACATTATAAGTTATCAAAAATTTTCTTTTTATTTCATAAAGAATTTTTTGGGATTCTGGTTTAGACGGGGTCATACATCAAGTATGTGAGAGGCGAGTTCATACACGTTATTGCGACTTTATTGGTGCGATATACAAGTCTGGTGTATGATCGCCATATATTTCTGAGCAAACATGGAGTCGTTGGTAGGAGTATTAGACATCACCTGAGGCAATGTCCATCTCAAGGCGTAACTCGACCAATAGACGTGGAGACCGGGGGGAGACAGTCTTCTCATACATACGGGGGGTCAATTACCCACCACAAGCATGCAAAGAGACTTATAAGTATCTAAACTTTACATTTATATTTTAATTGTTTTACTTTGCTGTATTTCAATTTAAATTGATGTGTGAATGTTGAAATAAAAATATGTGTATTATTGATAGTGGTCATGATATAAATATCTGGTGCCATGTATGACCGTGTTAAGTTATTTTCTTTGTTCAACATGGGGTAAATATCATAAAAATAAAGAAGACTCTGTTGAAATTTCTATAAATTCTAATTAACTTATAACATGTTATTGTTATTCAGGAAAAGTTTATGGGCATGAGGCCTACACCCCATCGGTTGTTTTTGCACATTCACACTAAGAAACATGATGGTGTGACATTTTTCAACACCCGATTTAGAGAATTAAATGTATGTAAAATTTATGCTTTAAGTTTCATTCTTAATAATTATCACTTACTAATGTAAATATTGCCTCCTAATAGAAGCAAATACAACAAAGCATTTAATGACATTCTTAGCACGACTAAGCTGTTGATGAGAGTAAACATATCTTGATGTAGTTGGTAATAGGGATCGTTGTGGAAGGATCTTCGAGCTAGGTTCATTTGCGAACACATATTATTCGCAATCTTCTATGTGCAGTATAGCAACATCTAGTAGACGACCGACAATGAATAAATACAATGAGCTTCGGAGCATAGTACAGTCATTAACAAGTCAGTTGCAACAGACGATGGAGTACATGGCTCAGTTTCGAAATGAGATGGATCAATTGAAGGGGAGGAGTAGCACCTCAGACAATCCACAGTTACCAGGACACTGAGATTGTTATAGTCATTTGGTTTGAATTACTAAAAACTTATTATGTACAATTTAATGTTTATTATCAATGAATAAAATTTTAACTTCATATAATCAACTTTTTATTTAAACAAATTAAATATATAAGTAAATCAAAAAATTATGCACAGATAATTCATAACTGTTGAAATTATCTACTAATTATAAGATTATGAAATAAAATTTAATGTTAAGATTTTAAAACAATATTTAATATATTTATTGACAGTTTATTATAAACCGTCGGCAAAAATGTAAGTTATTTACTGACGGAACATTTGAACCTTCGGTACACTTATCGACGGATAATGATAATCTTAAGAAAACTCACCGACAGATAATGATAACCGTCAGAAAACTCACCAACGGTTCAACTTTTGATCGTCGGTAAATATACCAATGGAAATAATAGTTCGTCAGTATATTTTTCGACAGACGGATAATGTCTGCTGGTAATTTTACCGACGCCATCTTTAACGACTTTTTTTTTATCGGTAGATTCTGTCGCTAAATTATATTACCGACGAAATATGAACATTTTTCATCGGTATTTGCCGTTGCTAAATAGCCTTTTTCTTATAATGAATAAAGCAATTGGAAATAAATTTAACTAAATAATTTGACAATCATTTATTAGATAAAGTTAAATTAATTAATTTTAATTAGAGTTACTTGGAATTAGTATAATCACATTAAGACTAATTGAAGCTTTATTAAAATAGATGTGTCTCACATGTATATGTCATGCCTCATAAATACATTAAAAAATAATATAATTTTGTTACATCAACAATAACATGACAAAAAATTGATGGAAAAAACTGTTAGCTTTTTGGCCTACGAAAGGATTTAATTTAGACGATTCAAAATATCAAAGCGTAATTTGTATTTTAAATTTTAATCAAAACATTAAGGCTTAAAGTACCTTTCCTTTACCTTTTAAATATTGTAAAATATTAAGGTGTAAGTTAAGCCTTTTTTTTTTTTTGGTACGATCATAAACAGTCTAGCGCATATGTCAGGAATATAGGACTCCGTGCGGGTCTTCGTGAAGAAGCTCCTGGATGACTTCCGGGTGGAAGTTAAGCTTTTATTGAAGTACGGTCCCCCTTCAATCATTTTGGCTGTACAACAAAGCACGAGACTTTGGGTAGCCTATATATATCTGTTTAATTTAATTACATTCACATTTCATACAAATTTTCCAAAAATATTTTAAAAATGAATAACTTATAAAGGAAATGTCACCTATCAAATCCTAATTATGTATTTATAAAGTTAAATAAAATAGAATTGATGGTATCATGCAGGGACCAGGGAAGTTTTGGATTGAGCGGTACACACAGCGTATATCCAACATAGGTACAAGAAGTGTTTCTAGTCCCCTATCTATTTTTAGATCATGTCTCTGGCATCACGAGAACCTCTTTAAGACAAAACCAGTCATATGTATTGAGGTCCACCAAAATAGCATTCCAAATGTGTCGTTGACCTCCCATAATGCTACAGAAATAGCATTTCTGCATCTATAAGTTAAGACGTATCTTATTATAGTGCATTAAGCCTACAAATCCTCTATTAAATGAATAACAAATAAAATAAAAAAAGAGTGCTCCGATGGCGTCTTCTCTCCCAACCAGTCCCCTTGTTCTTTTCTCATCTCTGCTTCTTCTCCTTCCTTTTTCTAGTTTTGCTCACCACCCTCCTTCTCCCAACATAACTTACCACGGAGGTCCTATCTTGACCGGAAATCTAAACCTAGCTCTTATATGGTACGGTCGGTTTGGTCGTGTCTCCAAAAATACCGTCAGGAATTTCATTAAATCTTTGAATTATAACGCCGGAGCAAACATACAGCCCCAAGTCTCATCATGGTGGAAAGTTGTCGAGTGCTACCAAGAAGCTGCTGCTAAACCTGTATTACCTATCAATGTGAAGGTTGTGAAACAAGTTACGGATGCCAGTTATTCCATCGGGAAGGTTATTACCGCCGACTTTTTTAAGCCTCTTATAGAAAAGGCAACTGGAGGAGACCCTAACATCATCCCGATTATTTTCACTGCTAGGGATGTTTCACTCCATAACTTCTGCATACAGAGCTGCTCAGGCCATGGAGTTACTCTTGGTAATTTGGCAAATAAAAGCTGTTTGTTTTGATTATTCAATCCATTCTTTTCAGTACATTGAGCACTCCAAAATTAAATTCTAATGCAGACAACAAGCTGTACGTATGGGTTGGCAACCCAGAAAATGAATGTCCTGGAACTTGCGCTTGGCCATTCCACAAGGCAGACAGTGGACCCGTAGGCATGGTATTGAACCCACCAAATGGAAATATTGGAGCAGATTCTATGGTTGTTTCATTTGCGCAGGCATTTGCAGAAGCCGTGACCAACCCATTCAAGACAGGGTTTTTCGAGGATGCCTTGAGGAATCCTATTGAGATTGCATCGGCTTGCAAGGGTATCTTCGGAAGCGGAGCACTCCCGGGACACGCTGGAAAAGTGCTCATAGATCCGGCAAACGGTGGAGGCTTTAATGCCCACGGATCAAGGGGCAAGAAATTCTTGGTCCCAGCTATATGGGACTTGAAAACAAAGACTTGCTGGACTCTGATGTAGCCACTGCTGTATACGGTATATACCTTTAAGAAGAAAGAATATTATATCGCGCAAGTACTATGTAATGTATAGCAAAACAATGTACCTGAATACCTTACCCTGCCTTTACTTTTTTCTTTTTTTGTTTCTTCCCGTGGGCTGCACTGTGACCTGCGGGTGGTAGTAGGAGACAAACAAATTGAGTGAAAGAAGGATGGAAGATACTATTCAGTTGTATCTAAAACCCACTTGTTAGGTTTTGGTTCTTTACAAAATTCAATAGTTCAAATGTGCTAATTTTAACTTCTGTTTCACTCTTATGAGAAATTTAAATGATATGTTATTTATTAATAAATATTATATAAATTTATAGCATTAATTTTATCTAATCATTGAAAAGTTCAATTGCTTCTATAACTTTTTGGTTTCACTTTAACTTTCTAATTCAGTTTTACTTTAATAGCTCTTATTATTAAAAATTAATCAGTTATTTTTTATAAATTAATAATTTCTTATAAACTAAAATTAATTAATTAATTTTTATTTAACAATTATTTTTAATTAAACTTCAAAATTTTCTATTGACAAGAACAATCTCTTTTAATCATATTTCAAATTTTTTAATTTTGTTAATTTCTAGTCCATTTTGTAATATCCCACTACCATAAAGTATATACCCAAATATCTAGAAGACATTCAAGTACATATCTTATGACAATGATATGTTAGAGCAAACATAATGTCTTAAATGACATCACAAAGAATATACAATATTTAAAACCTCAATACCATTTTATTTATTGACAAAAGTTTACAATCCTTTATACAAAAGTTCTATATGTCAAAGAAATTACAAAATAAAATCTATAACTTCTCTTACGTCAGCTGACAGACCTTTAAGCCATATCTTAATCCAAAATGTTCCTCTAGAAAATCTTACAATCTCCTATTTTGTATCTGAAAAGTCACGTTGCAATTTTTTATGAGTTTTGTGAATTTAATGAGTGAACCATCATTGATGATGTCACTCAAGTCAAATACACAAATATCATACAACCAACCAATTTCACAAACATTTTCTATCTCAATAAGACATAATGAATGACACACATTTCACATACATTCTTTCAGAACGTGTATAACCCAATCAATCACATTATCATAGCATATCACTTTATCATCACAATTTCAGAAAATATTTCATAATCATATATTTCATAATCATAAATATACAAATGCAGATGCATATGAGAATCTAGATTCGTTATTATTTGTTGTGACTGAGCGCCTTTCAGATACAGAAACAAATACAGATACTGGCCTATTGGGCTCAGTTAGATACAGAAATTACAGAGCAAAGCTCTACGTGTAGAATTCTGAGCTTAAAGCTCTTTCAGACTGACTACTCTGATCACAACGCATTTATCTGAACATGCATTTTATGAAATACATCAAATAATAGAATATGCCATGAATAGCATTCACTTATGATGTACAGATAGAATCTTATATTCATCGGACCTTAATTCGGCATTCAACTTTTGTTAAGTATTCTAAAATCATTCAGAATTCAGTTGCAAACAGATATCATTCAAATTTTAGATGCAAACAAAACACTTCCAACACATTCCCGAATATCAAACTCCTCAGACCATTAAAGTCCGGAATTCACATGCAAATCACAAACAGTTCAATAATTGGAAGTTAAACAGAATAAACCAATCCTAGGAAGATCATTTAGGTTGATTCACAGTATGCTCCAATTTATGTTATTACCTGGATGGTCCGGTAATGTCTGAATAGCGTCCGACTTGAGCATCTAAAATCATACAATTCATATATAATTCACACCACAAATTCGATCAATCAAATACATATTCATTTGTGCACATATAAATGTCATGTTCAATGCATGCTCAATTGACTTTTCCCGAGTATGTAAACTTAATCAACTTTCTTAACCATTCAATATCATACTTTGTATACAACCATTTTGTAATCAAGTTTGTCCTTTTAAAATAGCTTGATTTAGTTCAAATTCATCAATCATATTTTACACTTATCCTTAAACATTTCTATGATAAAAAAGCTTCTTATAATACAATACACACACAATTGACACCTTACATCTGAAATTTTAGTAAGCTAAATTTATACATTCACCAAAAATTTTCCTAGCAACATATACTCATACATTCAGCCAATTCTCATTCATAAATACCCTATTTTCTTAAATACTCATTCATCTATACCTTATATACATTATTCACGTCCTAAAGATCATAATTTCATTAAAAGAAATCACTTATTCCTTTAACATCAGAATTTCTAGATTTGAACTCAACACATCTAAAACAGTCTCTTCTTTAAGATATGACTTCAATTAACTACATAAACTTATCAAGATATCTTCTGACTAAATGGTTTCACAGAAGCATTATAAGACTTCAATAACCATTTTTCATATTTTATACTTTGACTAATTTGAGCTCTAAAATCCACAAAATTAGGAAATAATATAAGGTTCCTGTACAGAGATCTGTCACAAGCAGTATTAGGAAAACATGCATAACTCAAGATTATTTAATCAAGCCACTTTCACAAAGGTCAAACTAAGACCTAGATCTACAACTTTTATTCTTTGAGTTTCTTCAAATTCATACCCTAAAGATATGTAAAATAGGCCGAAAGAGGAAGATGAAATTGAAACAAGAATTTCGACCTACATCTTTAATTTTCCAGATTTTGTTTTACACTTTATACCAAAGTTAAAAACAACCTCTTTATAGTTCATCAAACAAGAATTTCGACCTACATCTTTAATTTTCCAGATTTTGTTTTACACTTTACACCAAAGTTAAAAACAACCTCTTTATAGTTCATCAATTATACCTCTATTAGGCCTGAATCATACTCCAATTCCTCATCAATAACCTCTCCAATTCTAGTTCAAAATTATTCAATTAACAACTCACAAATCTTAGTGTTTCATGCATCATAAATCAAACCAGAAATCTATCCTTCATTATCATGCATATAGGTGTAATTCTTTCTCAATTCAAGAACACTCTTCTAATAACTTTCTTAAACATAAATCCACCTTCTTTATACATTAAATTTCAGTCCAATGCATCCACATAATGCCCTATACTCCACGGTTCCATATATCAAAAACAAAATAGAAAAACTTCCAAGTTAATGCAACATTTTCTAGCATATATCTTCACCAATATCACATGCATTTCATTCCAATTCAAGCATCATTCTTATATCATTTGATATACCACAAAACTCAGATTTTTACTTACCTGTTAGGCTTCCCATTTAACACAAAATTCTAGATTAAACAATCCTCCCAAACAAGCAAAAATCAACAGAGTTCCAAGCTAAAGCTGAGCTGTTTTTCTTTTTTTTTTTTGGATAGCAAGATGAAGACAACTTTGAACAGATTTCTTGGCTATTTGGTGTAGGGCTTAGGTGTGGTTTTCGTGGAAAACTTTAGCTAGGGTTAATACCAAAATACAGAGAAAATTTGAAGCAATTTCGGTGGAGAAAGGTGAGGGAATCAGCAGAAACATTACTGCTGGAATTTGTTCCATCATCATGCTAGGTGTCAACTTCTCAACTCATCATATGTCTTAAGGCATGTAATACATTTGCCTAATTAATCAGCTGCCACTAATCCACATATTAGTTGTCTTTTGTCCCCTACTAAATTAGTCAACATGTCATTCTAAGATTTGTCCACATGTTACATAATAATTGGTCTAACTATTATTTAATTACTAGTCTATTTGTCACATATTTAACTATGTCAAATGTCACTCAATTTTAGGCTTAATCATCCTAATTTCCATATATTAATTTTTCTTACCACTTGGCATTTTTTTCTACACCAAAAGTACATTTAATTCATTAATCTTTCAATCAATAACATTTAATTCCAATTTACTAATTGAAATTCAATCATACCAAAACTCAAGACAATTTTTTTTGTTTTTTTGTAGAAAGTAACATCCAAAATTCAAGACATATTAATTCATAATTCACATCTTATTCACTTAACTTCTTTCATACCCCCGGATAAGTCAATTGAATGCATATGCTATTTTTGTAATGTGTACAAATATCAATTCGTGTATAAATGCTAATGTTATGCATGTATATGCAATACTTAATCTAGGGTTAAACCCTAAGCATATATCGGAAAATAAAATATCACAAATTTGATGTTGGTCTAATACTGGTTGAACTTTTTAGACCTTAAATCTCTTGTCTTATTGGTTCGTTTTTTAAAACACTGATTTTATCTCTACTTTTTATTTTATTAAAATCTGAACAATTTATTAAAAATTAAAACAAACAACTGAAACCCTGCATAGATTCAATTTTTAGGTTGTTATTATTGGATTTAATAAAAAAACATTCAAGTTGTTTGATTTAATTAAGCTTAAGAAATTAGAACGATTTACAAGTTAAAGGCATGAATACAAGGGTATTTGCGTCAAGTGACATTAAAACTCGGAACGCCCCAAACCCTCTCTCACTGCTCCAGTTCCCCACCTTTTCCACCCCAATCCATTTTCTCAGTGCTTTTCTTCCCTAATCCTCACAGCCATTTCAATCACTTTTGGTTCGTCCCTAATCTCTTCGCGCTGTAATCTGTAAGTTTCTTTTTCCATTTATGACTACCGTTTTTCAATTCTTTCTTCTTTTCCTTTTTAATTTCAGAAATTATCTGATGTGAACTGCGTTTCATTTTGGATACTTTCAGTTCTCAGTTGGTGTGTACTAATTCATTGGGGTTTACATGAGATTAAACCATTAGCTGCAGATTCATGGCAATGCTGGTCATTGATTTTTTTTAATTCTTCAGTTTCATTTGGACCACTGATTTATGTATGACTCGAAATACTTCTTACCTAGCATGTTTTATATACACTGGTGATATTGATAGCTAAATTTGTATACCATATTTGCAACCGTTCTGAATACAATATTATGGAAGATTCAAAACAATAAGATTAGATTATGGATCAAATAGAAAGATAATGCCTGGTGTGCTAAGTAGGGGTCTAATTTTCCCTTTTTTCTTTTTTAAATACTATTCTCAGAATGCTTTACTTTTCGTGATAACTAGGGATCAGATCTTTGAATTACCACCAATTCAAATATTTTTCTGTTCATTTGTTAAGACCTACTTAATTATTTGAGATCATTGGGTCATTCACTTTCATAGACTATAGTCGTTATGCTTGGACACAAATGCAGAGTTACTTCTTATTGCATTGTTCTTGTTTGGCAAATTTTCTTTTTTCTTTAAATTTCAATACGTTGCCTTGCTTCATGTTTTTCAAGTAGTTACTTATAGTTTTGGTGTCTGGGGGCTGGATCTTGGAATTTTTCCCCAATAACTAGGATACCATTTTGGAATTCTTAGCTTTATGTCAGTGATTTATGTATAGTGAAGGATTTCTATTTGGAAGTTTAAGGAGTGTCCCTTGATATTTATCTCATGTTTGCAGGTTAGTAAGCTGTTTAGATGTTGGGGAAAAAGAAAGTTTCTGGAAGAGGTGAAACGACAGCAGCAAACTATGCATTCAGCCCACTTGAAGATGACATAATCATAAAACATAGACTCCTCACTCGGACCACCACCACAAGGGGTGAACCCCCCCTAAAGAAACTTCAAAAGAAATTCACATCTTTTGTTCTTGAGGTTGAGAAAGATGAAGGTAACTATAATGACTGCGTCAGACTTTCCAAAACTTTCTTGCAGGAGTTATCAACCTTTGAAATCCCTCTCCTCAAAAGCAAAGCAGTTATTGATGCAAACCTTAGGGAAAAAGAGAACTTCAATGAGTTGAAAGATGAGATAGATAGGCAGATTCTGCAGGCACAGGCTGACATAGAAGATCTTAAGAACCAGCTTGAAGAAAGTAAAATTGAAAGGCAGCACAAGGAGGAATGTGAGGCAATCAGGAAGCTGATTGCCATGCAGCCACCGAGGTCAGAGACGCAAAATATCATAAGTGAATTGGAGAAAGAAATTGCGGCATTGGAAGCTGAGAACACAGCTGGCTCAAGATTACTGGAGCTTCGTAAAAAACAGTTTGCCCTTTTGTTGCATGTGGTATGTAGCACTTCACTTATCCAGTGTGTGCTTTGCAGTTCCCATCTGTGCTGATACTGAGTGTGATCACTTTCTTTTGATTGAAACTTACGGGAGAGACTCAAGGTCAAGACATTTTGTTGTAGGTCTATTTATTAAAAGACTCAAGGTAGCACTTTAGGTATAATTGCAGTCGCAAGGAAGGAACTTTAATTTCCTTAGACCTCAAATTCTACCTAAAATATGAAAGCTTGGCTACTGAAAAGTGTTGAACCCTTATGCGATACCAGCTATAGAAGTTGAATGAGACCATTACACTGGTTCTTGGATTTTATATTTTGGATCGATTCTTACCTGTGCTTAACATGTTAGGAAAGCATCATCATCAATGATGTGATATTTGCACTAAAACCCTAAAGTTAAGCTGTAGAATTTAAGCGATGCTCGCAATAGTTTCTCTTTTGCATGTGTTTGAGTTGGTGTATTATGCAGGAATACAACCATTTCTTAACTAAATTGTGGAAAGTACAGTTATGCATTCCTAAGAGGTGTATTAGTTTAGTAGGTTGAATGTACAGTATATTCATAAATTATGGCTTAGGAACTATAAGATTCAACATATTGGTAAAAATAATGAAAGATATAATGGGTTCCTGTGGTAAACGGTGTTATGTTTAGCATTCTAAACCACAGTTGTGGATGCATGTCGCATTCTACTCACTCTTTTTTGGCCTTTCACACTTCTATATAGGTAGATGAGCTGCAAAACACTATAGAGGAAGACCAGAAGAATTTGATGGAGGAAATGAGAATGGCAACTGAAGAGCAGAAGAATGGGACCGAGGATGCTAGTGGAGGCTTAGAAGCTATGATCGTTGATTAGTAACAATTTGAACCTGTCATGCTCGTGGAAAGTCTTACTGTTCTTGGGGTCGTTGGCAATCGGAAAGTGGAATTGTAATTGAACGAGGGATTTTTCTTATGTTACATATGTGGATGGAGCTATTGGCTCCGAACTTCCAGCCTGCGACAAATTTTCGAGGCAAAACTTTCTATTTAGCACCAACCTTTGCTTGTGCCATCTATAGAGCTGATTGGTGCTAGGTCTGCTACAATGTGATTCAAAAAACTTTCCTGTGTAGAACATAAATTTTGATTTTGCGACACTTGGAGATCTGCCTTGTAAAAACACTGCTCACGCGAAGCGTCTTTAACTCAGTTTGACCTGGTGGTTTAAAAGTGCCATCCCTTGACCTGGTTTGGGTTGACATGTAATTAATTAGAATAGTTGATTTAGGATAGCTTGTAGTTCTTTTATGGTATTTAGTTTACTATTATTGTAACCGAGCTGTTATGGGATCCGAAAGGAGAGGATTTTAGAAACGAGTCAAAACTTGACTTTATTCCAAGGGAATTTATACAAGAGTATTTTCTAATTAAATGCTACTAACTGTTAGATTTGAAAATAGGATAAACTTATCTTATCTTTTAGAAGGTAAACTTCTCTTAGAAGATAATCTCCTATGTCGACATACTTATCTAAAAATAAAGATAAATAATTATCCAACACTCTCTTTTAAGTTAAGGAATAAATATTTATCATTCTTAACTTATTTAGAATTGTCTCAAATCTAGGCTTAGGTATGATATTTGTGAAAATATCTGCTTCCTATGCTTGAGTAGGAACATAGCATGATTCAATGCCTCATATTTCACGTTTGATGAAGTTTCAGTCAATTCTAACATGTTTCATTCGATCATGTTGAACTGAATTCTTCACTATGCTAATGGCTTATTTGTTGTCGTTGAACATTTTGTTGGGAGAAGAAGTGGTGATATTTGGATCCTGCATTAACCTCTCTAATCAAATAACTTCGCAAATTTCTTATGCCATTGCCCTAAACTCTGTTTGTGCATTGCTTCTTGCCACTACGAACTACTTCTTGCTTTTCTATGACAAGGTTCCCCCATAACTTAGTACAATAGCCAGAAGTTGATCTACTATCTTCAATACAACTAGCTCAATTTGCATCCGTAAAACCTTCTATGCTCCTTTTCTCATTTTTTCGAAACATTAATCCTCTACTAGGACTACCTTTTAGATACCTTAGAATATGGTTGACTGCCTCTAAATTTCATTGAGTTGGAGAGTTCATAAATTCGCTGACATACTCACATAGTAAGCAATATCTGGTCTGATTAATGACAAATAGATAAGTTTTCTTACCAACTTTTGGTATCTTCCTTTGTCAATAGGAGGATCTTCTTCATCTCTCTTAAATTTTTAGTTTCTTTCTAGTGGAGTTCCTATGGGTTTGCAACCCATTTTTCTTGTTTCCTCTAATAAATCAAGGATGTATTTTCGCTGAAATATAAAAATCCGTTCTTTACTTCTAGCAATCTCCATTCTAAGAAAGTGTCTCAAGGCTCCTAGATCTTTTACTTTAAATTTTAGCCACAATTTGTTTTTAAGATCATTGATCTGATGACCTATGATTATAATATCATCCACATACACAATCAAGATAGACTTCTTTCCATTTTTTCCAAACTTCACGAAAAAGGTGTGATCAACTTGTCCCTGTATGTATCCAAATCTGCAAAGGGTGTCATTGAACCTCTTAAACCATGCTTTTAGAGACTGTTTGAGGCCGTATAAAGATTTTTTTTCAATTTGCAGACTCTCCCCCTTTCTTCTTTAGATTCAAAACTTGGCGGGATCCTCATATATATTTCCTCATCTAATGTACCAATAAGAAGACATTTTTAATGTCAAGTTGATGGAGTTTCCAATCTAAATTTGGAGACAATGATAGAAGAACTCTAATTATGTTCAACTTTGCAACTGAAGAAAATGCCTCCTCATAATCTATTCCACAGGTTTGTGTAAAACCTTGAGTTACTAATTTAGCCTTATGCCTTTCAATCTCTCCATCTTCCCTATACTTCACAGTGAACACCCACTTGCTACCAACCACCTTTTTTTCCAACGGGTAGATCTACAATATCCCATTTCTTATTTTCAATTAAGGCCTTCATTTCCTTAAGTACAACTTCCTTCCACTTAGGCTCTTGGAATGCATGATGCACATTTCTTGGAATTCTTACACTATCAAGCTTAGTAGTGAAAGCTTTAAACTTTGAAGATAACTTTGAGGAAGTCAAATAATTTGAAATAGGATAGTTGGTACATGGCCCCTTTTGTAATGCAATTGGCATATCTAAGTCACTTAGTACAGTTTCTTCAGCAGCCAATTCCTGGTCCAATGATTGGCCTTGTTGAGGAGCTTTATGCCTTCGAGAATACACCAAGATTGGCTGGTCGAGAACTAGTTCTCCTACTGAATTGAACTGGACAGTTTTGGGTTCAATGATGGGTGTTTGCGAGTTTTGGAGGAAGATATGGATAGAATTTTGTGAGATAGGGAGTGATATGCTTAGGTCCCAATAAGTCTCTTCATGGGATATCTCCCTCTAAAGAGAGGCATTGGAGAAGAATGATTGACTTTCAAAAAAGGTGACATCATATGAAACAAAGAATTTGTTCATAAAATGTGAGAAACACTTATAACCTTTTTGAGTGGGAGAGTACCCAACAAATGCACACTTAATAGCTCGTGGGTCAAGTTTGCTTCTATTAGGTTGATTGTTGTGTACAAAAACAGTATACCCAAAGACTTTAGGAGGAAGAGAATTAATAATCTTTATGTGAGGAAATTGATCTAGAGGAGCACTTAGAGAGGTTCAAAATTGAAGTTTTTTCTAAGGAAGATGATTTATCAAGTATGATGTAGTTAGAATAGCTTATCCCTAATAGGAATTTGGAACATAATTGGTAAACATCATAGATCGGGTTACCTCTAACAAATGACAATTCTTCTTTCTGCTATCTCATTTTGTTGTGGGGGTATGAGCACAAGAACTTTGGTGGATTATTCCATTTTCACTGAGATATTGAATAAAATCATGTGAGCAATATTTTTTTCCCATTGTCGGTACGTACTACCTGAATAGAGGTTTGAAATACATTTTGAATGAGCTTGTGAAACTGTTTAAAGACATAATAGGCCTCAAATTTGTCTTTTATTAGGAATACCCAACATACCCTTGTATGATCATCAATGAAATTGATAAACCAACGGGTACCCATTAGACTTGTAGCTCTAGCAAGGCCCCATATATTACTATGAATTAATTGGAACAATTTTTAGGGTCTATATGAGTGTATGTGATGATTGTAATTGCTTTGCTTTGCTTTGCAAGGACACATTAATGAAAAGTTATGGATATAAGATTTTCAAATATGGGAAATTTAGATGACTAAGGCGTTGATGTCATAAAATAACATCAGAATTTGATATAATTGGAAGGGAAAACTTATTTGGTGATTTAAGTTTAGTAGGAGTACTCTTTCCTAAGAAGTAGTAAAGTCCATCTTTCTCCTCAGCACTACCAATCATCTTCCCCAAACATTGGTCTTGAAATTCACAATGAGAAGGAAAAAATGTCACAATACAATCCATCTCCTTGGTTAATTGACTGACAGATAATAGAATATAAGTTAAATTAGGCATATAGAGAATGGTATTTAACGTCAGATTTGACAACCAAACCCTCCCTTGACCAATAGCTGGTGACACCTTTCCATCTGCGACCTAGACATTAACTTTCTATTCATATGGCTCATATTTCTCAAAAACATTCAAAGAGCCAGTCATGTGGTTTGATGCACCCGTGTCCACAATCTAGAAATCATGACCTAGAGACTTTGATAATAATGATTGACATAAGTTACCTTTATGCACTAGTGTTGCGGTAGGAGTTTGTTGGTCATATGAATATGATCAGTTGGGATCTTTGTCTAATTTAAGAGTTGGTGAAGCAGTTCAATCTGCCGGGAAGACAAATTTAGCCCAGTGGATTTGCTGATATCAAATAATGCTATGTGTCGCTCCACGTTTTTGATGACCCCTTTGCCTTTTAGACTTCCAATTTGGTGGTTTCCTATATAAATGCCGGCAGGTCTCATGGGTGTGGTAGGGCTTATCACAGTGGTCACACCATTGCTTGTTTTTGGTTTGTTGCTCTTGGGTTTGTTGAGTAGACCCCTTTCGAGAGTTTGCCACTAAAGATGAACCTTGAGAGATTTGTTCAGAATTGGGAGAGGTAAGCATGACCTTTTTTCTACTCTCTTCCCTACGAACCTTAGCAAACGTTTCTCGGATTAAGGGTAATGAATTTAAACTAAGTAGCCTTCCTCGTACTTCATCAAGTTCAATATTACGTCCCTATAAGAAATCAAAAACTCTCTCCTTTTCCAATAATTTCCCATATTTCTCAGCATCAGCATGACACTCCCAATTTATTGCATAAAACAAATCCATCTCCTACCATAATTCAGTGAGTAAGTTATAATACTTGGTAACAAACATGTTACCTGAGTGAGTATTTCTAATTTTGGATATGATTTCAAAATATTAAGATGTTTTCACCAAATCAGAATATATTTCTTGCATGACCTCCTAAATTTCTCTTGCAGTTGTCACACTTCAAGGCCCATAAGTCATAAGCGGCCTCTAGTAAGACATTATGACTACCCAAATCAAATGAGGATTGGTA
>JANSVA010000002.1:13957415-13971048 GCA_025504915.1 Erythroxylum reticulatum | reverse complement strand
CTTCGATGGAAAGCTTGTCTCTATCGGATCTATGAAGTAATCTTTATGTTTCTATTGTCCTCGATTCGGAAGCATGTCTCCACTTCTTAATTTTGACTTTAACTGCTACTATAATGTATCCTCTAATGTCTACTATAGTGTTTTCTCTCTTAATTAACCTTTATAATTGGATTTTATAGTTCAAAATGAGGGTTTCTAGAGTGAGCATAGTTAGTCATATAGTCATGTGTATGAGTATGACCTTGCCCCTCAAAAACTCTTTAAAATAGAATATATACATATTCCTAAGAGCTTACACGAGCAATAAACATGGCCGTGTATGTGGCTTATATAGGTGTGTCCATCTTAACATATGTGAAACAATGTCCTCAAAGTAGTATACATTTGTAGTGACTTACACAATCAGATACATGACCATATGTGTTACTTACACAGGCGTGTACTTCATCACATATGCGTGTCCCTCTAAAATAGCTTCTATTATTCTACTTTCTAATTTGATTTCACCGAATTCTTCTCCTTTTAATTCATGAAGGTAAAAGAGACCTAATAACACACTAGAAACAAAATAAGTACGAAAAACAATAAAAATTCTCAAATAATCAAGCAAAACACTGTAAATATAGGAATAAAAACATAGTTTATTAAGCATTTATCAAACATCTCCACACTTAAGCCTTTGTTTATCCTCAAGCAAGTCATAATCCAAATCATTAGACTTAAAAAGATCTATACAGTTTCAACCTTAACTTGTCTATAAATTATCATATCATGTCAATCAAATTAGCATAGAATTAAACTTAAGTTATCCTAGAACCAACTTTCATAAGCCATTATCAATAACAATCACAATGATAATCTTTCTGAAATCAAAAGCACAAATTTCACACTCTCACAAAGGATTCACTCAATTAACTTAAAGTGTTTAGGGTGTAAAATATAACAAACTTTAAAATCAAAGGATTCTTAACTATAAACTTACAATAAAATCACATCTCCACCATTAGTAAGTAAACTAAAAACAAAAATCATAAGGTCTTTTAAATAGGGTATAATAAGGCTTAGGTAAAGGTGTGGAAGGGATTATTAAAAGGGTAATAATATTGAAAGGAATTCATACAAACAAGATTATATAAAACTTAGTTATTCATAGCATAGGTCCTTCAAATAATAATTTCATTGGCACAAAATAATTGTTCTCACTCTCTAACAAATATCATAACTTTCCTTTCCTTTTTTCTTTTTTTAATGTGCTTACAATGAATGATTTTTAACTTTTAAACTTCTTCGAGGAACTTTGGAGAGAATATAAAATTATAACAATGAAGCATTTGAGATTAAATATCTCAAATTTAGGTTTCATATGTATAAATAATATATATTTTCATTTAAATTAACTATCCCAATGACTTCTAAAAATATAACTTATAAAAGTAAGAATATTATAACTTCACCTTTTTACATACTAATTCAACGCAATGATCCATAATAACTTAAAGTGTTTCGGATAAAGTTTAACTAAATGAAGATCTTAATGAAAAAGAATAAACTATAAAGATTATACTAAGCTTAGGAAATTTCGAAATTTTCTTCAAAATTTCGATTATCCCCTTCTTTATACTTAAATTTGTAAGTTGTCCCTAATATATATAATAGAAGCACAGAAAAATATAATATCAAAATAAACATAAAAGTGTGAAAGGAATATTTTGGTACTTTCCTGAATAACAATAATTACAAAGTCTGAACTCAGTGAAGATTCCATTTGATATTATATACAATCTCTTTGGAAAAATGAAACAAAAAGGGTTAAAAGGGTAAAATTAAAATTAAAATGAAAAGAAATAAATAATAGTAAAATAAAAATATAATAAAATAACAGCCCTTGCTAACTATAAAACAAAACAAAACAATAAATAAAATGAAAATAAACAATATAATAAAATGAAAATAAAAGAAATAAAACAAACAAAAATTATGAAACTTTACTAGTAATGAAACTTTCATAATCACTAGAATCAATCTTCATTGGTAAGTGTCCATCTGGAATTGAAACATCAAATGTCTTGTCTATACCTTCAGCTTCATTATCATATTTAATTTCATTATCACAAGTGCTCACATCCCCATCATTACTATACTCTTCTTCATTGACATCTACTTTAACTTTATCATGCACAACATCCTCATTATTACCTACTATAGCCAAAATTTCTAGAGCCATAATCAATTCGTCAAGTTTGTGTATGAGATACACCTCAATTGTCTCATGTATTTATAAAAGATTGATCAACTTAATGCAACTTTCATTAGATTCAATGAGCCTTAAAGACTCATTGAATCTAAAACCCAGAACTCTATAATATGCCTTGTCAACTTGTAGTATCCAAGTTCCTTCCCTATATTATAAATTTATTTATAGCTAATAAAATCAAGATCAACTTTATCAAAATAACTTGACAACCTACCCTTATAACTCAAATCGGGATATTTCCTAAACTATCCACCATAATATAACTTCAAAGTTTGTATTAAGCCTATAACCCTAAGAATAACAAGTACCTATAAAAGACAAGTAAATATCAATTTGTAAATAATCACATACAACCCATATACAAGCTACTTTGAATAAGGTTAATTGAGCAAAAACATAATATAGAATAATATAAAATCTCTTTCACATGTATTTCCATAAGATATGTTTACTTAGACTAATTTGTTAAGTAAAAAAAAGTAAAAAAGATTAAGGACAATTATTTATGCACTCTAAAACAATGATTGGCGTTATGTAATCAACTTTATATTATGCCAATGGTTCTTTATTTGGTTGCCTATATAGATTATTTGGTTATCATTTAGTTTGCATTATTGCTGACTATCCTAACAATAGTCATGAAGAATTTTTGCATTCCTATAATATATATCCAACAGAAATTAGAGAAATTACAATAGATTTTTGGAGATTCCTAGGCATCCTTTTTAGAGCTTCTAAACTCATTAGGCCTATTTAATTTGATAAAAACTTAAGTTCATGTTGTTGAAGATAATTGGGATTAGATGTATGCAAAGATAGTAGAACTATGTCAATCTCCAATTTAATAATGGATATCTTTAGCCCTCTTATCAAAAATGAAATTTACCATAACCTCTTCCTCCGCAGTAGTTGCATATAATTTATTAGCTTCACCTTCATCTAATCCTATAATTAACAATCACTACCATTATTATGTGTGGACTACAAGTTCCCTATCCTTCTTGTGATTAGTGGATATGACAATAATCTTCAATGGGATTGAAACTTAGAAGAGAAGAGGAATGTTAAATAGTTATAAAGTTTTATATATTTTTAATACAAGTATCTACTTAAGTTTGATTAGCATTTCATATTTTATTATGAATAAATAGACTATTGAGTAAGGGACATTAGATTTGCTACTTTATTATCTATTAGTGCTCTTATTCTCCAAAAATCATCACATCCTGATGCATATAAAGTCTAACCCTTTTTCTACATTATAGTAACCTTATTCGACTAGGGCAATGATAAAAGTTCTACTATAAATTTATTAATATTCAATAAATTACAGTTATTAATAACATAATAGTATCAATTAGGGAAATAAAAGTATAGTTTATAAGATAAAATTTTCATTCTAGACTACTGATAAGAAATGTATTTCATATCAAATAAATTTATGAAAATGACCAAACTATTCAACAAATACTAAAGTAAACCTTTACAAAAACATATATCAATGGTAATGAACATCAAAGATATTTAATGGGATTTAAAAAGTGAAAGCATTGAAGAGGGAAATCTTAGAATGTTAGCCTTCTTTTCTGTGATAGCTAATAGAGTATATATCACAAAAAGATATAGTAATATGTCAAAAAGATACAATAATATATACATTCATAGATATACATCACAAGAAGAATGTGTTATAACATTCTTCAAGGACCATCTCTAGTATTGTACAAGCATAAACATACTAAGAAAGAGTTACAAAAAGACAAATAATAAGTTATAGGGGACCATATATTACCTTTACTCCACCACAACAGACAATGTGTCTATGCCTACAACACTAGTTTCATACCTATATAAATAGATTTTGTAAATAATATATTTAATATTCTTTAACATTGCTAAACAAACAGTAAAAAATGTGTTTAAATTATAGAGAAACAGGGAGAAGATGCATTTCAGACTACACTATAAATCACAAAGAAGCAAACCACGAGTAGCGCACCACCCTAACCACATAATCACAAGCAAAGAAACATGAGTTTAGAGATTGAAACTGATAAAGCAAACACACACAAGGGGGGTGAATTGTGTGGAAAAAAAATCAAGATACTTTCAAATCAATAAAATCCTACTTAAACAAAATAAATTTATATATAGAAGGGTCCTATAAACTTTTCGAAAAGATCATGTTAACGTTTAAATAGAAAGGAGCCTGCTAACGCTCAAAACGATAGGTGTCATTTTAATCGATAGGATCTTGCTAGTGCTAAAAAAAAGGAGCCTGTTTAATTGATAGGATCCTGCTAACGCTAGAAAAGAAACCAATTGAGATATAAAAACAAAAGGAGCCTATTGAAAAATTGAAGGAGCTTCTTAAAAACTTATAATGTAGAAATTTAAAAGTAAGAAAGAGAGAGAAAATGACATAGTAGATTTATACTAGTTTAGCTTATAATAAAGTTTACATCTAGTCTCCAAGTATCCAACTTGAGTATTTCACTATAAAAACCAAGTAGCAATTTGATAAGCTTCTTCAAGCTCACAAGTGTATATTTTTCAAGGTTCTTCAACTTTCCACACTAGTAGTATTTTGCTACCTCTATAAGCTTGTAACAAGAAATGTATGAAGAATTTAACAGTCTCTCTTAATAGAGTGAAATCACTTTCTAAAGCACAAAGAGTTTGATATAAATATTTCGCAAGTCTCGTATGTTGTTCACAAATGCAATGGCTCTTCTTTAAGTAAACAATTTCTTGAACTAGCTATTGCTTAATCTTCGAAATTATTTCTGCTGAAATCTTTGAAACTTAGACGTTAAGAAGAACATTCTATCAAGGCTTCTGGACCTGATTATTCGAATTAGTATGATCCTTCCGGATGTCATGAAATCATTTCTAAAAAGGTAAGTTTATAAAGAAGGTAAATGTAGAAAAGAAAACAATTATTTCATGATTTTATTTCCTTTTAAGAATTATATCAATGCTTATATAAAGAAATAAATTTGATTTGAATTTTGAAAAATTATATAGTTATCATCAAAATCATTAAACTTAAACCTTGAGCTAATCTATCCCTTTTTGATGATGACAAACAATAATAGATATATTATCAAAATTCAAATACTAATAAAGAGTTTTGAAAGATACCTATAAGCTTTACTCGCAGTTATAATTAGACGAAACCTAACTTCTAAAGTAATAAGCTTATTGTTTGTTTATTATAGATTCAAACTCCAAAAGTTCGACAACGTTTCAGTAATAACAAATCCTTCATCAAAGTAATATTGAAAATATATCAAGTTCAAAGTATATCATAAATTCTCCCTCTTTGTCGTTATCCAAAAAAATAGAGAGGAAGAGTGACTAAGGAAATAAAAGAATAGTTCAGGCAAGAGTAACAATATAGTTATTGAAGAGATTCATAAATTTTTCTGAGCAAAATTTGCATGTCAAGAAACTAATTTTGTATGCTATTTATTTCTTCTCGCATTTGTTCTTGATTGGCTTGAATTTCCTTCAACTGTTTTTGGATATTAGCACTATTTTCATCCTAAGGAGGGATAGGAGTTTAATGCTATGGAGTAGGATCTAAGTTTTCTACTATGCTTTCATATCTTTTGTTTATCCAAACATTGTTTTGCAATTTGTATCCAAATTGGTAGGGAATGGAAGGATAAAACTGAGCCGGTGTGTACCAATTTAGATTATCAAAAGCTACTCCATAATGGGTGAAAATTTTAGTGAGCAGCATTCCATAAGATAGGCAACTTGGTATTCTTGTGATTCCCTTTATCCACTATGAATTTCAAGATCATTGTTAGAAGATTCATTATGTTCTCTTTTAGGAAATTGTATACTACATAAGTGTCCAACAAATTGCACCTTTCAACAAAACTACTCCTGGAAAGATTAAGGTAGTCGATAAGGATGTGAGGCGAGATAATAAATCTAATTACCTACTCCAGGGTCTCCCCTCTTAGGTGTTTTTAGCATGAAGGCATATCAAATTAACAATTTCTACTAAATCCAGATCATCGGCATCCCACTTATGATAGGAAAAATTAGTTCTCCCTATAGGAGTTATGTCTAATATATCTCGTAAAATTTCTTCAGAAATTAAAATTTCACATTCATACACCCATGAGACAATGGCTAGCTTTCCATCAATTTCTTCTTTTCTCATGTGTGTTTAGAATGTCTTAACTAGCTCATCATATATAGTTTCATCTAATTTTAGAAAATTTTCCTAACCAATGGAAGCAAAATAAAGAGAGATAGGTATACCTATGTCATCAAACATCATGGGAGGCAAGATCTACCCAGCAACCACCTTTCTTTTCTTGTACTACAATTTATAGTGGACTTTAACTTCCTTTGATTGAAATATTTTTGGTGGTGATAATGTCTTTCCTTTTTATACGACTATCTTTATCTTCTTTCCCCTTTTTTCTTTAGGAATCATCTCTTCACGAGACAGTTCATTGTTATCAATAGGGTCCTTAATAATATCTTCAATCATAGGTGCTTTGTCTTTCTTTATTTCTTTTCTTTTTCTTTTTCTGGATTCTTCTTCCTCTTTCTTTTCAGCATTAGGGTTTTCTTTTATTTAGAAATTTTCTTGACTTACTTTGCAAGACTTCCTCTGGTTTATGGACATCTTATTACTTGAGTTGGTTTTATCTTAATTAATATCATTGACGATACAGTGTACTCCAGACACTTTCATATCTTTAGAACCAGGTTGAGGATTAGTAGATCCAGGCGTGAAAGAGATAGAGACAAGTTTAGTAGGAGTGGAATCATAAACATGAGCTTCACCAAGGTTAGTAATAGAAGTTGGGGTTTTCTTTTGTCCCTTTGATTTTATTATGGCCATTATATGTGAGGAGTTTTTGGAGGAAAGAACAGAGAGAAGGCATAAATTTAGGGTGTAGAGAGAAAGAGAACTATGGTTATAAAAAAGAACACGATGAGTAGAAGAAAGAAGTCTTTCCCTAGTATATTAAGTGATTGTCTGCATATCTTCTAAACATTTGTACACACTAAAAGAGGAAGTGGATTATCTGCATATCTTCTAAACATTTGTACACACTAAAAGAGGAAGTGGATTGTCTGCATATCTTCTATCAATTCCATGCAGCCGCTTGTCAGAACTATGCACACGTTTCTTTAAATGTTGAAACAATGCCATAAATGATTTCCTTTTTATGAAACGTGTATAATACTCTGTTAAATTGAGAGGTGCCTTCCAAAGGAAAAGGAGCTTACAATGAGGAGTTCTCAAAACTAAAAGGAGCCTTTTAAAGTAGAAGGATCTTACTAATATCTACAAAGAGAAGTAGCATAGAAAATTCATACAGATATTATATCAGATAGTCTGCATATACCAACCTCTTTTCTTAACATGTAAAATCTATCTTTAAAGAGTGGCTTAGTGAAGATATCAACTACTTGATTTTCAGTATTAATCCTATAATGATGGATATAATTTTTTGAAAGATGTATTGGACTAGTATTATCTCATAATATAGGAATATGATTAAAGTTTAGAGAAAATCCTCGAGTTGATGCTTCATCCACCAAATTTGAGCACAATAACTGATAGCTGTTATATATTTGGCTTCAGTTGTTAAAAGTGTTGTGCAATTTGTTTCTTACAAGACCAAAAAACAAGCTATCCTCCAAGAAATTAACAATCACTACTTGTGCTTTTTTGATCAACTTTATCATATGCATAATCTGCATCACAATAGCTAACTATATTAAAAGAATCATTTTTAGATACTATAGTACAAAATCCATAGTTCTGTGAAGATATCAAAAGATCCTTTTAACTACTTGAAGGCGACTTTCTTTTGGATCTAATTGAAAATGTGTGCAAAGGCACACACTAAGCATAATGTCTAGTTTTGAGCTTGTAAGATATAGTAATGACCTAATCATTCCTCTACACTTTGTCTCATCTTTAGCCTTACCTTCTTCATCCTTATCAAGTTTTGTTCCAATATACATAAGAGTACTTATAGGTTTGGCATTCTCAAAATGATACTTCTTGATTAGTTCCTTTGTGTATTCATCTTGGTTAATGAAGATTTCTTTTTCTATTTGCCTGATTTGTAATTCGAGAAAGAAAGATAATTCTCCCATCATGCTCATTTCAAGCTCCCCCTACATTAATGTTGAGAATTCTTCATAGAAGGACTAATTAGTAGCACCAAATATTATATCATCAACATATATTTGCACTATGAATAAATCATTCTCCTTTTTCTTAATAAATAAGATTTTATCTTCCTTTCCCTTTTTAAAATTATTCTTAAACAAAAAATTATTTAACCTCATACCATGTTTGAGGGGCCTATTTTAGACCATACAGGGCTTTAGTTAACTTCATCATATAGTCAGGATGATCATCTTCAAAGCCTGGAGGTTGCTTAACAAACATTTCTTCGTTAATATATCCATTTAAGAAAGCACTTTTGACATTCATTTGGAACAATTTGAAGTTTCCATAACATATGAAGGAAATTAAAATTCTAATTGATTTTAGTGTTGCAGTAGGTGCCTAAGTTTATTCAAAATCAATACCTTCTTGTTGATTATTACCTTAAGCTATAAGTTTAACTCTGTTTCTTACCACCTTACCATTTTCTTCAAGTTTGTTTTAAAAAATCCTAAAATTTCCAATGACTAACTTGTTTTAAGGATGAGGTACTAGATTCTAAACTTTGTCTTTTATCAAACTGATTCAATTTGTCTTTCATAACTGAAATCCAATTTTCATCAGTAAGAGCTTCTTCAACGATCTTAGGTTCTAATTGTGAGATGAGGGCAGAAAAGTTGTTCTTGAAGGAAGATCTAGTTCTTATACTTTCTGAAGGATCTCCTAGAATTTATTGATATATATCTTGACCTCTCCATTCTCTTGGTATTCATCGTTGCATAGGCTCCTACTGAGAGGAAGGAGCCTACTCCATCCTGGTTATATAAGGACCTTCTTGATCTTGTGATTCTGAGGGTACTATAGGTGTAGTCAATGTATTTTTAGGAACCAATGGATATTCTTCATCATCTGAATCAACTGTTCTTGTTGAGGGTAGTGCTTCGTCAAATACTACATGTATTGATTCTTCTATCTTCTTTGTTCTTTTATTGTAAACTCTAAATCCTTTACTGGTGGTCCTGTAACCTAAAAAGATAGCTTCATCTGATCTTGCATTGAATTTTTCAAGGTTGTCTTTCCCATTATTTAGAACAAAGCATTTGCAACCAAATGATTGAAAGTAAACAACATTTGATTTTCTTCCTTTCCACAGCTCATAGGGGATCTTTTTTAGAATAGGTCTTATAAGGCACCTGTTGAGTATGTAATAAGCAGTTGATACTAATTATACCTAGTAACCATAGGATAAGACACTTTCACATAACATTGTTCTGGCCATATCAACTAGGGTCCTATTCTTTCTCTCAACGACACTATTCTACTAAGGAGTCCTTAGGCATGAAAAGTTGTAATTTATACCGTTATTATCACAAAAGTCTTCAAACTTTCTACTATCAAATTCCCCTCCATGATCACTTCGAATTAAAGTAATGCAGTATCCTTTTTTGATCTAAATTTTTCTGTAAACTTCTCAAAAACTTCAAAAGCGTCATCTTTATTTGATAGGAAGTAAAACTAGGTAAATTTGTTATTATCATCAAATAAAACAAAATCATAATGTTTACCCCAAAACTTTGATTCCTAGTGGGACCAAATAAATCGATATACACAAGTTCAAGCGGTTGTTTAATAGACATAATATTTTTAGGAGGGAAGTTGCTTCTGATTTGTTTTCCTTTTAAATAAGCCTCACAAACCTGATTGCTTTCACACTTCAAGGTAAGTAGTCATCTTACTAACTCATTTTTAGACAATTTTGATAGAATATTCACAATTCTCATTTTAGGTACCCAAAATTTTTTGGGTCCTTTCAGGTTAGTAGCTTCACCTTTCAGTCTCCAAACATACATTTGAGATAATTTCTCCATTTTACGAAAGTTACAAGAATGCTAATGTAACCATATCTACCAAAATAGAAACATAAAATAAATGAATGAGAATTGTTATAATTCGTACCATATATCAGGTTTTTGTTGTTTTGACTATAGTTACTGCTGAAACTAATAAAAAATTTCTTATATGGCCTAACATTATTATTTTCATTGTAACTTATTCCATGATTATCAAAAACGCATTTACCATTAGCAAGTAGTGCATCAAGGATGTTCCTTCCATCAACAAACCTTGCAAGATCCTTTTCTAGAGATAAGATCTTCCCTGCATATTTCTCTTCTCAAGTTCTAGGTTGACAAATTTTTCTTTTAGCTGTCTCACTTTATCATAATCACTCTCAAGCAAAATATTTTCCAACTTACTATTGTTTCTTCCAAAGCTTCCTTTTTAGCTACCTTTTTCTTGTAATCAACTTCAAGAGACATATCTTTCATCTCCAAACTCTCATTTACATATTCTAATGATTTAATCTTACTCTTCAGAGATGCATCATTGTTCTTACACTTCTCAACTTCTTTGAAATACTTCATTATCAACTTTTTATGCTGATCATACAATTCATGATATTCATTTTTCAATTTATCAACTTCAATATCCGAGTCAGAATAATATACCTTATCGTCTCCTAATTCAACCATGAAGCAAGCGTTGTTGACTTCTCTTCTTCTTCAAAGTTTTTAGAATTCTCATTTGACCAAGTTGCAGTCATCGCTTGCTCTCTACATTTTCTATTCTCTAACTTGTCCTTTTGAAGAAGAGGACATTCAGGCTTTGTGTTTCTAGTCTTCTTGTAGTGATAACATATGACTTGATTGTTTTGTATATTGCTATTGCTACCGCTGCCTTTTGATAGGGACCCTATCGTTCCCAACTTTCTTGTTTCCTTCTCTTTTCTTCATCAGCTTCTTTTTATAAAAGCAAACATTTTTTTGACCATGAAGTTGAACTCTTCATCTCTGTCTATTTGCAACTCAGTATCAATTTCATCACCATTTGATTCATCAGTTGCTTTTAATTCCATTCCTTTTTTGTAGGAGGATCATTTACCTCTCCTAAGCTCGATTTCATGGATCATCAGATTTTCTCGTAAGTAGTCGAGTGAAATAATGGATAGTTCCTTTGTAGTTTCTAGAGTTGTCACCTTAGGTCTCCATTCCTTTAGTAGTGATCTAAAAATCTTTGTTATGAGCTCATTATTGAGATATATCTTTCCTAAGTTCTTTAAGGTCATGATGATGTTATTGAACCGTCCAAAGAATTCATCTATGATTTCTCCTTGTTTCATGCCAATAGTTTCGTATTGATGCACTAAAAGGCTTATTCTATGTTTCTTTACCTCATTTGTTCCTTCAAAGGTAACTTGTAGTTTATCCCACATTTCCTTTGTTGTATAGCAATAGGACATCTTTTTATATTCTTCTAGAGATAGTGCACAGATTAGATGATGTTTTGCTTTAGTGTTTAGTTTTGCATTTCTTCTGTCAGCATTAAACCATACTTCTACGTTTTCTATAGCCAGAAGTGTAACTCCATCTCTGATGGCTTGCCAGAATTCAATATCTAGAAATTGGAGATAGATTGTCATTCTCTCTTTTTAGTATGAGTAGTTGTTTCCATTGATGTAAGGAGGCTTTAAAACAAATTGTCCTGCAAGGCTTCTTAAATTGATTGCCATAATCTGTCATGTGTTGTAAAACACAATAAATGTGAAACCTTGCTCTAATACTAAATGATAAAGTAAACACAAGTAAGAGGGGGGTCAATTGTGTGTAGAAAAATTGAAGATACTTTTAAATCAATAAGATCCTTCTTAAACAAAATAAATTTATAAAAAGAAGGTTCATATAAACTTTTCAAAAAGATCATGCTAACTCTTAAATAGAAAGGAGCCAATTAATCAAAAGGAGCTTGCTAACACTCAAAATGATAGGAGCCTTTTTAATCGATAGGATCCTGCTAGCACTCAAAACGAAAGGAGCTTATTTAATCGATAGGATCGTACTAGCATTAAAAAAGAAACCTCTTGAGATATAAAAATGGAAGCAACCTATTGAAAAACTAAAGGAGTCTCTTGGAAACTTATAATGTAGAAATTTAAAAGTAAGGAAGAGAGAGAAAATAACACAGTAGATTTATACCAGCTTGATTTATAACGAAGCCTACGTCTAGCTCCTAAGTATCCAACTTAAATATATTACCATAAAAACCAAGTAGTAATTTGATGAACCTCTTCATGCTCGCAAGTTTATATTTTTCAAGATTCTTCAACCTTCAACATTAGTAGTATTTTGCTAGCCTCTATAAGCTCTCAACAAGAAATGTATGAAGAATTTACAGTCTCTCTTAATAGAGTGATATCACTTTCTAAAGCAAAAAGAGTTTGATATAACTTTTAAGAATATTTGATGCTTTAAGATATTTTGCAAGTCTCGTGTGTTGTTCGCAAATGCAGTGGCTCTTTTTAAAGTAAACAGTTTCTTCAACTAGTCATTGCTTAATCTTCGAAATCATCTCTCATGAAGTCTTTGATATTTAGACATTAAGAAGAACATTATGTCAAGTCTTTCAAAGTTGATTATTCAAATTAGTATGATCCTTCCAGATGTCATGGAATCATTTCTAAAAAGGTAAGTTGATAAAGAAGGTTCTTGCAAAAAAAAATTCCATGATTTTATTTCTTTTTAAGAATTATATCTTTGCTTATATAAGGAAATAAATTCGATTTGAATTTTGTAAATTTATATAGTTATCATCAAAATCGTTAAATATAAACCTTGAGTTAATAGAAACACCCACAAGCAAAGAAAAGGGAGCAATTAGGAATATTCTCTAAACCTTACGCATGATAGAATTTGGGTTTATGCCAAACATTGTCATTTATATCCTTTTTTTTGTCCAACTTAATTGCTAGACGATAACATTTGGTTAAATGGCAAACGCTATTGTCAAGCATTTTTTTCTCATTAGTAAATGATAGAAGATGACAAAGCTATCATCTGGCATGGAGAAATTTAGTTTTCTCCAAAAAAATGAACTATGTGTATTTGGTTTTTTTTAGGCTTCTTTCTATCTTCTTGGAGGTTTTACAAAAAAATTCAGAAGGAGATCTTTGTGTTTTTTATATGATGGAATATAATGATTAATTAAGTATGTATTTTTTGTTTTCTAAGCATATACATTTGATCCTGTAATGTTTTTAATATGTTAATTTTTAACATTAGTATTAGAGAATAGTTAAATCTTTGTTAATGTTATATGCATGTGTTTAGAAAAATGACTGTACTCATGAAAAAATAAGTATTCGGCAACTATAAAAACTGATGCTT
>JANSVA010000002.1:13921638-13957315 GCA_025504915.1 Erythroxylum reticulatum | reverse complement strand
CTCTATTTCAGGTGTAAGATCATCATAGTCTAGCAATTCTGTTGTCTAAGAGAGGTTGATGTAATTGTTAACTTGGGATTCTTTGAAAGTTCATAATTTTTTTTTGGTAAATCAGTAAATATGATAAATCAAAATATAAGAGTTATATATAAACTAAAGACTGCCCAAAGAAGCAAGTCTCGTTCTGAAGCCATATGAAAATAGAAAAGAAACCTATGTCTATAGCTTCCTTAATGAATAATAGAAGGAAACTGGATCTACATAAAAAAGTAGAAAACTACAATCAAGAACTATTAAGACCTTCCACCTAAGGGCATCCTTAGAAAACCCAGAAAAAGGTAAAACATTAGCCAAACATGCACACATTTACAAACTAAAATATTACAATAGTTCAGTAGCCAAAACCAAAATCTTCTAGTAAAGTCTTCACAACCTGAACACTCATAACTGGACTCTCCAATTCTGGTGAAAGATAGGATCTCCATTGCATTAGAATACCGAATATGAGGAGGAGAAAACCTCCTAATTTTCCCAAACTAGTTCAGCCCACTTCTATCATTTATACTCATTGCACTATTATAACTTCTCACCATCAAGGATACCGATATAGTTAGGAAGAATCCAATGACTTGATCACTTTCACTGAATCCAACTATTCCTAAAAATTAAGGTCCTTTGCAGATTACACAAACATATCCCTCTAATACTTGCATCCAATCCATCCCTAAACTAAACTTCCTTGATGTTATTTTTAAGGGTTCTTGAAAAATCCTTCCCATAACCATCGACAGTACTCACACACCCACTCATCAAATTAAACTCGACATTTAAGAACACTATCCTAATGATTTGGTTCAACATTATTATAACTTGCAAAGAGGGAGATGACTCCTCTTTGCCTCAACTTTCACTAACCTGAAACCAATCTACAAAACATTTCATTAGACAAAATAGAACACAAAACACCAGAATTACCTTCTCTCACTGTTTACGCAGAGTTGTTCCATAACTTAGAAGATCATTCTAGTAATAATGCTCCCCACTTCCATGATTGTGTCTTTGAAGGTTCTGAGGTTCCTTTCAGACCATAAGTTATACACAATAACAGATAGTAGGATTACAAAAATGATGGGATCAAAGTTTTTGAAGTTTTGAAGCTGATTGAACCAATTTAGAATGGATTGGAGGCTTAACAGATTTGGAATGTATATCTGAAAGTGGTTGAAATAGTGTAACCACACTGATTTTGAGAATGAACATTCAAATAAAAGGTGCTTAATAGATTCATTATCCAAAGAATATAGGGAGTAGTGGTTTAGGACATAATCATAAAGGAGCTTATCCCTTGTTTGAAGATTATCAAGAAAAGCTAACCATAGGATAAAACAATGATTTGGATTTGTACCTTTATGCCACACTAGTTTATGCCAAGGCACTCTCAGAATAGGAGGTCTCATAAAACTATAACCTGAAGCGTTTGTGTATGCTTTTGCAGAGTTGACAATCCATTCCACTCTATCAGGATGGGAACAATCTAGCTGATACATTAGTGGCTCTAGCGTACGAATGATCTCATTTGTGGCATCTTCCTAGCACCATCCATTGTCTCTGATAACATCGGCTACTTTTGCATTTATCGGGAAATCTGATCTGTTGATCACTCTAGGAGTTAAGAGATCCTTTAGGATACCTCTAGGATGCCAAGGTCCTGCCATAAGAAAGTAGAATTCTCATTTCCTATCCTAAATCTGAATTGGTTCCCAATGAGATCTCTAACATGTAGAAGCTTTCTCCAACTCCCAAAGCTATTATTAGTTGGTAGAGCACTCCAAAAATTTTTCCTTCTAAGAATAATGGTATGTACCCACTTAACTCATAAGGCTTCCTTATCATTAAAAAGGACCCAGATTATTTTTTTATAATAAGATATTATTCCAAGTAGATAAATGTTTAATCCCTAGACTACCCTCTTTTTTAGATCTATAAAGTTTATTCCATTTAACCTTTGCGTGAGCTTTGGATACCACCTTACCAGACCATAAGAAATTCCTAAGTTTAGACTATTTCTTTAATAATGGAGGAGGGAAGTATGAATGGACTAGAACAATAGACCTAAAAGCTAGGGAGGACTGAGATAACCAACTAAGGTCTACCAGCATAGGAAAGAGTTTTATGGGTCCATTTATTAACCCTGGAATCAATTTAATCAAACAGTGGCAAGCAATCTCTCATAGACAACCTACCTACTAACAAAGGCCAGATACCTCATAAGGAGATAACCTTTTTGAAGACCTGAAATTTTTTCCATCTAATATAAAAAGAACTGGCTCTTATTGAGGTTCATGTCCATGTTAGAAAATTTTGAGAAAGTGCGCATGCAATTAAGCAAAGAATGCACCGAAATCAAATCAGCATGACAAAACAATAAGAGATCATCAGCAAATAAAAGATGGGAAAGTTTGAGAGCTTTACACCTCCAGTGGTATTGAAAAGAAGCATTATCTAAAACTGAAGCATTCAGACTCCAAGAGAGTACTTCCATATAGATAATAAAAAGATACAGAGATTAAGGATCTGCTTGTATTAAACATGACTTACCACGAAAAAATTTAGTAGGAGATCTATTAATCAGGATAGAATATGAAGGTGAGGTTACACACTCTTCAATCCATTTGATAAACTTAGGAGGGAGTCCTATATCTAAGAGCACATTCAGGAGGAAATCCCATTGAATTGAATCATAGGTTTTTTCCAAATCCACTTTAAAAGCATATCTCTTATAATTATTAGCAAGGTAATAGTTCTTAAAAATTTCTTGAGCCAGAAGGATGTTGTCTCCTATACGACGGTTCTTTATGAAAGAACTTTGGTTTGGGCTGATAATGTGGGGCAGTATCTCTCTGAGTCTATTGGCCATGATTTTAGTAATCATCTTATAGATCATGTTACAACAGGAGATAGGTCTATAATCAAAAACAATGGACGGATGATTCTTTTTAGGAACTAGAGAAATAAAAGTTGAGTTAAGCTCTTTCAGAAGCCTCCCATGTTAGAAAAAATCTTGGATCGCCCTAGTGACATCATCCCAATGATGTGCCATGTTTGTTTAAAGAAGCCATTAAACCCATCCGGATCAGGGGCCTTATTAGGGTTCATAAAAATGTTTTGATTATGGAAAATCTTATAATTCTTTTTGAAAGAGTTAAAACTATATAATTTAATTTAATTTTGAAGTAAATGTTTAACTCTTTCAAATTTCTTAAAGCACATTGACGAGCTATACAACACCTGACATATTGAACATGGTAATTGTACATTACTAATGTGACCAGCCAAACGTCAAACCAAAGCCTAAGACAATAAATAATATAAATTAAAAGAAAAACTTCTACTTCGTTTCTCTCGTCCAAGAAGTTGGCTCGACATGAAACAATTACAATGGAATAAGAATATAGCCTAATGCTTGCACCGGAACAAATACAAAAAGACAAAAAAAAAAAAATTCCAATTTGCTAGAGAGAGATTTGATAAGGAACACGACAAACTTGAATGTACATCTTTTTCAGGAAACTTGGGCTGGATCAGAATGCTGAGAGATGCCTTTGTTTTCAGTATGGAAATTGACAACCGACTAGAAGCCAGTGCCGGCCAAATCTTTCATGAAGACATCAGTACAAATTCTATAGGGTCATGGAGCCTCAAGCATCCTAATTGCACACAAGATAATTCAGAGTAAAGTATAGTACAGTAAAAGGTAGGTACATTAAGAATGAAAGGTGAAAAATCGCAGGACACCGTAGTTGGGGTTCCGGCAAGCGTGGTGTGGAGTGCTTATCGTGGGCTTGAGCTGGGAAAGATTGTTAGCGAAGTACTCGGTGATGTTATTGGCAAGGTCGAACTGGTAGAAGGTGATGGCGGTGTTGGTACAATTATGAAACTCACTTTTCCTCCAGGTATTGTTTAGCTTTAGTTCTTCGCCTCAGCTACAATTGTTTGGACAGAAATTGCTTTTGCCTTGAAAGTGACAGATTTCTCAAGGTGATATAGAACTAATCTGCAACTGTTAATATTTTTTCATTAGACCTTTTTCTTGTTTAGTTTTCTCGTTGTTTATATCAATCAAACTGTATAACATGAATTTAAAAGATGATGAAATTCCAAACGATTTTCTTAATGGTTAAGAATACTGATCAGGAACTCCTGGAAACGGGTACCTGACTGAGAAGTTCATTATAATGGACGACGAAAAGCGCATCAAAGTAACGGAAACCATTGAAGGAGGATTCAAAGATCTGGGTTTCACAGCTATACGTATTCGCTTGGAGATTATTGAAAAAGATGGTGAATCAAGTATCGTTAGATCTACTGTGGAATACGAGGTAGATGACGAAAGAGCCATGCGAGTTTCTCTTATCTCCACCAAGCATTTGGAGCTAATGGCCGAAGGAGTTGGCAAATATCTGAGTGAGAAAAAGTCCACTGCATAGACTCCAACTACTATGTTTCCTCGTGTTTCAATAAAAACAGGCGTGACAGTTTCCTAGTTTTGGAGCAAGGTTGCTTCCAAATATCCTCATGTCATGCGTTTGCAGTATTCGGCGTTAGAGATGCTTACAATATTCCTTCTCTTACTACTATGAAGTATATTGAAGAGTAATTAGCAATCTTTAATGCTACTTTTTAGTTAATTTTTGTGCTTGTTAAATACCACTTTTAATTAAATTGGAGTTGTGTTGTCCCAATTTCATGCCGCAAAGTATTAGCTCCAGCAAATATGCACGTTCTAGTGTATCCTTTTGCTCTTTAGAGAATCTATCCTTGGCTTTGTCAAAAGATTTTGATCTTACAGCCTCATCATATTCAGCGATAGCAATATTTAAGAGCCACATTACCTTTCCAATTTTTTCTCCCTGAAAGTAATACGCTGTATTTGGTGGGTTCTTCTCTTAGAGTAGCCAAGTTTTGTAGCATAGCATGGGAGAGGCGATGAATGGTCACCCAAACCAAGGTACAAGAGGGTTTTCTCCAACTCAGGCTATTGACTCTCGCCTTCGTTGAATATCTTGCTCACTTAATAGTTTGTTCTGATTTCTTTGTTTCGTCTTATTTTCTTGATTGATTAGATGAATAACTTTGTTGAGCTTTTTCAGATGAAATTTTGAAAATTAAACATAGAAAAATGATATACTACAGCAAAAAGTGCTTTAGACAACAGACAAAAATGTAACTATAAATATAATTATTGTTGCTTTTTAATGAAGGCACCGGAATTTATATTGTCACAAAAAGTAGCTCTGCAATAAATATAAGGCAACAAAATTTTTTTATTAAGAAACAAAATAAAAAATGTTGCTTTAAATTTTGATTAAGGCAATATATTAGTTTCAAACTATAACAATAATGTTAAATAAATATTGCAACACTTTATAATTTTTTAAAGCAACAATGTTAAATAAATAGGGCAACAAAATAAATTTTTTAGACAATAATTAGTACCAATAAAAACAACTTCTTTTTATTATGTAGGCAACATCCATATATATATTAAAAGTAATATATAAGTAACATACGTACTTTTAAAGGTAAATGATGGAAAATTTGCATATATATATATATATATATAATATAGTCCATAAGAACTTACAAAATTCAACATTCAACATTTCACATATTTGAAATACAAAAACAAATTACATTTGTTTTTATTATTTCGAAAGACAAAAGTGAATTCTACAATCGTCAACAATTGTAAGGAAAATTACATGCGACTCAACAATCTTGTCTGTTCGATCAGCTGTGCTGAAAAGTGTTGTAACGTTCAAGCTCACGCATGTAATCACTAACACCGTCCTGCCCCCATGTATCACCAGCATCATCACTCCAGGAAAGAAGAAGATCAAACAACAAAAACTTAAATGCAAATTCATGTCAAGTGCGTTGATAAGAAAAATCAATTAAATTAGAAAGAAATTTATCCCTCCGATGAAAAGTAATAAAGTTATAATTTAAAGTGAGAAGCTGTGAAGCATGCATTTCGTTTACAAAGAACTGTATAAGAAATTACCCATTGTTACCTTTGAAGAAATCAAAAGAGCTTGACAATCGGTCCTATGACAAGACCTCAAGATTGACTCAATCGCAGCTTTGACTTTGGGTATATAGTGGCCAATATCATGCTCTGCTTATGGAAGAAAAGGCAAACCAACTCTGTTAGATATGATCTAGACATTAAAATGAAACCACAATCGAATATACAAATAAATGCCTATAAACTGATTACGTTTGAATACTTCCAAGCCGACATGCTCACTGTCACTTGCAGGTGACATAACAATAGCAAGTAAAGCGCGACGACCAATAACCTTGCTTCACTTGGACTATCTTGCTTCAGCAATTCTAAAATCATATGGTTCATGGAAAAATCAAGGTTATGCTCAGCAATGGTCACACAAAACAAGTTTATCATGTTGGACATCTTGTGTAAGCATTCCTTTCCTCAGTACTGCTAACAGTTGAGAAGTCGCACTATCTAGATAATCCCATATAAGGTTTGGGGGCTGGCTAGCCCCATGAACACTGAATTAAAACCTCAAAACTCGATGAAGGCAGTTAACGCCGTGAAATTACGATGAGTCTTGTCCTATAAATATAAAGAAAACGACATTACACACTAGTTCATATAAAAACCTATATAAATCTTAAGCCCTCTCAAATATAACAACACAAATTATTCCAAAAACATCCGAGTTTTTTCCTCATTTGCATGCACTGTAAATGAATTATAAGAAACTTGGACTTACTCTTAAAAGCTTGTAGAGTGGCTCCGTATGAGGGCCTAAGTTGCCATGGAATACTAGAGGATCACCAAGACAAAGAAGAAGAGTGACCAAAGGGTAGCCAACCTAGCAATTTGATTCAAGGTCACAATAGCTATAGAAATTCATGGCTTCTAGAGCTGTGTAGAAGAGATAGAGTTATATACCTTATAAGTTATAGAATCAAGATGAACAGTTAATTTACAATGGAAAAAAGAATAAATATGTGAATGCAAACTTCAAAGGAAATGTGATGAAGAAGGATAGTGCAGAAACAATAGTGCCAGAAAGGCTGAAGAAAGACATGTAAACCTAATATAAAAGAGAATATATGAGAACTATGAACATTGGACATTTGACAAGATGTCGTTAGAATAAGAGAGAGTAACTTGAGCCACTTTGCTGACGATCCTATGTAGAAATTTTTTAGTGCACATATTATTATTTTTCATCTAATTCCAAGCTACTTATGGAGTAAACTTCTGTCAGCACATGCAAATATACAATTATTGAGTAAAAGAGAGAATAGATAGTTCATTGGCTTGAACATAGTTCATCTTAGAGAAGCATTATGACAGAATTCACAATTTTTGGGCTAACATGAAAGCTACTGCAAACAATCTTAAGTTGGTTAATTAATTCTTGTTTAACTTGATGCATAAATTCTCAGATTAAAAAAGCTTGGAAGATACACTTACAGCTATATGTTTGTTTTGTTTATCCATCCAGTGCAAAAGTTGCCCTCTTATTCTCCCCACAGCTTCAAACCAAATAGTAAATGCATTGTCTACACCTAAAGGAGGACACTGGCTTTTTACACCATCTGCAAGTGGGATTAGGATGTTTGAAAGCATGGTACAAAGTGCATGGTGAAGTTCACTTTTGCGTTTGGGCGGAGCACAGTTAAGAGGATTAGCTTTTGCCACAAAGGAAGCTCAAGCATTTAGACCTCCCTCCGTCTTAACCTGCATCAAATCAAAGTTTATCTCTTTCCCTCAATGCATTTATCTTGAGACAAAGTTAATGTATACATACACCTAAGTTTTTAGCTACCGCATCCCATTAATGGCACTTCGAGCAATGCTAGTGTCAATTTGACGAGCACTTAGCTCCTTAAAGAATCGCTCAGTTACAAAGCTAAATCTATGAAGTGCAAGACAATACAAAATACAAATTGGTTAGGTTTCAGGACATAGAAGGAGGCAAGCCCAAACGTCTGCCTCCACTTTAATCATGAATAAATAAAAGTAAAATGCACATAAATATATTCTGATTTTTCTCTCAATCAACTTTAATTAAAAAAACACATACATAATATTTGCTTTTAACCCTAAAACATTATATATAGGACAAATATTATTTCAAATATTAATATTTATTTAAAAATGACAAAAATAGTATAGTTCAGACTGGGCTAGATTGGCCTAGCTGACCCGAATACTCATTAGTAAATAAATTTTTTTAGGTAATTTAATTTTACTTGACATATTCTGGATACTCATAAGTAAATAGAAAAATTTTATATTTTAAATATACATTAGTAAATAGGTATATAAATAAATATGGTATATTAATAAATACCCTTCAGTAAATAGTTGCAACAATTTTAGATGTTGAATATATAAGACTTTATTACAACATTTTTTAAATTTTGTTATCTTTTCTTATATATAGCAACAAATTATTTTGCCTTTTAATATTAATAAAGGCAACACTTTAAAAATTGTTGCGCTATATTAATTTTTAGCAACACATTTTTAAACTATTACAAAGTCCAAAGCTCTTTTTTCCATATGTTTAAGTTGGCGAGAGTCAGTGAACAGAAAGTGAGGGACTTGAATCAAGTTCATTATATAAAAAATAAAGGCCCCGTTTAGTAGATAGCTGAAAAGCCATATATTGGCATTTTGAAGCTAATACCTTTTGTTTAGTTAACAACTAGTAGGTTAGCTTATTCAACCCAACCAGCTAAAAATCGAAAGCTCGAGAAAGGAATGTTTTTACCCAACCAGCTAATTAAATTTGTTAGCCTAACAAGTATGCCCTCACTAAAGAGAGGGTAACAAGATTGGACCAGAAGGAATGTTCCCGTGAAGAGAATTGTCTTCCAAAACCAATGCTTTGAGATGGGCCAACTTTGAGAAACTTTCAGGAATTGTAATATGCTGCATTCCAATAATGTGCAGTGTCTTCAAGAAAGACAAGCTGCCTAGAGAAGGTGACAACACGCCAATCATGTATTAGTTACTGTCTCTTGCATCTCCTTACCAACAAATATTAGAGCAGAGCATTCAATTTTCATTATTTCTAGAATATATTGACATATATTATTTTATGTTTTTTAGATGTACGCAATAATTAGAAATTATAAAATTTAAATAAATTACTTAACAAATAAAAATTTTATGTTAGTATTAATAAGTTCACTTTTTTTACTTAATTAAATTGCTAACTATTAGGATTGAAAATCTAAATTCTTACAAGAATATTTAATGAAATACTAAGAAATAATATTCATGTTCTTATAAATTTTTTTAAATCATGCCCTCATAAGTCATTTTATACATAAACAACTAATACTAAACATATAATTTTACCAAATATCTTTAATAAACAGTTGTTGTTATTCGCTGATCAAATCAACTGATATAATCAACTAGCAGCTAATGCAATTAGCTGATTGCCAAATAAGGCCAAAATAGAATAAGTACTTATGGATGTAAATAACATTAAGAGGAGATGTCAAAGCTACTTCTATAGGCTTTTTAATGAAGGAAGAAATAACAACATTTTTTTTGGAGATATTAGCACTTCTAAGCATTATCGTAACTTCACTCATTGTTGGCATATTACTAAAGGAGACTTAGAGAAGTTTTGAGGAAGATGACGAGTAGAAGGATAGTAAGACTTTAGAACCCATAGAGATGTGGAAAAGCCTAGGAGAAAAGAGTTTTATTTAGTTGGCTAAACTTTTTAATGTAATCCCTAAGTCTACTAAAATATCGGATGAGTGGAAACTTAGCACTAATTCCTCTCTACAAGAGCAAAGGGAACATCTAAAACTATAACAACTATAAAGGAATTAAACTACTCAATCACACCATGAAGTTATAGGAGAAAGTGATTGAGATGAGAGTAAGGAAGGGTACATCTATTTTAAAGAACCAATTTGATTTTATGTTAGGGAGGTCTATGACATAAGCTATACATCTCCTTAGATGATTAATGGAATATTATAGAGACAAATAAAGGTACTTTCATATGGTTTTATCGATTTAGAGAAGACTTATGACAAGGCATCTAGTGAAGTCATGTAGTGATATTTAGAATCCAACGGAGTTCTCGTTGCCTATATAAGGATTATTACATATTAGGGATATGTATGAAAGTGTTAAGACTACTGTAAGGACTATAATAGTGGTACATAACATTTTTCTATAAATATCAGGCTATGCTAAGGATCTTTGTTGAGCCCTTTCATATTTAAAGTAGTTATATATAGATAAGCTTATCAAAAATATCTAAGGGGACTTGCTTTGATATATATTGTTTGTTAATGGCACTATTCTAATGGATGAAACAAAAGAGGTGTTCATGTCAAACTATAACTTTGGAGGGATACATTAGAGTCAAAAGTCTTTAAACTAAACAAGAATAAGACTGCGTTCTTAAAATGTAACTTTTTGGGTCGTCGTGAGGTTGCATTCAACTTGGTAATCAAGATTAGAATAGAAGTTATACTGCAGAAAGATTATTGTACGTGCCTTGGATCCATTATCCAAAGCAGTGGCGAGGTAGAGGATGACATAGTGCATCGTATCAAATCAGGGTAGCTTAAATAGAGGGGCAACTCAAGAATTTTATATGACAAAAAGATACCACATAGGCTAAAAGTTAAATTATAGTGTTTAACAATTAGGTCGACCGTGTTTTATGGTGTAGAGTGTTGGCTCTTCAAATAGGTGCATAGTCAAAAGTTAATAGTTGCAGACATTGAGATACTTCATTGGATGTGCTATCTTATAAGAAGAGATAAAGTCAAGAATGTAGTGATAAGAGACATGTTAGTTGTGGCTAATATTGATAGTAAATAAAGGGAGACAAAGCTTAGATGATTTGGACATATTAAAAGGAGATATCCTGGCACCCTAATAAGAAGATATAAGAAGATTGTACTTATAGATTGTAAGAGAAGAAGAGAAAGACCTAAGAAGAATTTGGGAGAAATGATTATGAATGATATAACCTTCTAGAGCTTATAGAGGACTTAGCCCTCAATAAAAAACTTTATCAAACTAGAATATGAATAGAGGACCTTATATAAAGAAGTCATTCTCTTATCATAGGCCTTTTGAACTTTTTTTCCCCAATTCTTGTGGCTTTTATTAGCACTAATAAACTTTTGGTCTCACTAACCCCTTTTTTCCTCTTTCTATTGCTTATTTGTTTTATTAACTTATTCGTTTTCTTTCTCATCGATTTACTTATTTACTTATTTTTATCTTTTCCTTTATTTATCTATATTTTATGTTGCTTATCTTTATCTTTATCTTTATCCTTTATGTAATTTTATTTAATGTAATGTAATTTAGTTTAATTTTTAACCATTTTGAAAAAAAAATTAATGAGTCTATTAGAAATAGCCTCTATGTTAAGTATGGGTAAAGCTGTATACTTTTGAATCTCCACATATCTCCTGTCTTATTAGAATTTTATTAAAGTATTGCTATTATTGTTATTATTATTATTGATGTTGTAATATTGAACATTGATTCAATAAAGAATTTGGTAGAGTTTTTGCAAAGACAGCCAAAGATAAATCACTCTTATTGATGACAACTACATGATGATCTTCACAGTCATCATCTCCAAGATCATAAGCAACTGCAATGAATTCTAACTTCACACTAAATGTAGAAAAAATGGTTTTTTTTAAGTCATCATTAACATCTTACTTCAAATGCAAAAAAATGAATCTTTTCAATTTATTATTTACTGATGATTAACTTCTATATGTAAAAAGAATAAGGTCTCAATCATACTTTACGAATATTTAGGAAGAATTTAAGTTTGTTTCTGAATTGTCAATTAATTCTACTAAAAGTTATATTTATATTTTTAGATACAATTTAGAAATCACCGAAAAATTAAATCATTTTTTAGTTCATTTCAATGGTTACTAAGAGGATGTGGTTCTAATGAAGGCTTTGAAAGTCCTTATATCTTTTCGAACTTATTGATAGATAATGTTTTCTGTTACTGTAGATGGCGGAAAGCAAATAAGATAATTGGAACAACAAATAGCTCTCTTATATAAGAATATTTTAACTTATTTTAATTGTGATTAGAGCATTCATTGCTTCATAATTTCACTATCAATTATTAAAATAATTAAATAAAGAAGGAAGAATTTTCTGTTGGTTGGAGATTGATCTAACCTTCTAAGGTAAAATTCAAATGGATTCATCTACGAAGAAGGTGGATTGAGAATAAAATATTTTTTGGTAGACATTTATAGAAACTATTCTTATGAGTGAAATAGGTAAATTCCAATTTTCTAAAAGGCAAGAGTCTATGGGTAGTGAAAATAAGGTCGAAAACATCATGGGCGTTAAGGGATATTATGCGGTCAAAATCATCATATTATCACTTTGGTGCTCTTGTTCTTTCCTTTATGCCTCCTAAACCAGCTCAATCCCAATCCAACCTAACTTTAAAGGATCCTATAGCTTCTCTCATTCCTAGACTTTATGCAACAAAGACTTAGCACGAGGATTTGAAGACTAATTAAGAATCAATAATCCATTAATGCTATGTTTTCTGGCTTTATGGAAAAAGTCTCTACCGTTTTCCTAGGCCGAATACATGCGGAATATTTTTTTTCATTATACTAGGTTGCACCAGATCAACATCTCTTTTTAGGTGCAAGGAGAAGCTTTAAGTTGGTTTAAATGGATGTTACATAACAAACAACTATCTATCTAAGGAGCTTTTTCTCTCGCTCTAAAGCTAGAGTTTGGGCCATCTAATTATGCTAATCATCATGATGAGTTTTTTTAAGCTCCAATAGACCACTACTGTCATAGCTTACCAAGTAGAGTATGAGAAACTTACTAATCGGGTTTATGGAATGTCTCCAAAAAGTCTCCTAATTGTTTTATCCTAAACTCATTTCGTCTTTCAAAGGGATATGGCCTTGCAAAGCTTATCGAGAATAAACTCAATGATACTAAACCACCACTTCCTCCTTTTCCCAGACCTCTTCTTCTATATAAGCAACATGTTATTCCTCCACCTCCCTCTCAACCTTTATTTTCTAAACCTCTTATCTTCTACCAAATATCTTTCAGTCCCTGACACAATTACAAATGCAAAACAATCATACTTATGGCCTGTCTTAATTATGATGACAAATTTTGTTGTAAAAATAAACAATTTTTGTTGTTTATACCTAATGATATTAACCCTTCAAATATGTCTCTCTCTAAAAGGTTTGCCTTAATCGATATTGAATCCCCATCTAAACCATCCCCTAATCTAACACCGATACAATACATTTTCAGTTATCTGATTCGATCTTGTATGGAACCCCATCTCCCAAAACCTTAAGGTTTTATGGTTTATTAATGGCCAGAAGGTGTGTTGCAAAGTGTTCCAAACTGTTAGTGAATATATAAAACTCATTAAGTTGGCCTCATACAACAACTTAAGCTATTGTGGTGAAATGGTGACTTAACACAAACACAATGTTTTATTAAAAACAACATTTTATTAAAGTTAAGCAAAGAGTGTGTCTCTAAGTCACGTGTGTTGTTTTGTTATTTCCTTTACATATCGTTAGCATGGCTGGTAAATGTAAGAGCACCATATGTCAAGTCTGTTAGGTTGTGCCTTCTGGGACAATATATATCTTGGATTATTAGGAGGTATCCTGATTCAGGGGTCTTCTTCTCTATAAAAGGGGATATATCTTTAATACAACAACTAGAATTTCTTGGGTTTATCCATTTCTACACTTTATGTTTCCACTGTTACATTTTCGTATCAGAGACATTACGATGGTGACCACATTAGAGCTTCAAACCACACTCTACTCTATGGAGAAGGAGATGACTGAGAGATTGGATGAGAGAGATAAGAAGTTGGAGAAATTTTTGACAGAAATAAATGTTAAATTTTAAGAGGTGTTGAAAGCTATCAACCAAGGAAAAAGAGTTGAAGAAGAAGGAGAAAGTAACAACCAGAGATAGGGGAGGAATTTAGAACAAAATTGGGGAGCTGGAATAGAAAATCAATTCATGAAGGTGATGTTCCCTAGCTTTGATGGTATAGACTTCATGACTTGGCGAAAGAAGGTAGAGCAATTCTTCACGTTTGAGGAGGTCCAAGAGGAGGAAAAAAGGTGAAACTCATTTTGCTACATTTAGAGGGGAAAGCATTTTCCTGACAACAACAATACCTCAAAAATTGAGGTAATGTACCGTTTACCTAGCTGGAGTTAGTCACCAATTTGGGCTGTAAATTTGATAAGTCTCTATTTGATGACCCCATTGCTGAACTAATGCATCTAAAGCAACTTGGTAGTGTTGAAGAATACATGGAAATTTTTGATGAACTAAGTGTAAGAGCTAACTTAGATAGCTCCGTAGCACTAAGTTATTTTTTAGGAAGATTGAAGGGACATCTGGAAAAAGTAGTATGAATACACAAACCAAAAATAGTCAATGAAGCTATAATGCTTGCTAGATTGCAAGAAGGTATTCTCATAGAATTACAAGGAACCCACCTACCCATCAATAGCCACAACCAATCCAAGTATTTTCGAAACACTAAATACTCCTCAAATCGTAACCACTACCACAACCCAGACACTTTTCTCCCAAGTCAAAATATATTCAATATAAAAAATTACCCTACAAAAACCTCATATCAAAATCAACAATCAGCCCATTTTAACTCTTATTCTAACCTATCAAACCCAACATCACACTTAAATTCTATTAACCAAAACATAACTTGTTTCGTAAACAAATCAGTATACATACCACCACACGAATAACAAAACAAAAACACAAGGATTGTATACCAGAACACCATAGCTGAAAGAAGGTCAAAAGGGCTTTGTATCTCATGTGGGTATAAATACACCCACAACCATAAATGCAAAAATGCCAAATTGTTTGCAATAATTGTAGAGGAGGGTGTAGAGGAAGAAGCTACAAAAGGAATCGCAAAAGCTGAGATTGAAAATTAAAACTACAAGTTCGTAGAAGTAGATGGTGAGGAGAATAGAGAAGAAGTTCACGTCTCATTAAATGTTATACAGGGAGAAGTTGGTAATTACACAATGAGGGTGAAGGGTTTTATCAAGAGACATCCAGTGTACTTCCTTATAGATACAGGTGGTACATATAATTTTTTTAGTGCTAAGTTAGTAAAAATTTTGGGTCTGAAAAGTCAAGTGGCTAAGAGATGCAGGGGCATGGTGGCTAATGAGGAGGTCGTGGATGTCACCTCTTTCTATGAAAATATGAAGTGGACATATGGAAATGTTGTATTTCACATAAATTTCCTCATACTTCCGTTCAATAATCACTGCGCCATACTGGGTATGCACTGGTTGGGACTATTGGGACCAACAAAGTGAGATTATTAAAAGCTTTCTATGAAGTTCATACATATGGGAAAGAGAGTACATTTCTAGGGAATAGAGGGTGAAGCGGAGATGTTAGCGGCGCAAGATTAGTCCTATAACACTATTATGAAGTCTTTTGCTCTACAATTAGAGGACAAAACACAAGATGACAAAAAGGTGGATCATAACTCATTAACTAAGGAACAACACGATCAACTCGAGAAGTTACTCGAAGAGTACCCAGCAGTTTTCCAGGAGCCACATGGACTACCTCCCTCTAAGCCACAAGATCACAAATTTTTTATATTGGAAGGATCCTCAACCGTTAGTTGTAGGCCCTACAGATACCCTTACATACAAAAAGGAGTCATTAAAAAATTGGTAGATGAACTGTTGTAAGCTAAATTAATCCGAGAATTCTGTGTGGAGTACTGCAAACTCAATGCAATTACCGCCAAAGACAAATTTCTCATGCCAATGATTGAAGAGTTGCTTTATGAGTTATACGAGGCATCTTTCTTCTCAAAGATCGATCTGAAGTTAGGATATCATCAAATTCGGATGGTTGCTGAGGACATCCCAAAAACTACTTTTAAGACATATTTAGGTCATTATGAGTGGCTCGTGATGTCATTCGGGTTAACTAATGTACCTGCAACATTCCAATCGATAATGAACTCTATTTTTAGACCTTTCTTGCGACAGTATGTGTTGGTATTTTTCGATAATATTTTAATTTACAGTAAGACATGGGAAGGTCATTTACAACACTTGCATAACATTTTTTATAAGCTGAAATAGTACAAGTTCTTTGTCAATAAGGACAAATGTAGCTTTAGCAAGAATCACATTAACTACTTGGGTCACATTATTTCTAAGGAAGGTATGTCGATGGATGACAAGAAGGTCAATGGTGTCCTCAACTAGCCAGTTCCAAAGAATGTTAAACAACTTCGTGGGTTCCTTGGCCTTGTTGGATATTACTACAGATTTATGAATAATTTTGGCAAAATAGTTGCTGAAGAAAGATGCTTTTCAATGTGTCACTGCTCAAATAGCTTTCGAAAATCTCAAGCTAGCCTTGACTCAAGCTCCTGTACTTCGTTTATAGATTTTGACAAGAATTTATGTTATACGTGGATGCTTCTGGCTCAGGTATTGGTGTTGTGCTTAAGCAAGATCATCATCTGATTGCTTATTAAAGTAAAACTATGGGACCACGTTACCATGCATTGTCTGTTTATGAAAAAGAACTACTTACCTTGGTATGTGTTGTAAAACGATGGAGCTCATACTTACTTGGATGCGAATTCATCATTTTCACAGACCAAAAGTCTCTGAAATATTTTTTGGAGCAACCTATAACTATCGATATGCAAATTTGGGGGTTGAGAAAATTAATGGATTACTAGTTCTCTATTTAATACAAGAAAGGCTTTGAAAATAAAGGAGTTGACACCTTATCTCACAAAACTGCACCATCATCACTCTCTGCATTATCAGTAGTCAACTCACCCTTGTTGGATCATGTGAAAGGCTAGCTAGCAATCAGACCCTAAGTTGCAACAAATTATCTAACGATTACAAGCCAACCCCCATGACTCATTTAAGTACTCATGGGATAATAATATACTCAAACGCAATGGTAAACTTGTAATTAGTGATGACAATATGCTTAAGCAGTAAATGATGGAGGTATATCATAGTTCACCATGGGGAGGTCATTCAGGGCATGATACTAGTTATCAAAGGCTACGGGAGGCTTTTTACTTGAAGGTAATGTAGCAATATGTTAAGGATTATATGAAATAGTGTATCATTTGTCAGTGCAACAAGCCAAAATTAACTAAATATCCTAGAACCTTATAGCCATTATCGATTCCAAGGGGTGCATGGTAGGAACTTTCACTTAATTTTGTTATGGGATTACCTCGTTCTAATGGGAAAAGTATTATTCTTGATGTAGTTGATTGGTTCACGAAATACGCTTATTTTATTTCTTTAAGGGAACCAATTATAGCGACTTTAATTGCTAAGAAATTTATGGATGTTGTGGTTCATCTCCATGGTTGGCCGCACACTATCATCTTTGATCGTGACCTAATCTTCATGTCTTTATTTTGGGATGGATTTTTCTAGATACAAGGCGTTAAACTCCTCAAATCCACCGCTTACCATCTGCAAACGGATGGCCAAGGGGAGGTTGTCAATAAAGTTTTAAAATGTTTCTTAAGATGTACAGCAGGGGAAACCCCTGGGAAGTGGGATAACTGGATGTCCCTTACAAAATACTGGTACAATACTAGGTACCATTCAGCCATTGGGATGATGCCTTTCTTGGCTTTGTATGGTTACTCTCCTAGCAGTGGTGACCCGTACTTAGCAGGATCCTTTATTATAGACTTGGTGGATAGGGAGCTTTGGACACGCGAGCAAATATCAGCCATATTAAGGCGAAACTTAGCCAATGCTCAAGCTCGCATGAAGAAACAAGCTAATACAAAACGAGTGGAATGTACTTTTCAGGTTGGAGACTGTGTATACCTCAAGATGTAACCTTATCGCCAATCAACCATATTAAACTGAGCATTTCACAAATTGTCTGCCAATTATTATGGCCCTTTTGAAGTCATTAAAAAAATCAAAGATGTCGCATACAAGTTAGATTTGCCCCCCGAATCCAAAATGCATGATGTCTTTCATGTGTCGCTTTTAAATGACACCATGCACAAAAACACCATCTTCTATTTTGCCTATCATGGACGATGGAACAGTGGCCCTCGAACCTGAGGCTATCTTGGACAAGAAAATGGTTAAAAGGAATGGATGTGTTTTTATAAAGGTGTTGGTTAAGTGGGCTCATACTTCTCCAGAGGATGCTTCATAGGATGAATACCACAAGTTTGCTCGGCAATTTCCAAATTTCTTAGCCACCGTTGACACTGCAGGTCATCCTTGAGGCCGAATATGTTCTGAAGGGTGAGGTATTATTGTAGAGTGTTCCAAACAAAATTTTTTATTAAAATAACATTTTATTAAAGTTACGCAGAGAGTGTGTCTCTAAATCACATGTACTGTTCTGTTATTTCCTTTACATATTGTTAGCATGGCTAGTAAGTGTTAGAGTGCCATATGAAAAAGGGGATATATCTTCAATACAACAACCAGAATTTCATGGGTTTATCCATTTCTACACTTTATGTTTCCACTGTTACAAGGTGACATATATAGTGGATTCCGGAAGCTTCCATAATATTATGCATCCTAGGCACACCTTGTTTCTTAACCTTTTCATTATTCCACAGCCTAGATTTCTGGTAATAGTAGGCAATGGTGCTTTTATACATTACTTAGATATAGATATTGTTATACAAACTCATGATTTCACTATGCCTTTCTATCTTTTACATATTAAAGGTGTTGATATTGTTTTGAATGTGATATTTAGGTCCTATCATCTATGATTTCTTTATTCTAACCATGAAATTTTACCACCAAAACTCCCTAGGCACTTTCACAGGTGATTGTAAGGTTTTACCCTCTTCAATCTCCTATAAAAAAACTTGTCGATTAGTAGAAATTGACTGTATAAAGACCATTCATGAAGTGTCTATTAACCTAGATCCCATTCTACTTTTAAATTGATTTATGTGGACACTACTTTAGAATTTTTCACTTTTCCTATAGATTCATAACCTTTACTTTTTGAATTTGCAAATATTTTACGCCCTCATGATTACTGGATTCCTATTTTACCTTGTGAATGTCAAAGATTAAAGATATCCCCATGCCGATAAGGATGCTATGACTTTTATGATATTTGAAATGCTTCAACAAGGGGTAATTACTCCTAACACTGGCCCTTACTCATCCCCATTTTTATTGGTTAAAAAAGATATAATTTAGCAATTTTGTGTGGACTATCAGGTTTTGACTATGGTAACTATAAAGGATAAGTATCTAATTCTTATTAGTGATGAGTTACATAGAGTTAATAAGTACTGGACGAGTTACATAAAACTAAGTTTTTCTTTCAAGAATCAATATACACTCAGGGTATCACTAAATCAAGGTTGCACCATAAGACAGACAAGTTTGATGGCCATTACAAATTCTTAGTTATACCTTTCGGCTTAATTAATGCACTCTTTAAATTTTCAGTGAATTATGTATGTATGATTTTCTACGATCCTACTTACATTCACCCTCGATAGGTTTTTTCTTTTATTATCTGATAACACATTTTATATTGAGCTTTACAAATGTGTTTTTAGAGTTTCTACTTTGGGCATATTATTTTCACTTATGGTGTCAAAATTTAGGTGATTTTAGAGTGGCCAAGGCCTTGCTCTCTTAAATAGTTACATGGGTTCCTAAAACTTAAAGATTTTATCGTTGCTTTGTGTGACAATATGCCACACTTATTGCTTCTCTCACCGAACTCTCAAAATAGTTAAGAGTTTATATGGTCAAATACAATAAAGATATTTTTAATACAGTAAAAGAAAATCTAACTTCTATATTATGACTGCCAGATTTTTCCTATTCTTTTTATGCTGCCGCGGATGCCTTTGGATTGGGCATTGGAGTTACTTTTTCACAAGCTAAGCACCTGATCACGTTCTTTAGCAAGAAGATATCCCCAAGAATGCAAGCCTCCTCCGTGTATGTTAAAAAAACGTATTGTTAGACAATGATTCAAAGTTGTTTAAAATGTGGTCTTTGTTTAAAGATAAAATTTAGTAGTAAGAAAATACTAAAGATAAGATTTGTTATCTGTTAGAAGATAAAATTTTATCTTTTAAGATAAAGTTGTTATTTGTTAGGATTTAAATTTCGATTTGTTTCATTAATTTTTGCCGAAATAACTGCTAAGTTTATTATTTCATTACCTATATATTTAATCCTTTAACATTAATGTAAAGTATAACCTATCAATATATTTTCTACTCTATTTTTTTTAATTAGTTTCTAATTCTAAAATCCAACATATGTACTATAACTGAGACTAATTAAAAATGGTGGCATCATTTTCGAATTTATACATATCAAAAAAGCTTGAAAGAGCTAATGACTTAAGTCTTATATGTAAATTTAGAGAATAATATTATGGACAATATTTCAAGTCTAAAATTCTCCCAAGATCATCTATAACACAATTGATTTAACTTATTCAATTAGGATTCATGCTATAAGAGAGAAAGATAGACTAACCTTAGTTCATGTTTAATATGTGTCTACAATGATAGATCTTTAATCCTTTTGGATGCAAACACCTTCTTTACACAAGGAATTTATCCACTCTCCTTCTCTTTTCTTCGTTCTTTTCTAATAGTGCAAGAACGTAACTTTTGTTTGGTAACTATTAACTTGTATGAAGGGAGAGGGAAGGGTTCCTATTAATTATAATAAAACCTTAGTGACTCTAATATTCTCTACAAGCCTAATAACCATTATCTTGGGCCCACCTTATATTAGAATCATCCCAAGTAATATGGGTCACACATTTATGATTATTAAATTAATCTAACAATCTCTCACTTGACCCATATTATGACTTGATGATCCAACAATATAAATGTATACTATATATTGAATCTATCAAGTTATCAAACTTGAATGAATTAAAAAGATGGGATCATGGCAGTCACAAGTCAACTAAAGACAAGATTCTTTAGATGTATTACACAATTAACTTAACTCAAAATAAATGTAATCGAGAAACATTGTAATTCTCAAATTTACTATTTTCTTAAAACATAATTTGCCATTACAATAAAAAAAATTATGTGTATACAACATAATGTAATAACTAATAAATAAGCAAAAACATAACTTTAATTGAATTAATAAGTGTCAAAACAATAATAGCAAAAAAACTAAATATATGTATACACATAACATGATCTCATTTTAACAAGGACTTGTCTATAATGCTCATCCTTTCAACATGACCAGTAAATGTTTTAGGCGGTAATCTTTTAGTTAGTGAATCCGCTAGAATTCCAATATGCTTAATTGATACTTTATGTTTTTGCATTTCTTCTTTAACTAACAAGTATTTCAGATCTACATGTTTAGCAACTTTAGAATAATTATCATTTTTAGAGAAAAAGATAGGTATGAAATTATCACAATAAATTCTTAGCAGCCTAGCTATATTGTCGACAATAACTAACCCTAAGAAAAAGTTTTACAACCACAATGCTTGAAAAGTGACCTGAAAGCATGCCATAAATTCAGCCTTCCTATTGGAAGTAGCAATGATAGATTGTTTTTCATTCTTCTAAGAAATTGCCCCTCCTACTTGTTGGAATAGATAACTGGAAGTAGATTTCCTTGAGTCTACATAACCAACATAGTCTGAATATGAATAACTAATCACTTCTAAATTGGTATGTGAGCACGTAATCCTTGGTGCCTTGTAAATACGTACATACTTTCTTTGCAACTTTCTAGAGGTCCATTCCGGGATTACTTTGATATCGGCCTAATATTTTAGCAGCAAAATTCATATCTTGTTGAGTATAAGTCTGAATATACATCAAACTCCCAACTACAGATGTATAAGGAATAATTCCGTTCCCTTTCATTCCAAATCATTCTTGGGACATTGTATTTCACTAAATTCGTCCCCTTTATAAATTAGAGCTACTAATGCTGAGCATTTTTCTCATCCTAAATCTTACTAATACTTTATTGATATATTTTTTCTGAGACAACCATAATAATCCTTATGCCCTATCACGAAATATTTCTATTCCAATCGCATAGGATGCCTCACCTATAGCTTTCATTTTAAAGTTATTAAAGAGAAATTTCTTTACATTATGTAACGAGCCCAAATCATTAGCTACTAAAAGAATATTGTCAACATAAAGTACCAAAATAATGAACTTGCTCCCATTAACCTTCATACATAAACACCTATTAACAGTGTTCTCTACAAAACTATACAAGGTAATGGTATCATTGAACTTAAGATACCCCTTTCAGTAAGCTTGTTTCAAACCATATATTAATTTTTTTAATTTACGCACCATATTTTCTTTTTCTGAAGTCACAAAACCTTTTGTTTGGTCCATATAATCTTCTTCTTCTAAGTCAGCATTCATAAAAACGATCTTTACAATCATTTGTTGAAGCTTTAAATCATAATGAGCTATCAATGTCAAAACAATTCTTAAAGAGTCCTTTAAAACTGGAGAGAAGATCTTTTTAAAGTCAATGACATACTTTTGAGTATAACCTTTGGCTATAATTCTAGCTTTATACCTTTCAATATTACCTTTCAAGTCTCTTTTGGTTTTAAAGACCCATTTATAACTCATTCGTATTGAGCCTTCACGTAGCTCAACTAGTTACTAGACTTGATTATCATCCATAGATTTTAACTCTTCTTTTATAATATTGAGCCACTTTTCAGAATTGTTACACTTCAAGGCTTCTTTAAATGAGATTGGATCCTTATCAATGCTCAAGTCACACTCGTGCTCAAGTGAATACACCATATAGTGATCTGGTATAATTGGTCTTTTCTCCCTTATAAACCTACATAATATTGTTTCTTGTGGTATCACTTAATCATTTGTAACTTACACATTATTTACTAGTTCATTATTGACTTTCTCTTCTTGTGGGTTTGGAATATTAACTTGTTGCTCGGATATGTTGCATGACTATGATATAACAAGAGGAATAATAACTTGCACTACAAGAAATTGTATTTTTATTGAAAACAAAAGTTATCACTAAAAGCAATAATATTAGTCACTAATATTAATAGTAAACAATTTTTAAAGTCATGACCTCTTGTTCCAAATACCTCCGTTACTAATAAAACAGTGACTAATTTAGAAAATTGGTCACAATTATGCAACACTTGTAACAAAAGTACTGACACTAAAAATTATGGAATGTGTAATAAACTATATGGTCACGGTAACTTTACATATTTATGGCAAATTTGTCAACAAAAACAATATAAAATAATGACGAATAAAGTCATAACAATATTTCATTTTATTGTAACAACATCATAGTCATTAAAACAATTGAAAATAGTGACAATATTTCTCACTTGTGCTCTTTTTATTAGTGTCCATTACTTCTTGGTCACTAATATTTTAAGGAAAAAATGTCAACATTATTTTATCACAAAAATAAAAATTTGTTATAACAAAAACTATTGTCACTAATGTGTTTGTTATTGTCACAATAAAAATATCAATTCAATAATAGAATTGCATTAGTGGTAAAAGAAATTTGTATTAGTGATCATATTGTCTTAAATATTTTATCACAAATATGAAAATTATATGTTACAATAATATTGTCATTAAATAAAAATTACATGCTACAATAAATTTATGACTAATGCGTTCTTGTTTATGACAAATAGTATTATTAAATTTAAAAATATTTAACAAGGAAAAACAGAATACATATTTAGTTTATGATAGGAGTCTACTTTTCACCCAAAGAGAAAAAAAACAACTCTACGTAGCATTAATATTTGATGGGAGTGATAATGTCTAGCTGGGGAGCTAGCTTCTCCTCTTCAGTCTTTTCAACTGTAACCGTCAGTTTTGTCAACTGATTCTTTCTCTCGTATGCCACCTAAACCCTCTCGTCTCTCGCCCTCTCGAGCTCCTAAGGAAAAGCATAGTAAAGTAGATCAGAGAACACTAGTAACTTGCGATCTTGCGTATTAGCATCAATCGTGCTATCAGCTCAACCTAATATACAGAAAAAAATTATATCACTAAAAGATTTGTAGGAAAAATCCAAACTGCAATTAGAAGTAAAATAGAAAATCAAAAGATATATCTTCCACAAACAAAGTAGAAATGCTAGAACCAGATAAGAATATATATATTAGGTCAAATCCGTTTAATTTAGTAACACATAAACACAATCATGGGGTAAACTGTTAGACGTATGTAAAAGAAGGAAACGGCTAGACAGTTCATACCTTAACTATGTCATACTAGTTTCACCTAACCTCAGATGATAGCTTTCCTAGTAAGCAGTGCTTGTGCCCAGCCCGTAGCCTCAAAACCCTAATTTTCCCATCATGCAAGTTATCCCAAACTAAAGACTAATGTTTCAGTTAATAAACACAAAAAAACAATTAAAATGCAACTAACATTTAAAAACTCACTTGAGGGCATCTGGAATCACCATCCTTTTTATCTTGTCATAAGGGGGAGGCACGCCCTCATAAACCTTCAGGCGAGCAAGGGCAGCCTCTCCACGCTTGGTCTTTTGAAGAATCGTCCTACAATTCAAAAAGAATTTGAAACCAGAAGTATAAATATTGCATATAGGAAAAACGACTAGAAAAAATACAAGCAACCTTCATTCTCCTGCAACCAGTGCATCCTCTCCCCCAAAATCCAATAGGCAACAATTCCATATCACAATGAAATGAACATAAAATGACTTCTATACTCATTTGGAAAAGCAAAGGTACATCTTCTCACCATTTAAACAGAATGCAGTATTAACGCGACCTTTTCAGTCAATCCCAGACAACAAAGCTCAATATAAAGACAACTTTTTCCAGGATACCAATAACTCAATTACCTTAAGTTACTGTAAAGGCTAGCTTCCATAAGTAGTCATTGTAAAATAAACTCAATTATCAATTCAGCATAACAAATCGATTACAACCATTAAAACACCAAGATGTACAAATAAATAATAGATTTACCCGTGAATAGTGCGTTAAAGAATCTTAGAAGGAGCGCAAAAGTGGATACGACCATGAGAAGGCTTAGTGTTCATGGGCTTACGCAAGAACCTCATATACTTCATCTTTTGCCTTACCAATCCACAAGATAAGCATATCTCTTCACATCCCACAACAACCAACTTTTGCCCATTCAACAACTCCTTCGTAACGATCACCCTTTTCGTGCATATCCCAGATCCTCAAACCATTGTTCCTCTCTCCCTCTGTGCATCCGGAAGCTGTGTTGTAAATGGGGTGAGTCTACGAAAGTGAAGCTGGGGGAGGGCTTAGGCTTTGTGTTTCTCTTTGGGCTTTTGGGCCTTAACCTTTAAAACATAATCTGTCGTACCTCTTTTTATCATTGGATCTAAATATTATAGCCAATTTTCTTTTGTTGATGTGGTACATTTTTTTTCTCCCAAGCTTCTAATTTAGTTTATCTCTTATCAATACATTGATCTTTAATACATTTCCTCACTTATTTTTGACATAATAGCGCATTTATCCATTCATCTTGTGAGTGAGACTAAACTTGCTGGACATACAATTTTGATGGATGTATCTTATAATTGAGCATTAGCAAGAACTTTGTTTTAAAATTTTGAATAGATTAAGAGTTTTGCTTAATATTTTGGAACAAGATTTTCATTATAAAATTTTGATTTTATTTTGAAAAAATTTCAAAGTTATGTTTAGAAAATATCTATTGATGTGTAAAATACTAATTTTGGATTATCAATATATGTAGTTTGAATATTTTGTAAGAAAATATTTAAATTTATTTGCAAATAATAATATTTAAAAAATTGTGACAAGTAACTTCTAGCCCCTAAAATCCGTACAATAATGACAATATTCATTATTAGAGTGGTTCGTTTTAATATGTTATTTTAACAAGAAATAGTTACCAAATTGCATATGCTTTTAGTGATAGAACTTAGCAATAAACAAAAATTTGAGACACTATTAAAATATTTTTGTATCATAATTAGGACAATAAAATATGTACCTTTTGGACTTTCCTAGATAACCGATAAAGACTAATGGTTTTTCCATCAAGTTTTCTTTCGTGAGGATTATAAATCCTTATTTTTGCTGGACAACCTCAAACGTGCATGTGTCTCAAGCTAGGTCTTCTACTTGTCCTCAATTCATAAGGTTTCATAGGAACTGCTTTTACCAGTAACCTTATTAAGTAAATATTCAATTATATTAGACATACTCCTAATCATATCTATAAGAGTACGATTTCACCTTTCAACTACATGATTCTGATGTGATGTATCAGGCATTATATATTGTGCACAAATACCTCAACTTTTAAGAAGTTTTGCAAATGTAGCTATACACTGTCCATTCTCATCATATTTACCATAATATTCACCAATTCTATCAGACTTTACTACTTTCACTTTGTTATCTAGCTGCCTTTCTACCTTGTTAGTGAACTCCTCAGGAATGTCTATTGATTGAGACTTTTCATGCAGTAAATAGAGATAACAATAACATGATAGTCATCAATAAAGGTGACAAAATACTTTTCACCTCTGTAAGATGGAACATGAAATGGACCACATATATCAGTATGTATTAATTCAAGTAACTAAGTATTTCTTACGGCTGAACTTTTAGATATGTGTTTGATTTGTCTGCCTTTAATACAATCCACACACGCATCGTGATCAATAAAATCTAGTTAAGGTAAGATTTCACTAACCTCATCACCCTGTCTCTAGATATATGACCTAACCTCTGATGCTATAAGTAAGTAAGTGTTCATTATATGCACTACGTTTACTACCAATATTGTGTTTAACATGAAAAAGGAATTCAGAATAATTAATATCAAGGTTTAAATGATATAAACCATCCATTAATCTACTAGAACTATAATCGTATTGTCGTTTATATAAAGCAAAAACATCGTTTCTAACATTGCAATTAAAACCTATAAAGAAAAAGCATCATTTCTAATATTGCAATTAAAACCTATCTTATCCAACTTACTAACATAAACTAAATTTCTTGCACATTTAGGAACATAAAGATACTTTTCTAGATCTAGACTATAACTAGTGTCTAGGATCAATTTATTTGCCCTAATTCCTTCTATTCATGGCTTCATTATGTTACTCATATATAGGAACTCTTAAGTTCTATTTATAGTTTGGATTGAAAGGAATCCTTTCATAATATGTGACACATAAGTAGTTGCACATGAATCTAACTATCAGGTATTATTGGGCACCTCAATAAGGTTTGATTCAAAATATACTGAAACATAGTACTTACCTTTTTCTTCGAACCAAGTCATTCTCTTAAGGCAATCTTTCTTAAGGTGACCATCTTTCTTGTAAAAAAACAACGCTATTCTTTATGAATTTAGCCCTCATTAACCTTCATTGGGACTTTGTCCTTCTTATTGTTCTTCTTTCCTAACTTTCCCTTTTTATTGCTAGCTTGATTATGTACTGTAAGATGAATAGAGTGTTCCTTCATTTTCTTTAATCCCCCTTCCTCCTACACCAACACAACCTTGATTTCTTGAAAGTTCCATTTCTCCTTAAAAGTGTTATAATTCACTTGGAACTGACCAAATTCAGGAGGAATTAAGTTGATAATGAACTATACTAGGAAAGATTTAATCACATCCATACCCATTGATTTCAAATTTATAGCCAGATTTGACATGCATATTACATGATCATAGATAGGTTGAGATTAATCAAACTTCTTGTTAGTCAATTTATTCATCAAGTTTCGTACAATAGACTTGTCAATTGTGTCTGATTATGAGTACTCCTTGATTTTCATCATGAATTACTTTTCATTGTCCGCATTAGGCATTGATGACCTCACATTTCAACCATTCACATCAAGTTTAGACTCAGCCTATTAAACTTTTCCCAAGCCTCAAAATTTGTCTTTTCGACTTTATACTAATCTCAATAATGGTTGCTGGCTTCTCAGCAACTAATGCTAGGTCCTTATCCATAATGCTCAACTGAAATTGATTTTGCTCAGACTAATTGGCATAGTTTAGCCCCTTGAACTTGATCAGACCATTGCCCATAACTAACAAATTATTAAGGGCTGCAAACATAATACAAACTCACACATTAATGCTTTGAGTACAATTGATGGATTCAGATAATAATAAACTTTAATTTATATATTTCACCTTTGGTTATTACTTAAATACATATCCTTAATCCATAACGATGCTAAGAACATATATATACAAACTTTAATAGATTGTCAATCGTACTCAAGCTAATATGCATGTTATCTTTGGATATATAAACATATTCACCAAGTATGTTGATAAGTCTCTATAATATTATTAATTATAAACAATAATCCACCTTTAGGTAATCTCATAGCATTATTTATTAGCACCATATAACATGAACGATCGAAAGAATGCATAATTAAATGTCTAGATATTTTTTAAGCAAGGTCACTTTAGTGACTAACAAGCTTTCTATATAGTAAAAATTTAATTAAGTATAAATAAATTTAGAAATTTAACTATAATGTTGAAAGATCATTCTGTAAAGTCCAAAACTAACAAGCTTTAACATGCATATTCATTTATTACCAGATTTTAATGGTCCAAAACCATAAGGACCAAAACGTAATTGATTATATTCATATTCACCTTTTTTTATTTTTCAACACGAAAATCATGATGTCCACACATTTTAACCCCAACAACTTGTGCTTTACAACTAAAAACCTAAAGCTTTTTGATGGTAGGCCTTATGAACATAATGTAATTGACCTTTTATTTAACCTTTTGTCTTCAAAACAAAAAACACTATGTCCAACAAACTACATATATGAACATAATAATGGTCCAATGAGGGTCTTTAGGATGCATAGTGAGGTTAGATCACTACTTATAACAACCGAAAGATTATTTCTTTCCTTACACCTCCTATCGCTTTGAATATAATTAATGGTGAGGCATATTGATGAGGTCATATCGCTATGATCTCGTTAAATAGAAAAATTATAGAGAAAGCAATAAAATAATTTTAATTGCGTTCTATAACCTTAAGCAATATTAATGGCTACCATGAATCCTAAGGTTAACTCTAATGCAAATCAAAGTGTTATAATCTTACTCTGAGACCACATGTAAATTTAGACTATAATATTTTGGACAATATTCCAAATCTAGAATTCTCCCAAGATCATCTATAATACAATTGATTCAACTCATTCAATTAGGATTCATATTATAAGAGAGAGAAAGAAATGCTAAACTTAGTCCATGTTTAATATATGTGTCTACAATGATAGATCTTTAATACTTTGAGATGCAAACATCTTCTCTACGCAAAGAATTTGTTAAGTCTCTCCTTCTCATTTCTTTATTCTTTTCCAATAGTGAAAGAACGTATCTTTTATTTGGTAGCTGTTAACTTGTATAAAGGGAGAGGAAGCATTTTTATTAATTATAATAAAACCATAGTAACTCGAATATTCTCTACAAGTCTAATAACCATTATCTTGGACCCACTTTATATTAAACAAACCAAAGTAAAATGGGTCATGCCTTTAGGATTATTAAATTAATCTAAGAATAACCAGAGCAACATAAATGGGCATGTAAGCTATTGGATTAAGATTTGAAATATATTAACACGGTGGCTGATGCACTATATTGCTGTTACTCCAACTTTAAATCTCTCTATGCTGCCTTTGCTTTTCCATTTCCATCCATCTTAGATCACCTCCATCAGTTTTACACTCGGAGGAAAAACATTTAATCAAAACATTGAAGTCCAATAATCAACAACAACATTATCATTTTCTTAATGGACTTATACTATAACAATTGGGTTTTTTAACCTGATGTGGATGATTTATGGTCCTCTTTTCTTTTTGAGTTTTATTATACTCCATCAGCTGGGCATTATAGGATTAAGCAGCAATAGCTCGACTCAATGCTTTGTTCTCTTAGCCTACATTATAAAGAGATGATAAATCATTCGTATCATAATGTGTTACATGTAAGCAAAATAAGTATCTTTTATAGAAACCCTATGATCTTTTACAGCCTTTACCAACCCTTGGTAAGGTTAGGGAAGATATTTCTATTGATTTTATTACTAAACTTCCTATAGACATACAGTAATATGGTTTGTGGTAGATCACCTTACCAAATACATATACTTCATTGACCTTCCAATTAAGTTTACTGCCAATAATTTGACAGCTCAATTTTTGGTGATAATTTATCGTCCATTTAGTACACCTAAATCAATAGTCAGTGATCATGATAAAGCCTTTTTCAGTTCATTATGGAAGGAATTATTAGAAATTATTGGCATCATAGTAACATTCAATAGTTCTTATCATCCCTGAACTGATGGAGAAACAAAGGTTGTAAATTGAAGCTTGGAGACTTACCTGCATTGCTTCATTAGAGATGAATCGAAATAGCGGTACCATTATCTATATATTTCTAAAAAATTTCTCATCTCGAAGTGAGATGTTTGAGATATTTTGCAGTCAGAATCATCCTTCTATCATACTTGCATGTTCAAATTTCATATACTAATCCTTAGTAATTTAGAGCTTATAAAAAATGGATTAGAGTAACTTTTAAAATAATACTTTCAAATAAAATTTTTGAATTTAATGTTGTAATATTATTAATGTTTATATATTTTTAATGATAATAAAATTATATTTTGTCTAAAGATATCCTCTTTAAAAAACAAAACATTGTAAATTATTAAAGTCTTTTCATTACATTCTGTCTATCAGTACATAAGAAATATCAGACATTATTGTCTATTACTTACGATACACTAGATTATTTGAATTTTGATATATTTGGTATATCTTTTATGAAAAGAAGTTGACTTGGTACATGATTTCACTATCTTGGATAATGTAGTATTCTTGAAAGTTAAGATAGTGTGGAAGGAAAGAATCTTGCATGAAATAGAATCCTATAGAAGATAGGAATTTTATTAAAGATAAGATAAATATGTTTTATTATGGAAAAATGGGCAGCCGATTGATTATCGGTTGCAGCTCCATTTTCTTTATACTTGGGTGAACAATTATGTGATCTATCCATCAATATTGGCAGCTGCGTTGTTGGTAATGCTTTTTAGATTAATTACATGCTCGATTTATGAGGATTGAAGTTGTTGTAAGTGGGTTTCTTCGGTGATTAGTTCAAAAGATTCACAATAGATTTTTGTTGGACAACTTTTTATGATTTTGATTTAACGAGACTGCACATATAGGGGAGTGTCTTTTGACTCAAGCATTTCATGATTTATGTTATTATTGATTTAATCACTTAAGATACTATTTTTATCTTTATTATCATTTGTTGTTTCAAAAATCCTCTATTAAAGTTAACATGAAGTAGTCGTGTTATTGGGTGTGAAATACTTTCATGGGGTGTGAGTACGAGTAGGTAGCGTCAAGGGGTAAGTGATGTCGGCTCAATAAAATTTTGTATAAGACTATTGTACTTGTGTGAAAGTTGATTAATCTAGGTGAAGCTCCTTAGACGTAGGTCGTGTGTCTCAAATTACATTAACAAATTTCGTGTGTCAATTTATTTGTTGCATATTAAGTTTGTCTGATTGCAATTAAATTATAAAAAATTCATAGCCACTGATTGAGTTATTTTTTGATAAGCAACTATCAGATTCTTACATTCTTCATATTTTTACTCTGGAAAAAAAAAAAAAAAAGAGAGACGCAAAGGTTACAAGTTCCCTTTTTGAATTAATTCTTCTTAATAAGTCAAGGCAAAAGGCAACACAGCATTGAGACGCATGCAAGATAGAATAGGCTTATATATAGAAATAACTACATATATTGAACATATATAATTAAGTAGAGAGGTTGATTTATTTCCAAGGGACCGGTAATAAGAAAATTAGTCGAAACATCTTCACACGTAACGGGAAAGCGATAATACGAGGACGGCCCTCGGGAGATTCCCATTGACGTCCTCTATTCCTATATCCAAATAATGTAGGGTTCCAAATTTAGTTTAATTGACAATTTCAAAGTGTATAACTCTTTTTTTTTTTTTTTTAACCGAGGATTTCCAATAGTTACGCTTGCCCTCCTTGTTGGTGCTATAACGAATGTGATAGTGATAATTTCCTTGAATATGGAAAGAAATAAAAAAAGACGCAATCAGCTTGGTGATCACTCAATCCATAAACCGCAAGTTGCACCTATTCAAATAATTAAATTACTTGTATTAGCAACTATCTTCTCACTACGTTGACAGTTACATGATCCTTAGAAAAAGTATATATCTATTTCTGTGAAAATTCCGTCACATCACTAATTTCAGAACAAGCAATTACGATAAGTACATTAATTAAAATGATAGAAGTCCCTCTAATACCTTAGTATCTGTCGTTATTTATTGTTAATCTGAACTTAATTATTAAAAGTGTGAAACTTAAATGTACCAATTTGGGTTTGAAAGATTAAATGCATAAACAAGGAAATTTGAACGTCAGGATTGCAACTTATACATGCCCACTTATGTACAATGAGTACTTTTTTTCTTTTTACTACTACTGACTGTCGATAATAGGTATGAAAATGCATTCATATAACATTTGTCTACGATTTCAGCCTCTAGCTAGCGACTCTCGAGAATTCAGTTTCTATGAAGCAAGCAAAAATAAATAGTTAGATTTGCTAAAGACACGAACCATCCCACCATCTCCGTTTTTGCTGGTTAAATTAATACAAATAACTGTAATTTCAACGTAACTTTCATTTCATTATAACATGAGAAACAACTTAAGAGACGATAAACTATATTAAACATGCAGATTATATCACAGATGATGCATGTAATAACGATAGTGGCAATTTAATATGATAAGAAGTTCTTTATCTTTCTCAAATTTGGTAGCAAACAATATTGCTCAATCTTTGACCATAAATATGAATACTTGTTTCTCTTTGAATATCTCAAATTTTTGAATGGTAAAAACTAGTATGATGTATGCAAAGTATACAACGTCGGCTCGGGCATTCCGCTCATATTAATCACCGAAAAAGATGAGTAATTTGGACTCATAAGCTTAATATGACGTAAGTAATGACCAGAGAGGGAAAAGAAAACTTCTAGCTATTTCAAGGTCTAACTCTAGCTAGCCAACGAGATAAAAGAGAGTGAGGAGAAAACAAAGAAGTTGGCATAATCTAGACATAGAAGACAAGTCAGTTCCCCTATATTAAAATGATTGTTGGGTGAGAGGAAGATCAACTGTGCAATGGAGACACTTAAGATTAGTTGAAGATTGTATTATTAGTCAGTATATGATTACAAAATGTGCATGACCTACAATTGACAATTACCGTTCCAACATTTCCGGTACATGTTGATGATATAATAGAATCCAATTTGGTACGATTGACAGGCGGCTGTTCAGATTGTTTCATGTTACACATTTATATTTATAATTTGTTTCTCAGGTACAATTTTCACTGGACACAGTCAGAACAACAAATCTCTTGGGGGAAGATACATATAATATCGACTCTTTTATTGATCATCATCTTTGTTTGGACGTTCTGAAATCTGGTTGTGGTGGGTGGCGTACACAAGCAACCAAATACGATATATTTTAAACATTATAATTATTAATTAGAATCATAACAGTTGCGAGAAATATTTGTGAACTCAAAACTTTTTCAGTATTCAAATTAGGGTTTGTAGTCTTCGCTTCGAGCCTTTATTCTTGATAGAAAAAAAGAAGGATGTTATGAGCTATATGTTTCGTATCAATTGAAGCACGTTGAACACCATATATCTAAAATACGATACTATCTAGTGTCATCTAGTTTGTAGCCCATTCAAAGTAGATTATATACTGATTAAACTAGGTTGTCAAGCTACATGGACGAACCTGTATATCGAGGTGTACATTATAAGAATTTGAAAAGGAAATGTAGAGAAATATAAGAACACGTTACCTCAAGATTGTGAATATTTTTATAAGCGAGAAAAGGCATAATCGATAAGTTAGTCAAACAAAAGAAGTTTGAACTTTTAAGTTTTTGTTAAGTTATGTTTGACAACCTCATATTTTAAATTTATATTAGAATTAAGGTTATTAGTTCTAATCATCAACTTTGTATGAAAAAAATTATTAAATTCAGCAACTGAAAAAATTCAGATGGTTATTTTTATTAATTCTGAAGCTAAAGTTAAGGATTTCAAACTCTAATTAGTTTAATCTTCATTAATTTATGGTAAATTTAGTGAACGCATATTGAAATTGTAACTCAAGTTTTGCAATAATTAAAATCAGAATTTCAATTTCAATTCTAATTATAATTCTAATTCCAACTACATGACACAAACAAATCCTTATAATCAAGGTCTTAATGTATCTGTGATATCCCATCTCTTAAATTATTGAAGAATCTAAAGTGTTAGACTATTGAGTCACATGAGTGATATTATATAGAATGAACCTGGTACATTTGTGATATAATTTTATGATTGTATTCATATGCATAATATTAGCATACACACATGAATTGTGATTTAGATAAATTACACTCAATTGACATATTTCGGGATACGAAATTAAAATGAATGTGTATTTCTAATATCTTGTACTTTGGATTACCAATGACAAGAATTGATGAACTATAATTGGTAACTTTGAATTTATTATTACAATTGAGAAATTGATGAATTAAAATGTATATTTAGTCTACGTAAAATGCCAAGTGGCAAGACAAGTTGATACATAGAAATTTAGGATGACAAAGACTATAAAATGAGTGACATTTGGCATACATAATTGAATGACATTTGGCATAGAGATTAATTGACAAATGGAATTGATCATTGAGTGACAAATGGACTAGTAACTAGGTGACATTTGGCAGCTTATGGAGTGGATAAATGACTTACATGCTTAGGGACATAGATCACGGTAATAAGGTGACACCTGGCACCTAATGTGTCAAGTTTTTGCATGGGTAGTTCAGCTTTGTTCATTTTTCTCTTTTCCATTACTCTCACCACCAAAACCCTCATAACTTTTGCATCTTGCTTCCATTTCATTCATAGTCACTCAAAGATAACCATAATCTACTCAAAGATAGCTATCATCATTTTGCCTTGCTGAAAACCAACCTATTGATACCTTAAATTAGTGATGATTTTGCATGCATGGAGAGCTAGGTTAACTTGATGGATTGAGCTAGAATTTGAGCTAGACAAGTAAGCAATGTTATGAATACCGTACCGGACTTGGTACCGGATTGAGTTTGGAACGGAACTGTACCAGTATCGGTTGGTACCGGGTACCGTTTCGGGAAATTTTTTAAATTTATAAAATAGTCCCGAAAATTTTTAAAAATTGCAAAATAGTCCATATTTGTATATTATACAGTAGTACTGTAAGCTTTACTAGTTTACTGTTTACATTAACCATACTTTAAAAAATCTTAATAATA
>JANSVA010000002.1:13910611-13921538 GCA_025504915.1 Erythroxylum reticulatum | reverse complement strand
TAATAAAATATTTATTATTATTTTAAAAACTTTGAAAAAAAAGGAGGGAAGGAGAGGTAGGAGGGAGGGAAATTTTGAAAATTTTTGAAAATTTTGCAAAAAAAGTCCCCCAATTTTTTAAAATTTCCGGTATCGACCGGTATTTTTTACCGGTACCAGCTATACTCGTACCGGTACCGATTTTGGGCCGGAACGGTACGGTACGGAATCCATTACAATGCAAGTAAGTAAAAGATTGTTCTTTATGGAATATTATAATAGAGAGTTTATAATGATTGAATTAGGATGGATTGTATATGATATCGATGATGAAGTATGCTAAAATTTGATACATAAACTTGGATACTTTTATGTCTTGTTCTTGATGTATGAAAACTGTGCGTTATATAGGTTGTTTTATGGATGAATTAGATTGAATTTTGAAGTACAATAAAGGTGAATTTATGCTAAAGAAAAAGTACTAGTATAGTGTTTTTGAAATGGGAAAGAACTAGGACTACATTAAAGATAGTGAATGAAAGTTTTTTTTATTTTTGATGCATGAAAGACAATAGTTTGTAAGCTATCAATTGAATAATTTTAAGTTAGAATTAGAGATGAATTTAATAAGGAAATTGAAATATAATTAAGATATAAATGAGGTATAATTAATGGACTATGATAAAGATGTATGAATTTGGTATGAAGATGTTAAAAGCTGGAAAAATTTTGAAGGAAAAATGAAGGGGTACCTTTGGTTTACCTATCCCATGATTGTTGGAGCTACATAAGCTCCTTCCCAAGATCGTGGGCAATGCTTTGAGTGAAAAAATGTGTTTTGTGTGATGGTTAAACCATAAAAGGGTAAGTTGCTTTACTTTGAAGCATTAGGATATGATTAGGGCTTGAAATGAACCTAGGAAGTTGCTTGATTAAGTGATTAAGTGTTTGATAAGTTTAAGTTGTTAATTAAGATTATAAATTACGGAATGGATTGTTTAGCTAGTCTAGTTGAAGTATCTTCTGCATTTGGACATAGGTCAGTGTCAGGATCAATTGTACCTATAAATGTCTTAGTTATATTGTATCAAGAATTGTATCTCTCAACTGCTGTATAATGTACATGTAAATTTTAGAAATGAAATGACATTCAAGATTGTATATATTTGTAAATGAAATGGGACAAAATGATTGTGAATGAAATGATTCAAAATGAAGATTTGAAATGCTTTTGATTTGAAATAAATAAAATATGTAATGAGTTGATATGATGCTTTAAAAATTTGGAAATGTGACCGTCTTAACATGTTATTTTGTAGAGTATTTTTTTAAATATGCTTCAATATGTCGAGCATATGCTTTATGATAGTAGTATGTTACAGCATCATTTTAAGCATAGTATAAGAACTCATTCAAGACAAATAGTCTAGCCTAAATCTTTGCTATGATTTGGAATCAGATTAAGGATATCTTGAAAAGGAAGAAGAAGCTATAATAGAATTTAAAATATGATGAAATAGAAAATTTTTTAACCTTCTAGATAATAAGGATACAAGGCTTCGTCGATTTTTCTTTCCCTTTTAGATTAGGTTGTTAATTGATTATATAAAATGAGCAAAACTTGATTTTAAAAATGGTATACAAATATGAAGTTTTAAAAAAGGCAAATTTAGATTTTAAGGTCAAGACTATCTAATAAAATTTAAAACATTAAAATCATTACAATAATTGTGAAAAATATAAAATTATTGAATCATTCTAAAATTTTTAAACTATTTCAAAGAACTGATTGTCAGTTTTAACCTCTTATTAACTTATCTTAAATTTGGAATTAAAGATATATAAATTATTTAAAAAAACAAAAGAGAATTTACATATCATAATTAAATTTGTATATTGCATATTCAAAATTTTAATTTCATATAAAATTATTTGTATCAAAATTTTATATTACCGCATAACTACAATAGAAACTATGTCTTGATTAACATTAAGTTAAATTCTTATTTTCTCCCTTCGTTCAATCATGAGCAGGAGCATTGTTCTAACCGCAGAATACCCTCATTTTTTAGGAAAGAAAATTTACTTGTCAAGAGCTGGATTTGAATTAACACCTCTAGACTGAAAAGACATACTTAATGAACTACCTTTTTCTCGATTGGTGACGGCCACTCGGTTCGTCACGCAACGGATGGCTACGTCCGGTGGTCGGAGGTACTTTTCAGAGGAAAGATTTCCGAATGAGAAATAAAGATGAATATTCATTTTCATATGAGTCCTATCTTTCTTGGTTGAAAGCCATGGATTTCTTGCATCATTTAAAACATGACTAGGGTATCTGTTAACTATTATATTTGCCACTTGACATACTAATACCTAGCTAACCTAGATATACGACACTAATTACAATGGTCTAAAAACAATTATAACATTAAAATATAAAGTCGTTAAAAGTGTTTATATATATATAAATATATAATAACCGATTTTTAAGGTGCAGAAAGTGTAAGGTTTTAAAGGGAGAAAAGGATAATTCCGGTTCGAAACATGAGTAGCTAGTAGAGTTCGAAACATCGAAAACAATTCAATACATGATCTTTATATCATTCTAAAACTTCTACAGTTTTTTTAATCATCGTATTTCCAATTCCACCTCTTATTAGACATCCTAATTTTGTGATTAGTATGTACGGATACATAATAATTAGTTAAGACATATATATTACGATATAATGTACCCGAACTTTTCAACAACTCATTTCAATCCAGATGTTTGAATTATTAAAGTAAAACCTAAGATTGTACTATATTTCAATTCTATAATAGCCTAAAACTAGCTAAATCATGTACATTGTATCAAGTTTTTAATGTTATATAAAAAATGGTTTATCTTGAAAGTTCAACCTATTATACAATGACCACAACTAAATTATATATGTTTCACAAACTGAGTGGAAACAATATTTAATTTCAAATCGGTGCTATATGAAAATACAAATTTTCTTGCTTGAGAACCATAAGTAAGTTTCTTACATCATTAAAAAGAAACCAAGAAAAATCTGTTTCTATATATACATGTACATACGCCACTTGATTCCATTGTAAGTCGCAGCACCTTGAACTTAGAAATACAAAGACAAACCTTAAAATATAAAGTCGTTAAAAGTGCGTTAGGCTTTAGTAGGTCCCATCAGAAGACCGGATGCTTTTGCGTGTCATCTTATACTGAGTCCCTCTTAAACCCCGATTCTAAAGAATTAATTGATTAAATAGTTTTGATCTTGAGGTTCCTTCTTTCTGTGATCAAAGAAAAATAGTCATGTCACCCCTTTTGGGATATGCCACGTACTCTAACCTAACCCGAGTATTGGTAATAACTTCGTTGCTTGTGTGTAGCGTAAACTGTACTGAAACAAGGCAATCTACGTAGCTTATTATGTGCCTTCTTCAACAAGTGAATGTCATATTTTAGGTTTAATTACTTTATGTAAGTGGTAGCATGGTTACTAAAATACCCTCCAAGCAGCAAGTATATGTAAATAGAAAACACAGTAATTGCATCGGAGGATTATGTTAAAATAATGATCAATCCTTAACAAGTTATGTCGTAGGGATTATGATGATCATGAAATAGATAGATGGATAGACCTGCTCCAGTTGACTTGCATGGCCCTTTGAAAAATTAGGATACGTTTCCTTCCAGAAAGGAGGCAGGTTATGAACAAATTTTAAAATCAGAAAGGAAATAAAATTGCAGAACCAAAACCTAGTTACTACAAAAAAAAACAAATTATGAGGAGAGGAAGGAAGGAAAATAAGAGAATCAGTTCCATCGAAATTATAAATTTAGAAAGTTGAATAATTGATGAAAATGAACAATTAATTAGATGGAGTTGAAGAAAGGAAAGCAACTAATCTTAATGTTTTATACCAATTGACGACAATTTTCAATTAGGCGTGAACACTTTCTAAGCATTTTATAATTTGGCATAACGTTGTAAAATTGTTTATGGTAAAGCTCAATTACAAATCCTGACTTCTGTTTTTACTAGCCTAAATTTGGAAGCTATTAGGGCATGCTTGGAATTTCCCATTGTAACATAGAGAACATGTCGAGAGAAAAGCTTGCATGGTACGGCTGTCTATCCTCAGACATGATCACTCTATATAAACCAGCATTGATCCTCCCCCTTGTCTTCCAGCATCAACCCCCTCCCTACCCTATCTTTCTCAGCTGCTTAAACTGTATTGCACACAGGTTAGAAACCACTTCATTTCCTCAACTAAAACAACTCATTTAATGGACCTGAAGGACAGTCATATGTTTTGTATTTGTTCAAATGTTGTAACTTGTTAGTAGTTTTCTGTGTTACAGGATGCAGCAGATGATGAAATCAACAACTCAAGATGAAAATGTACCGAAGAAAGGACCATGGACGCCAGAAGAAGACCAGAAGCTAATCGATTACATTCAGAAACACGGTCATGGAAGTTGGAGAGCACTTCCGGCGCTTGCTGGCCTCAACAGGTGTGGTAAGAGTTGTAGGCTTCGGTGGACTAATTATCTGAGGCCTGATATTAAGAGAGGCAAGTTCTCCGAAGAAGAAGAGCAAATTATCATCAACCTCCACGCCGTTCTTGGAAACAAGTAATAATGATACTTCGTTTAAGTTGATTTTCAATTTCCTCTTTGATCAACATAGATTAACTTTTATCTAAAAGAACTTCATAGGGGGTACTACTGCGGTACGATATAGATATAAACTTATAATTTTGCAGCCACTCGTAAGGAATACCCTACAAAGTTAAGTGAAAGTTATGAGTGAATTGAATATTATATGATACTAAACTCTTTGTTTTTGGCTTTCACTTGCAGGTGGTCGGCTATAGCACAGAATCTTCCCGGCAGGACGGATAACGAAATCAAGAACTTTTGGAACACACATCTAAAGAAAAAACTTCTCCAAATGGGAATCGATCCAGTAACTCACAGGAAAAGGACGGACCTTAACATTCTTGCCAACCTACCTCAGTTGCTGGCTGCTGCTAATTTCAGCAATCTCATAAGTAATCCTTGGGAAAACGCACTCAGATTACAGCCAGATGCCACACAACTTGCCAGACTCCATATGTTGCATAATATACTGCAAGTTTTGAGCTCGAGTCCGCCTTCCAACCTGGACGCTCTCAACTTCTTGGGACCAAATTTTCGTGACCATCAGCTGCAAGAGTACCTTAGAATGCAAGCCGAGGGACTTCTTAGCAGTGGTCAGACTGTTTTGGAAGCGAAAGACATCGGCCATATTCAGTCCAATAACACCCAAAACTTAGAAATCACTCCTCAAACCCTTTTTAGCGACTGTCATTCCATGAAGGACACAAAAGTTTACGCCAACAGCAACAATCAGTATGGAACATCATTTGCTGTTCCACAACCAACTCATCTTCCTCCTTTGGTTCCAGCCTCACCTGAGTGCTCGACAGTGAACCAAATGGACGACAAGATTAACCCAAATGATATTTCTAACCACTCTTCAACTTCAACCACCTTTGAAGCATGGGGAGATTTGATGGACGATGAGGCAAGTGAAAATCTGTGGAAGGATATCATTGAGTAAGTTTTACTTCACGCCGTTCTTCTCACTATAAGCTTAAAGTTAACTGGGACAGATATACTTATTTCTTGAATTTCTCAAGCTAATTTGCAACCACTAATATCTGTTGCAGCCAAGCATCTTCTCAACCATGGTCAATATCTTAATCAACGACGAGCTTCCGAAGTCATTATATTAGGTGACGGAGAACAATACAATGTATGTTTACAGATATCAGAAGAATTGAGCTTGCTAGATGTACTGATGTCAAACTGAAAATTTTTAATGTAAATCTTTTTCTTTTTCATACTCCCCACTTATGAAGACTGTATGTAGGCTAGCTTGCATATTCTTCCTTTTTTCTTTTTCATCTAATGATCGATACCTTCCCCAAAAAAATTGAAGGATGTGACCACAAAAATCATGGTTCTACATCTGAATTGGTGGGCAGAACTTTCCGCCATATCAAATTTTAAAGGTTGCTGCTTAATGCTTATGCCAAAAACACAAAAGAATATTATTAGTAAAACCAAATTAATTTAGTTATAGAAGCAATCCCCTAAACAATTTGAATCTTAATTTTATGGAACATTTATCAGTACATAAAGTATCACTTCATTGGGAGGAAGGAGAAGGGACAAAGGACAGTGACAAGGAGTGACTGTAAATGAATATTGAAACGAGTTAGTCGTAGATAGCTTGTATGAAACACGAAACTGAAATGTGAAAAAGACCAATCTTCTCCAATTAGAACGTTGTTTGACCTTTAATAAAGGACAAGACAAGCTGATCATTTCAAACATCTAGTATATAACGTGGGTAGTCCCCAAGCCGAAGATACAATTGCCAGGGCCAATTTTAATTTGTGCGGACTATTCTCTATGCGACTTTTTTGGAATTCGGAAAGTGACATTGCAGCAAATAGCTTGTATTAGTGTGATTGCCGAAAAGGTGAACTTAAGACAACCCTCGGTTACTAAACCGGTATGAAGCTGTGCTATATGTAGATATATTTGCCTTTTATATATAAAGTCAACACTTTTTGTTACCAATTAGGTATGGATTTATCCTTGATAGAAGCTATTATGTGATAAGCAACTCCTACGTCAACCTAGCCATGTCTCAGCCTATCTCCTTTTCTTTCTGGAAATGAATTAAAGCTTGATGCGGTTAATCTTTTTGGGAATATTGTGGCAGAAAAACATAGGAACTCTGACGCATAAAATCAATTTTGTAGTCACTAAGATATTCAAAGTAGTTTGTAGCTAGCCTTTAGGTGATGAAATATTTACAAAAAAAAGGAAAAGAAGTGTATATATATATAAACTAACTAAGCACAAAGAAGTCCCAAGTTACAAGCTACCGCATCGTCCAAGGCGCACATATGACATTTAGTAGGTGTTAAATTGACCCTCTAAATACAACTAACCTACCTACCTTGCCAAATATGCTTATATTCCAACCTAAGGATCCGTGTCATGGTAATTGCAATTCTTTACATGTTGCTGTACACTTGCACATAATTATTTATCAATGCATCAAAGACAGAACAGCTTTGTGATTGGTAAAATAACAACACATCACTAATGTTTGTTATGAAAATCCCATAATTGATGTGCAGTGTTTCAGCTGCTGTAACATAACCTTTCCTTACATAGCACTGGCTTGACCTTGGAAACAATTAAATAACACTAGGTTTCTTGCAATGAATTCGGCTTGCTGTTGTTTCTTTCCCTCGTTTTCAATTGTCTGAATCAATCTTTTTGTCTTTCATTAAGGGCAAGCGAATTTCATGTTTTAGCTACTTGCTTCAGAGTGTCTTCCTCACGTACGCCTCTTGGTCCTTTTCAAAATGCATTTTCTAGGACTGCATTTCAGGAGGTTGATGGCAGATCAGATCACAGCTCGACGGGCTTCAGCCAGACCTTGCAAAGTCCTTGTACTCGGACCAAACTCACCCACCCAACTTTGAGGCCTCCGGATCATAACACTTCGTGGTCAAGCCTCCAAATTTTGAAATGATTGTCAATTTTTAGGGTAAAAAGATTTGACTTCCATGTGATTTTCTTCTTTCTACCATAATCGCTCATTCAAACGCAAAATTATCTAGACCCTTCTTTTGTTAATTTTCTCTATTAGAAATATTGATGGAATACACACAATTTAGAATTTTTCCATATAAGCAAACCAAACTGAAAAAATGGGGTATTGGGAAATTATCCAAATATATTCGTTAGTGACATATAATTAATATATTAATCATATATTTATTATTTTATATAACAATAAGTTAAGTTTTTATTGAAATTTCGTTTACTATATACAAATACTAATAAATGATCATTACTTTATCACTTATATTTTATATTTTATATATAATTAATAATTAATAATTAATTTAACTTATTTTTATTTTATAACAATTCATATTTTATTGATTAATAATAAATATTCATCATATTTTATTAATAATTATAGGAAAATTAACTTAATATTGTAATAAATTAAGTTTATTATTATAATAATATTAATAAATAATGGATTTCTCACTTTATTATTCAATAAAATTTTAAAATTATAAAAATTATTCTTAGAAGGTAGATCTAAAAGAATCAACGAATTGCAAATAAACTTGAAAAAATTAATTATGTGAATTATGTGAAACAAAAAGTCTACATTGTATTATTCGTAAATTCTTACAAAAATCCCATTGTTATAGAGTTTATAGCATTATAAATATTTTATAATAATAGTAATCGTTTAGCACTTGCAATAAGTTCTCATGAAAGAAAAAAAACTTAGTGTAGCAAGTCAATGCGATCAAAAAAATTAATTAGGATTAACCGTAAATCCAACAAAGTAGTAAAATATGAAAATTAATGAACACTAATACTAACATTGAGTCTAATAGATCAATAGTCATTCTTAAAACTACGTATACTAGTATAATATGACAAGAATTTAATCAATAATTATTGATTAACCAATCAATTTTGCATGTTTTAAAACATTATTTATAAATAAAATATAAAAATTCATCATCACGTTTATTAATATATTACTTAATGAATAAGATTTTATTTTATTATGTAATTTATTATCATATAAAATTAATAATCATATTGTTACTTATTAATAAAATATGATAATTAACGTTTATTAGTGAATTAAAATTATAAATTAAATTTTTTATACTAATTAAAATAAGTAATGACATGAAAAATATAATATATTAATAAAACAGTAAGAGTTTTTAAATTTTATTTTTAATATTAAAATTAGATCAAATTTAATTATTAATTATGGTAAAAATTATAAATAAAATATGAGAAATCAATCATATTTTTTATTAGTACGATTATATGATAAATAAAAACTTAATGACATGTTAATTAATTTTTCTTAACAAACTAATATATTATATTTATTGACAAAATATGATAAGTTAAATTAACATTCTATACTCAATTTTGTTATACTTTTTATTATAAATAATAATATTTAACCGTAATACATCAATAAGTAATTAATTTATTTCATATATAGTATCATTTTAATTTGTTAATTTTCAATTATTCTCTAATGTTTTGGATTTCTATGTATTGTAAATTCGTGATGTTTGTCATGAATCAACATTTTTAAAGAAAAAAGCTAATGAAATGAAGTTTGGAAAATGTTTTATTAAATTTAAAGAGTTTTAAAAAAATGTTAAGTGGTTCTAATGAAAAGAAGAAAACTACAAGAAATGTCATTATTTTCCTTATTTTTTTATATATTTGAACTCGATTTTTACTTAAATTGTCAAGTTTAAGACTAGGTAATTAATTTATGAAATTTTCAAGTATATTTAAGGGAAGAATCTGTCTCTTTATAAAATATAAAAGAAAGATTGCATATAATTGATATCTTTTTGTTAACTCTTGTAAAGCTAGAACCCTTATTCATTGGGATGTTATTATTGTTATTGTTATTTAAAAAAAAAGAATACGGTTTATGCCTCCCAAACATTTGAAGGTATTGGGTTTCAAAAATTCAATCTTATTTGAGACAGAAGCAGTCCAATTGTTTCTAACACTAAATGATCTTTAAATTTTGATAGACAATTCGATGTGCCAAATATGAGAAAAATACGAATACATAACAGTTGAGATGTTGGAGCCATTTAAAAAAAGGTTTTGATTTACCCCAAAATCTGGATATTGAAGGTATTCTCAAATATTAGTAATATTTACCACATTATTCTCAAATATTAATTATAGGAACTATGTAAAGATTTCATCTTCTTCTTTTCTCCTTATAGATTCATTTTATTAACGACTTTCTTATCAAATATAAAAAGAAGGGGTTATAGCAATAGATATCTATGTGCCTACTCCCTTGCTGACTAACTATAATTCTAATCTTCTATGCACTGTAGTTTCTGTTCATTTATGCCCTACAGCCAATCGCTTTGGTTGTAGTTTAGTGATAATATTTAAAAGACATTCTTTACCTTGTACATGTTTAAATGTATATGATAAAGTCCATGGGATAATTATACATTACAAATGAAATTATAATGGGATTATAATTATGAAATTCATATTGTATTCATGTATTATTCCTAAATGTTTCTAGTCATTGTTCTATTAAGATTGGACAATAATAGAACGAAAAAAGACTAACACACGTTTTGTTTTTCCTTATGAAGGAAGTAGTCAATCTCATAGGCTAAAGTATAAAGATACTTAAACAAATGTGTAAGTACTTGCTAGAGAACAGGTTTACTAAAAAAACCCAATATGAGAAATTCATTTGGAACATTACTTGTATGTTTATGAAATTCTCATTGTGATGATTGTATAAATGATCCTTTGACTTGATGACATCAAAGTTATCTTGTATGGGAATTGCTATATTTTGATACTACTCGTGATCTATTTTATCAAAGGTCATTTAAACAGTAGTCATTAGATATAACATGAACTATATAGAGATAGTTGAATGATCAATATAGGATTCATCACCCTAAAGTAATTAGGGAGAATGTTCTATTGTTCTCGATTAATATTGATTCAAAAAATCCTTGGTCGAGATGGAATGATATTTTGTAAACAGTTTACAAATATCATTAATTAAATCAATAGCTAATGGCGGAAAACTAATATAATTGGAATTAAAATAGAGCAGACATTAATTTCATATTTTATGTCTAATTGGAACATTCGTTGATGAAGGAATTGAATTATATGAAAAAATCATGCACAGAAAGGTTAGTCAAAACTACTTTGACATTCTTAAATATTTGGGTGGTCATGATGCGTTGCTAGACACCAATCTTGATCTATGATTATAAATTGTTTAATTGGAGAATT
>JANSVA010000002.1:13899710-13910511 GCA_025504915.1 Erythroxylum reticulatum | reverse complement strand
AATTCTAATTAAAGTTTAATTGAAATTAGTATTTAATTTCAATTAAATTACTAAAACGTCCAAAGCTTATTATAAATTGGCTTAAGCTCTAACTAGCACCTCATGCTTAACCCTCTCTGTAAGAGTTACAGAGTTCTCTCAACCTATTCTGTGGATATCGTTAGAGGTCGAACACTTGTGCGGCTACGATGGTTGTAACGGATCGGTTTCGGAAACGGTTCGAAAAATACAATAAGATAAAAATCAAGTTTTACAATAAGATACGAATTAATTTTTTTTATTTTGATGTGTTAATCATTTTATAGAATTAAATACATCTTGATTTTTGAGAAATCAATAATCATGAAAAAATTTTGTGATTATTCTACTGTAGTTTGAATCAGATCCCGATCTGATTTTTCAACAATTCAACAATTTCAAGCAACTTCGATGGCTTCTATACAACATGTAGACTTGACAACATGTACTAAAAGAAGTATTAACAACATCAGTATAAACTATAAAGGATAATGAGCCGTCTACCTAATGCCCAGGCACGGAGCTCTACTATTAGTCTAAATTCCGAAGAAACAAAAACAAGCTAATATATCTCTTTTACAACCCCACTCAAAAACACTGATATAGAAAGTGAACTCCATTGTTGTCTCCTCCTCCTCACAAACTCTGTTGCTCCATCTTTCGGTTTGCTTAATATCATCCTCTTTCAACAACGATAGAACGTGTTTCTTCAATTTTTTTCTTTTCCAACCAAGATTCTGCTTAAGGGACCCACATTACTCCACTCACTCCTCGTAAGCTTCTTAGTTTCCAAAGGATCAAGATACAACGTTGGTTGGGTGGACATGCCATGGATGCTTTCCTCTATCAAATCTCGGTCGCTGTACGTACGCATCTTCCTCAAATTTGCAGCAATCCTTTTGTTTTCGGCAAGAGACACTGTTGGACCAGCAGGTTCTTGGTTTCTTGGACTGCAAGTATTAGCCATGCACCTCCATGACCAAGATTCATCAAACAGAACTAATGCCACTGAAACTTCCTTCTTATTTGGTGTTGGCTTGAAGGTGGGAGGGTTTGTTCTTGACCTCTTACAGTTCCAAAAAGGCATCGAACTATTAATGTGAAGTTGCCACTTCTCTACACTTTCTCTGTCTACTTCTTCTGGGTTGTGAGACTTCGGATTCTGATCAACGATTTTCGCGGTGGTGGAGGTATCACGATACAACGTTAGTTGGGTGGACACACCAAGTTTTCCTTCCTCTTCCAAATCTTGTTCGCTGTACGTACGCATCCTCCTCAAATCAGCACCAATCCTCATGGTTTCTGATATTTCAAGCGACTGTTTTTGGCCTGCAGGATCTTGGTTTCCTAAACTCCATGTACTCAATGTGGATGGACATGGCCAAGACTCATCAAACAGCACTAATGCTACCGAAAAATCCTGCTTTTTTGTCGTTGGCTTCCAAACAGTACGATCAGGGGTTCTTTGTTTCTTGGTGAACATTCTCTTATACCCACAGTAAATGCAAACTTGCCTCTTTGCAGTTTCGTTTTCTACTTCTATGTATATATAGCGTGGGCGTGGTATAAGAAATCCCCTTCCAGATTATGAATTAGTTGCCTGTTTTAAGGCCATAAATGGTTGACTAGGTTAGAAAATTTTGTTAACTACTTACGGGAAACCCAGTGATTATAGTATTGGAAAATAATTTCAACTTTTTTTAAGAATCTCATTCACAATTTTATAGGTACTGTTTGATTTTATTTATATATATATTTTTACTAATAACTATTATTAAAAGATCTATTACATTTTATTCAAATAGAAATTATCTATAAATTAATACTGATTTTAGTTATTATACATTTCAAGATATTTTGAATTGAATGTAAATTTATTAAATAATTATTAAATTAAATAATTTTTTAAGTTTTAAAAATTAAATTTTAAAGTAATTATAAAATAAAACAAAATTAGTTTTTATGATTTTCATAAAATTTAAAAACTGAAAAAATTCAACTAAAAACAGAAACTGCTGAACTCAGAAACAAAAGCAGAAAGTAGAAACCAAAGTGAAAACATTGATGACCTTAAACTGTAAAACAAATCATCAAATACTAAATGGTACCATCGGCCCACCACCACCTCTCAAATCTGCAGGCGAAAAGTTGTTCGTCTGTTTTGAGGCCTAAAACGCCCGATTCACCCTCAAGTTGAGGGCTGTTTGCTATATCATGTTTCGTGTTAAAGACTTTGGATTAAATGGAGAAGACAAATTCATGTCGCTCGATAGTTGATTTAGTTGTTATTCTAAGTGGGATTCATCACTCTTCATTCACTAACAAGACGAGTACAAGTTAATACCTATACAATCAGAAAATAAATAATAAGCCACCAGAAAACAAGTGCAAGTCCACGGGACTAGAAAGGGCAAAATTTGCAGGAGCATCAGCAATGAGTTACACCTTCTGCATACGCGTGATAGAGAGAACATCGCCTTCATGATTTCAATCATACTATCATTCAGGGCACGGCAAGTAGTATATCTGTCACCATTAACGCACAGTGACAAACCTCAAGTTGAGCAAAACATCTTTAGGCGCTCAATGACATGGAGATAATTGAAGAAAGTTTGAACTTGCGGACTTTAGTAGAGTTCACAGGCTGAAATAGCACTTCAGTACTTGATCTTACAGTTGCCTCCTTCCACTCTGAAGCTGAAGCGCCCTCACTTCGATAATCCCGAGGAGAATACAAAACTTGGAGCTTGGAATGGGCTGTAAAATGTGATGAAATATCAAATGGCACACAATAGTAAAAATGACGATAATATAATAAGAATCTATTCTCAAGTTATACAAGCTGCAGATGTGTTGTCTCATATAAACCAACAAGCACACTTAAAAAGCTTCTGCCAATTGCATGTAGCCTCCGCAGCCCAAAGACTAGAGGACTATTGTCACGAGTACTCTTCTGGCCATCTATGTGTATCATGTCCATGCAATTAGCGACAGGAATGGGTAAATATAATGTGAAATGGCTGGGTTCACAAATGGATCCTTCGCTAAGTAGGCATGACAAGGTTGAGAGGTTGTCCACGAAATTAGGTGATGCAGCCAAATACCCGTACATAATAGCATGGCACGTAAAACACAGCTTTTTAGCAAACATAACAATAATACCATTGAGAGTTGTGGAGCTATTATCGATATAGTATTTTGCTCTCTTCCTGTTCTATTCCTTTTTACTTTTTATTACTGTTAAGCTCAAGATTAGAATTGAGGAGCTCCCCAAACCATTTTATTTCTACTTTGATCGTATAAGCAGAAAATTCTAAACGCATTACCTAGTCCAAACATACTAGTCTTTTGGATGACCATGCGATTGACTTTTGATCTTTTGATGTTCCTCAAAGCCATTATATCTTCTTGCTTTCCTTTAAATTCCACAAAATCTCCCAGGACAAATTTATTGCCTTTAAGCTCCAACCTGCACAAATATAAAAGCAATTCCATACTACATTCAAATGAAAATCACAACCTGATATAAAACCACTGAGAACTGGAAGAAAGAAAATAAACAAAAAGGAACTTCACGGGCTCCACAGGCAGTTCAACCCATAGCACTCAAAGAAGGCCCCAGGTCCATCATAGTTAATCAGTGGAATAACATCAAAACCCATTTGAACTTTTTACAAGCCCACTTGATGAAATGGAAAAAGAAGGCTGAAGTAGAAAGTATTAACATTGAGAAGCACAACATGTGATGAACAGTATACGCCAAAACCACCCAATCCATGCCTGGATAACTCCCATGTGCACTCATGCACAAAGGCATTTTGACAAATGAAAGTGCAAGTATACACAACTGCTTTGTGCTTCCAAGTTTGCAACAGATGCATACATAATATCACTTTCTAGCATTTAGAAATGTATTCCTATCAGTTAATCCAAGCAACTATAAATAGACTCGGCCCATCCACTTAATGATCTCAAATACAGGAATATTGGATTTCCAATCAGCTTCTGGATATCTGACACTTCTGAACGGCCCAGCTCCTACTCTAGTGGTTTGACTAAAAAATCAATATGAAAAACTAATTCCAATGAATCAATAGACATCAGTCAAAACTAACAAAAATATGCATTATATAGGCAGACTAATATTCTCATTCCATGTATCATAGATTATGCTTATGTATATAATGATTGTCAAATCAACGAGTTATGAAATATAATAGCTTTTCCTAATGAAAACCAAAACACCATGAACATAATTGACTAGCACAATATTTAACAGGGTAACAGCATCCCTGCTTTTGGGTTGAAGAAGCAAACCTGTCCCACATTGGAGCTGTGCTTAGAGCAAAGTTAAGTTTCTGGTGTATGGATTCCTGCATCTCTTTCTTCGCACTCCTAAAAGCACCCTTAATCCAGCCAGATAACATATTTCTTGGTTCTGGTTTCAATTGAACCCACTGATCATACGTTATGACCTCAGATGGGAAATAACTGGAGTGAAGGGTACTACAAGAAAAATACATGTTCATTACATTTAACACAAGTGTGTAAGGATTTCTAATAGAAAACATGCAGGTACAAAAAGATCCAAAGCCAGTATTCCTAACTCCAATGATGAAATAGTATAATAAGCATTCCAAATTAATCATACTTTCATTGACTAGTTGTCACATACATTTAGACTCAAACATGAGGACATCTAACTAAATTGCGCATAAGAAATAAAAAATCCTTAAGTGCTGAATGACAAAACGGTTTAAAACGTAGGTTGAATTGTGTACCATGACATTTTTAGGCCACAGAAAACCATTTCTTGCCATGTTCAAAACTCTCAGGTGCAGATTCTTGAAATTTCCTTATCATGCATCCCATTTCACTCGGCAGCTTCATGCTAATATCTAAATAATATCAGCAGGTCTTCTCAGTTTCAGTACCCAATGTTCCCTAGAACTTCCTAACCAAAATCCCTAATAGTCACACACTCCTACGCCAAATTATCATAAATCTAAACTTCTCTCTATCGCCTCTTGCAAAAGATCATATGGGTGCTCTGATAGCCTGGTGAAACCAGATATGTTGACTAGATTACTGAGGATAAGTTAGGCCAATAAGGAAACAGTTAAAAGAAACAGCAAGTATAAAGATCCAAATTGCAAATGGAAGCTGAGAATCGCCAAAATGATTGATAAGTTTAAACACATACCGGAATCTTGGGTTGGGAAGAACAACTTTGTAAGACAAATATCCTTCTGGTAGAGCAACCCCTCTCTGTTCAAGATACAGTTCAAGAACCGAGGTTTGCTTCTTAATCTCTTCTATCTGAAAAATGAGCGTTCACTAAAATATGATCAGATCATACAGTGGACAAAACAAGCACTAAAACCACGTTAAACCATCATGTTCTTCCAGAAATGTAGATACAACAAGCAGGTGAAATGATTTCATTTGAATTATAAGTCACAAGTTACCAAATAGTCACTTCATGGTAGAGATTCTGACCAGTATTAAATGCAACTGGCAAGGTTTTTGAAAGATCAGCATGTTAACATGATAAAGGATATTCAGGATCATGGATACCCAGAGAAGAACATAATACGCAACTAAAATTCTTCTTTGACATCCAATTATTATGCAAAGTGTAAGGTATAATCATGCACTAGAAACCAGGCAACAGAGTCTCAAATAGGCAAAATATAAACGTGAACAAGAAACCAGTAGAAATTACAACAGTTCTAACACATGCCACCTCATACAATAAAAAAGCAAGCACGGAAGTCACCTGTTTTTGAATTTGCATACATGTAATCGTATAGTCATATGGGGCAAGCAACCAAGTGGCAGCAGGATACTGAAATATTTAGACTAATTTATATAACGAGTGAGAAGAAATTTCGAAGATGACTTACAGGGTCAGAATGCCGCTCTGCTTTGTGCCTTCCCTCTCCCTCACAAACCCAGCTACCATCCCCATTGATCGACACAAATCCATACAGATTCTTGACAGATATCACCACCGCCTCCCTGTAGAGAAGAGTCGAAAGAAAAGCATACCAAATCATAATCTAGTAATTTTAAGCATAATATGCCATCTTCTTGTCGAGCTCAGAAAAGCTTCAGCTTTCATCGGTTCATCAAGCACTAAAAGCAAGAATCATCATAGAAGAATCTCTAAAGAAGTAAAAGGTTTCTTCCATTACTCGTCGACAACCACCTCAACAATAACCCATTAAAGTCAAAGTAGGAAATGCAACAAGAAATTTACTCCGCATTGACTAGGACTATATCAACATTCTGCCTTGAACCGGTATCGGCATCAGGAATCCGGAGGCCAATATACACCTTCCCTCCGTAAAGCTTTTCAAGTCTGGGGTCCAAAAATTGAGAGCACAAGTAAGCAAAAATGTATAAAATTATGGGGAAGAAAAAAGAAAAGAGAAGAGAAGCCGCCTGAAATATTAAGAATACCGATTAGCGACGTTGAAAATAGCGTTGGTATCCGAGGACTCGACTTCCAGAACGTCGTCGTTGTCGTAGAAGAAGCAACGGAACAACTTGTAAACGACAAGACCGCACAGGATCTCCACCCACATGATTCAGCCAAAAAATTATGCCTCTCTCAATCAAACGAAACTAAGCGAAGGTAAAGGAACGGTGAAATGGATATACTGCATTCTAAATCTAATAAACCTAAAAAGTCATTCAACAATAGTATAGTACCGCGTGGAATAGCGTAAAGCAAAGACGCTGACGCTGACGCTGACGAACTTACGAACTACGCAAAGCCAAACCAGTCTTCACTCGTAATTAATTGTAATTTTCTGTTTTTCACCATTAAAAGAATGCCTTGATTGCAATATTTGTTTTGTTCCAGAAACTTTTTAATTAGAATAAAATATTTTCATTCTTTTTTATCAAACTTTAACTTAACAATTTCAAATATTTTTTTTTAATAGATGATTATAATATAGAGGACATGTAACTTATTTAAGCTAAACTAAACTTATTTCTAGAAGCCTATGTAATCTTCTATTTCTTTTAATCTGTTCCTAACAGTGTCATAGCTTTTCATCCACAAATTTCACTCTGGCTCATTTATTTATTGTAAAAGTTGTGGCTGAAATTTGTGGTACCGGGTAGGAAGAGGGTAAGCGACACAGAGGATCTTATGCCCCTCAATATACCCATATTCCAATCAACAACATAAATACCATTTTATATTGATCGGTAAGTGTTGTATCCACCTAAAAATAATAATATTTATATTGTTAGTCCTATGTATATTATGAATACTAATCAACATTGATTTTTTGTATTAGATACCAATCGATGCCAAAGTATTGATATTTACTAAAAGTGAAATTTGTAAATTTATAAACCAAATTGAAAAAATTTAAAATACACCAAACCCTAATTTCATCCCTCTCATTCTTAAACTCTTAGATCCACTTCGTATTGGTGACACTCCAAACTCTACTCTTTTTACCTTTTTTTGGAAAGAGATAATAAGCCTAGAAACTACGCAACGCTATGAGGAATTCGAATATCGTACATCAAAAGCTCTTCCAACCCAAGCAGAGGATAAAGCAAGAACGTGAGAACTATTTATAAGACAATGAACATATTTTGCAATAAATTCTGCACACCGATTAGCCTCCCTAGACACGTACTGGATGCTCACCCTCCAATCTCGACAAAGAAGCTCCTGAATACTGTTTAATAGATGCCCATTGTTTGTTCATAGCTTCTCCATTTAGAACTTGATTGATGGCCAATTCGTTGTCAAACTCCACTAAGACATCCCTTTTCCCTTGACTTTAGGCAAAAACACAATTCGTGAGAAATTCTCGTAAACTCAGTTTTAAGAATTGAGCCCCTGTCAATATTCATTGCGAAACCCTCAATCCAAAAACCATTATGGTCTCTCATCAAACCACCCACAGTAGATAAACCATTATTTTGGGTTGATTGCTCCATTCATGTTCATTTTCAAACAACTACGTAGAGGAGACTGCTATTTTATTTCCCTAGCCTGCTACACACCAGTCTGATTAACGGAGCGTTCCTTATGGACTGTATTAATTTCATAACCTCTATTCAAAATGTCTTTGACTTGCATAGACGGGATCAATTCCTTTCTTTGGAAAATATGAATGTTCCTCTAATTCTATATGCTCCAAGCCACAACCCAAAAATAACCCTACACACTAAATCCCCATTTATTTCTCAAACCGTTCCTTTAACAAACTTTAAAGGGCAAAGAAAATTTTTTTGTTCCAATAATCCACGGGCACCAACTGATTCCATACCAATCTTGCCTATTTATAATCACTTAATGCATGAATTAATGTCTCCTCACCCTCTTTACATTTTTGGCGACGAGTATCATGAGTCACATGCCTTCTAGCTAGCTCCCACTCCTTGTTGCTAACCAGAGAAAAGTTTCAATCCTCTCGGGACCTTCCACTTCCAAATTCACTTCCACTCGTTCCTTCTTGTATGCGCTTCATCCTTCATTAAGACTATATACGCTGAGCTAACGATGAAAAGTCCATTAGCAAAATGTCTCCAATAAAACTTGTCCTCACCTTCCTTGAATTGAGGAATCAAACCAAAATTTAGATTCATAAGAATACCATTAGGAAGCCACAATCAAACTTACTACAATGCTAACTCTCGTCCCATTTCACAAAATAACTTACTAGCTTGTTCAAACTATTCTCTGGAATTTCACAAATCACACAATCAACTAGAGGATTCACATTGATCGATCATCTGTCAGTTCCAAACCTGGTAGTGTGGCCATTGTCGAGAGTCCAAGCTAAGCCATCATAAAGTTTGGCCCACAGAAAGTTGATAGCTTACCAAAAAGGAGAGCCTTCTTCTTAATCTCACAAGGCACAAATTCCTGAATTCCATATTTCGCCCTTAAAGCTTGAACCTATAGCTTATCTGTGGAATTAATTAATTGTCATCTAGCTTTCATAATAAAAGCTTCATTCATCACTCGAAGCTTCCTTAAACCCAAGCTGCCGTTCTCTTTGCTTCTCACATATCATCCCACACCACTGAACTTAGCTTTCAAGTACTATGACAAGAGCCCCAGATAAATTGATGAACATACTGCTCAATCTTATCAAAAATATAATATGGTAGTTTAGCTGTTTGCATGGCAAAGAAATGAAAACTTTGCAACACCGTTTTTGCAAACGTAACACGGCCTGCTAGCGAAAGGCTTGAAGCAGTCCAACCCAATAGCCTCTTATGAAATAGCTTTAAAATTCTTGTATAGGTTCTCCTGGTGATTCTACCATGTAGAATCGACATGCCCAAGTAACAATTTATATCACCTGTTACCTGAAAACCAAACCTTTTAATCAGCTCTGCTTTTAACTGCTGCTTAACATTTCTTGAAAAGAAGACTACTATTTTAGCCGTGTTGACTCTCAGCCTTAATTTACTACAAAAATCCTCCACTAACTTTTTAACAATCCTTACTTGCTCTTTGGAGGCTTCAGTAAAAAGCAAAAGATGATCAGCAAAACATGATAAGACATAGGAGGGCTCTTACTATTAAAGCGAAAAGGATTCCACTATCCATTCTCCACAGCTCGAACAAGTTATTGTGCCAGTCTCTATATATATAATACAAAAGGATATAGCGATATAGGATCACCTTGATGAATTCCTTTCCTCATAACAAAAGAATTAGAAACTTCACTATTAATCAAAATTTTCATGCTTGATATGTCACTCCCTCCATAATTATATTTATCAAATCTCCAAGAAGTCTCCCTTTACTTAAGGTGTCATGTATAAAATCTCATGAAAGTATGTGATACGCTTTTGCCAAATCCACCTTAATTGTCACAAAATCCTTTGTCCTAATATTTTGTCTCATAGAATGAATAACTTCTTGGGTAAGGATGATAGTATCCATTATTTGTTGTCCATACACAAAACTCGTTACGTTGATCCTATAATCGAAGGAAGCACACCTTTTAATCTATTAACAATCACTTTGGAAATTGTCTTGTAAATAACATTACAAAGATTGATGGGGGCGAAAAAACTTTATAGAATCAACTCTTTTGGAATTTTTTGAGCTCTAAAGATCTCCGTAAATAGATGGACCTACCACACTCTTAACATTTTTGGAAGAATATAGGACTTATTTTGTCTAGTCCTAGAGCCTTTATTGGCTTTATACTGAAAATATCACTCCTTATTTCCTCATCTGTAACCATCCACTCCAAATTCTTCATTGCCCCATCATCAATATTAGGAAAAACACTGACCATTCCCTCTTTAATAGATACGTCTGTATTAAGAGTAAATAAATTAATAAAATACTCAACAATATGTCTTCTCAATTTATCACCTTAGAGCACATTTCCCCAACTATCCTTAAAAGCATCCCCTATAATAGTTCTTTCTTTCTGGATCACTTTATGATGAAAAAAAGATGTATTTCTATTGCCTTTTTGCAATCCAGTCTAAATGAGAATTTTGTTGCCAATAAACTTCTTCCTGAGCCAGCACAAGATCCAACTCCCCCTTTAATTCATCTTCCAATTTATCAAGATTGTACATCTTTTGCAAAGCTAGAGCTCTTTAAACACCACCCAAACGATGCATCAATATTTCTTTCCTTTTAAAAATATTACCAAACTTTTCAGCATTCCACCTGGATACTTCTTCAACAAAATATTTCATGTTATTGAGATAATCGTCATTTACATTCTAAACTTTCCTCGTAAAACCCATAAAGCTATTATCCATCAAC
>JANSVA010000002.1:13853030-13895026 GCA_025504915.1 Erythroxylum reticulatum | reverse complement strand
ACACTTGTCAAGTGTCTAGGCTAGCTAAATGTCCTCTCTTTAGGCTAACAAATGTCACTTAGTTCCTAGGCCATTTGTCACTTAATTCTACTACCATATGTCACTCAATTTATAGGCTTACTCATCCTAAATTTCCACATGTCAATTTGTTTTGTTACTTGAAAATTTTCCTAGTCTAAATGTACATTTTAATCCATAAATATTCCAATTGTGACAAATAACTCCAAATTACTAATTGTACTTTTATTGATGAATCAAAATACAAGATATTAGAAATGCACAATCATGTCATAATTATTTTGAAACTTTCATACCTGGAACATTTCAATTGAGTGCAATTTTTCTAAATCAAAATTCATGTGTATATGCTCATATCCTAAATGAATTGAGGTTTAATGATGATGTTCTTGAATCAATATTAATGTGATTTCTTTTGATGTCAATACATTATGTACTGTGATTATTTGTTAAATTTGCATGATTTGGTAAGAAATCGAGAGAGTGAATCAATAGTACAATTATTAGATTAGGTAATGAGAGTTAAACAATCTAATAGACCATACAAATAATCAAATCAGTAATTTATATGAAGAGAGATCTCATATGAGGACCCGATAGTCTATTAGAGGGCTTAAGATCTAATTAGATATGTGGGCTTGATGTTAATTAAAAGATTGCCAATTCCATAATTCAATTAGGGTTTATAATTTAGGGTTTCATGATTATAACTCGAGAGAGACTTCAAAAGTCTATGACCGATACCGTATTAACTTAAAAGTAATTATGTTAGTATTTGATGATAGGATAAATCACCCTTCTCATAATCAGCTAATCTTCCTTATGTGATTTTGATTCTTCATTGGTGGTGCTCAATTTTGATTTCTTTGTGTTAATTTTACAATTTCATTTTCAATCAATCTATATTCGCTCATTTACTTTTCCGTTTAGTTTTTCTTTTCATTTTAACTATCCTATGAGACTTAGAAAACTTAGAATTCAGTTAGTCACCAACTCCTCAAGGGATCGAGACTATATATACTACACTCGCGACTTGTGCACTTGCAATATATTGAGGGATAAGAAATTGTAAAACGTGCCCACTTGATCAAGTTTTTGGATCTATTGCTAAGGGAGTTAGTAGGATTAGTTTAAATCTTTTAGTCTAAGGAGTTTTCACCACTTTTGTGTTAGTGCATTTGCATGAACACAAAAGTTACTAGAAATTTAAGTCAGATTGTCGAAACATTAAAACTTGACATTGCCTGGTTGAAGTGAGAAATGTAAAAAGCTAGACATAAAGAAGAAAAGAATACCAAAGCAACAATAGACGAGGAATTTCATTAAGAGTTCTAGCGAGGAGGAATCCAAAGGAACCAATCGTAGACCCTCATGGATTTCATGAGACCTAGATTTAATGCAACCAATCAAGGTGTCGCTAAACCACCTATTCCAGTAGCTTCGTTTGAAATAAAACTAGCTTTATTAACATGTTGCAAACTAAGGTTAAATTTATGGACTAACTAATAAGGATCGTAATACTTATATAGTCAATTTCTTAGAAATATGTGATACTTTCCGATATCATGAGATGTCAGAAGATACTGTTAAGATGAAGCTCTTCCCTTTCACAGTAAGGAACAAAGCTAAGGCATGGTATCACTCACTAAGTCCCGTGAATGTTACAAATTGGGAACAATTAGTGTGATCATTTTTAGATAGGTACTTCCACCTCACGAAGACTACAAGGATAATTAAGGAAATCACAATCTTTCAATAAAATGATAGGGAGTGTAACATCCCGTTCCCCTATTAAGAGTTAGAATCCAAAAATACGGTATATGTGAGATCAATGAGAGATTAAGAAAATTGAATTTTTCCTGCTCATGCATATTGTTAGCATACATACACATGAATTTGAATTTTTGCACATATTAAAATGATTGTACATGAATTCATTGACATGCCGGGTATAATTGTCTATAAATGTGATATTAATGAGAATTGTGAAATTATTGTATTGAAATTTTAATTGGAAGGTGTAGCTGTTAATTTTGAACTCTGGTGAATTTTAGGATTTATTTCTAAAAATGTGGATATAATTGTACTAGGAAAAATGTCACTTGGCAAGTAAATTGATGCATGGAAAATAGAGATAGGAAACCAAATGATATTGGAGAATTGTTAAAAATGACTTTATAACGAAAAGATGGGATTTAACAGAATTAGTTCAAATAGAACTAGTTAGTTTAGGGAAATTAGCTAATGTCTTCAGAAGTGGACAAGTGTCCAAGTTTTTAGTTAAAATTTCTTAACCTTGAAAGACCAAGTACTGTATTATTGTTTTCATCTTCGTCATAGCCTTTTTCTCAAGTTTTTCTTTAACACAGAGTTTTTCATCAAAAACTCCACCACAGTTAAACCTTGTTTCATCTGTCTTTTTGCTACTCCCACTTCGGTTTCCTTCCCTTTGCCTTAAGAAAAACCGAAACTTGCCAACCCCTAGAAGGTGTACGTGAGTTGCATGAAAACTAGGGATTGTTGATATTTGAAGATTTTGGAGTTTTAACAAGTAAGTATCTTATTAATCCTTCTGAGAAGTATGAATATGAGATAAATTTGATGATTTATTTGACATTGCATAATCATGACAATAGTGGGCATTTTCATTAATACTGTGTAAATAAGATGAAAATCTAGATATATTATCATTTCATATTTGATGATTATTCTGTTATAAGATAGTGTAGAAATGATTTTTGGGAGTTAAAAGAGTAATGAAAATGTGTATGGGATTAGTGTAAAAATTTATAAAAGATGATATTCAGATATGCTCTGTTTCTCTTCACTATGAATGTATGCATATACGTGAATATGTGACTGTTTTTAGAGATGACCAAAAGAATGAATTTAGAGTTGAAAATAGTTGTGAAATGATGATTTTAGATGGGAAAGATTGTTTAAATGATATTTAGAGGAAAAGGATTAAGAGAATGCAGAAAAAGAAAATATAGCAAAATGATAGTGAAGAAAGTGCAGAGAATGGTGAAATGCGTGAATGACTTTTCTTCTGTTCTTGATGATTTTGTTTAAGCATGGATTTTTGAATTGTTTGCGAATGTTTTGAGCTGAATGGGAGTTAATATGGAAAAATAAAAATGGATAATGTAAATGGAAGGAAAGTGCAGGAAAATGAAAGGAGAAACACAGAGAATGAAAAGATAAGTTAGAGAAGTGGGTTTTGGTCTGAAACTTCCATGATTGAACTGTATTGATCTAGAAAAATTTTGACAAAATTGTCTACATGAAATTTGAATATCTTTCCTTTAACTTTTTATTGATATAAAGCATGAAATTTTTGGAGATCTGTACTGAAAGTTATGTGGGTTAGAAATGAGGGAGGTTTGAAGAGGACGTGTGCGACTAGGAAAGTAGTGATCGTGCTTAAGCACGATCTTAACCCCGCTCCTATACACCGAAAGTCGAGATCGCTCCTCGTCTCAATCGCAACTTCGATTATTTTCACTAAATTTTGTGATAGATATATACTATTAACCATGCAAATGTAATACTATAGTCCTTGGATGTTTGTCATTGAACAATTATTTAATTGTGTTCAATTGGAGATTTGCATAATATGAATATGTGATAGTACATTGTTTATGTATCAAACTGGACCAAATTGAGAATGGTTGTTTTATACTGTCTATTAAAACATATTCTTGAGGACATTAGAAATAAGATTTATGTTCTTAATCTTGATTTAGTTAGTATAAGCAAATATACATTGTCTTTTGCTTTAATTCATTAAAGAGTGAGTTTTAATTATCGGGACAATAATACTCGATGAATTGGGTAAAGGCAATTTGTATTTGTAAAATATTAATTAATGATAGAATCCATGTCTCGATATAGAGAATGATGATGCACTTTAAGTAAGCTTATAAGGTTTCATTGTGTAAACCCTGCAGGTGGATTTTTAATCCAACACATGAAATAAGTTAAGCGACAATCTTAAAGATTAAAATTATTATTTAAATAAATTGTCAGTAATTTATTTTGTTTGATAAGCATCTGTAATCTTAAAATGGGGAACATAATTTATTATGTTGTGGAAAGTTAAAATTAATGAGTTCAATCATAAATTTTTAGTGGAATAATTTATGATTAATTATAATAAGAATATACTAGTCTTGTATAGATTCTTATTATAATTTTAGTTTTATTAATTTTTCCCTGTGGTCCCTGTCGTGCCTTAATTGTTTGGACCATACGTGTGTTACTTGTAATTTAAATAAGCAACAGATTATTTTAATTAAAAAATTTTGTTTATTAATATTTTAAATTAAATAGAAAAATTTGTTGATTTAAATTACAAACCGCATATAAAGAAAAAAACTGTATAATCTTATTAGTAACTTCTTATTCTGAAAGGAGAGGTTTTTCAATAGATATAAGCTTTTCTTCCTATCGAAGAGGGGTTAGATGATTATTGGAAAACATAGAGAGAAAACAAAAACTCCCTGGAAATCACATGATCTATTCTTTCTACCCACCCAAAAATAAGGGTTTACAGAAACAATTAAGGTTACACGACACAAGGTTGTAAGGATAAGAACATTTGCAGAAAGAAGTTTTTGTGGAAAGATGATCAGTTGGCAATTTTGTGCTTAAAAGGTTTGTCTTGTTTCGATTCTTATGATTGGCTTACCTGTATGTGTATTTCTGATCCTGGGTTGCTTCCACTGTGAATACTGTTGATTCCATCAATTGGTATCAAAGACCTAGAAATATGTATATAGGTGGCCTGTCCTTTTTCCATGAATTGTGTTTATGGTTTGTTCTTTTGGATGTTGCCATGAAAATATATGTTTTTGTGTTTCGGAACAAATTTGTTTTATGTTTTTTTCATTAAAAATGTTTTCATTCTTATACAGACAATAACTGTTTCATTTTTCTGGTTTGAAAAATGGAAAAACGATTTGTGTATGTTTAGAATGGAGAATATCGTTTTTTACATGAAAAATGAAACTCTTGTAAATCGTTTTCTTTTTTCACGTTAACCACCTCTTGGCAACGCCTGAGAGATACGTTAAGCAACAAAATGATTTACAAGATTTTCAAAACATCTATATCGTTTTCTGTTTTCACGTTAAGCAACACACCGTTTTCTGTTTTCATGAACAATAATACAAAAATCATTTTCACTCTTGCATGAATCTGTGAGAGATATGGTTTTTTCTATAGACATCATTTGCATGAAAAACATCGGCACTCTCATACTCACTGTTAAACGAGAGGAAGCAGAAAATGATTTTTTGTATTAACATGAAACATGAAACTCTTGTAAATCGTTAATAATAATAAGCAAAATGGCAAACGTTTTGTGTATATGGAAAATGGAAAACGATGTGTACGTGGAGAATGGAGAATATCTTGCTTTGCTGAACATGAAAAGTGAACATCATGTGCATCATTTTTCATAAAAACGTTTTTGTTGGAAATTTTTGTATGATTACCATCGTTTTCTGTTTTCATAAGAGAGTGAAAATGTTTTTTTTGTTAAATAATTTTTTTTACAGCAATTGGTTTTGTCTTCATCGTGAGGAAGACGATGACTTGGCAAGTTTTCTGGATGGTCTTTCAAGTTTTAAAAATTTTCAAACAAACCCCGAAAAAAATTTCAAAATGGTCCCAAAAGTTTTTTGTGTTTATAAACAGTTAATTTTTTCTAAGGACCTGGATGTTTCTAAGTTTTTCAAACAAGTCCAAAAAATTTTCATCTTCGCCTAGAAAGTTGCTGTTTTGTTGCAAAATGATCTAAAATATTTCTTACTTTTGAAAAATGACCTAGAAATATTTTTTTAGTTTTGCAAATTAAATTCTTTGTGAATTTTTGAGTTTTTTTATAAATTCTTCTGGAAATTTTTTGTTTATTAAATAATACAGTCAAATAGAATTTATTTTTTAAAAAATAAAAGAAATTTAGGTGTTTTCCATTACTTGCTCGTTGTGACTACTTACATATTCTTTCCCATCGACAGATGATATGTGTTTGTGTATCACTAGATCTAGTCTAGTTTTGTTTATATTATTTTAACTCTCCATCTGAGTAATTTAATTAGGGGCATGAACTAGATGCAATGGTTTTTCACTTATAATAGTTTTCTGGCATGTTTCTCCCATTGAGTAGTGCATGTCAGATATTTTACTATTTATGCATGACATATGGTTAGTTTAATTTTCTCATCGAGATTGTTGTTCATAAATGTCAGATATGTATAAGTGAATTTTAAGGTCATATTTTTTTATTCAATTATGTGTTAAAATTCAGAAAATATTATTTTGATATTTTGCCTAATCTCTGTTGAATATGATATCCTTTAATCCCTAGCCAACATCCTAACCTGAAACAAGCTTGAGGGTCCTAACTATGTGGATTGGAAAAGGAATTTGGACATTTTACTTACTGCTGAAGAGTACAAGTTTATGCTCAGTGAGGTATGTCTTGAAAAACCCGGTGAAGGCGCCCCTGAAGAGGTTACCAAGGCTTACCAAAAATGGGTTAAAGCTGATGAGATGACGCGATGTTACATTTTGGCATCTATGTCAAATGTTTTGCAACATCAGCTTCAGAAGATGGACATAGCTTATGACATCTTAGAGAATCTCAAAGAGATGTTTGGAGTCCAGAATAGTGTAGCCAAGCAGAATGCACTTAGGGAGATTCTTACTTCTAAAATGGAGGAAGGAATTCCTGTTAGAGCCCATGTCTTGAAGATGATAAGTCTTCTAAATGACATGGAGGTTCTTGGTGCTGAGGTTGACAAGGCTACTTAGATTGAGAAGGTCTTGAACACTCTGCCAGCTAGTTTTTAGCAGTTTTGTTTGAATTATAACATGAATAAAATGGATTTTACTCTATCTAAGTTGTTGAATGAGCTGGTAATTGCTGAGACTATTATTAAGCAAGGAGCTGCACTGATTGTGCTTAATGTTGAGCGAGGTTAGTCATCTGCCTAGAAAAAGAGTAAGAAGAAAAAGACTCACAAGCTTAAGCCTAAAACAAATGGTGTAGCTAATAGTGTAAATGGTGTTGTGAAAAAACCTAAAGGCAAGTATTTTCACTGTAAGCAACGAGGTCACTAGAAGCAGCAATGTCTAACCTGGATAGTCAAGAAAAAGCAAGGTACATCTCTTTTTTGTTTACTAATTGTTGAAACTTGTTTAGCGGTATTAACTACACTCCAATGGTGTGTAGACTCAAGAGCCACTAATCATGTCTGCAATTTTTCGCAGGGGTTTCAAGTAACATGCCAGTTAAGTGAAGGAGAAGTGAGCATTTTTTAAGGAGATGGCACCGAAGTTGCAGTTTTAACTATAAGGAATGTTACTTTAAATTTTAAGAATAATAGAATATTGCTATTAAGGGATGTTTTGTATATTCCTTCAATTAGAAGGAGTTTAATTTCTGTTTCTAGTTTGAGTAAGAACGGATATTCAGTTTGTTTTAATGAATTTTATGATAATTCTGTCGTTATTAAATTTAGAAAACAAATCATTTGTTCTGGCTCATTAATGGATGATCTATTTATTTTTAAAGATACACCTAAACTGCAACTTAATTCTGAAGTAAATAACTTTGATGTCGTTGTACCATTAAAAAGAAAAAATCCTATTGAATTCAATCACACTTATCTTTGGCATTTAAGGCTTGGTCATATTAATTTAGATAGAATTTCTCTGTTGGTGAAAGATGGACCTTTGAGTTCATTGAAAGTGGAGGCACTACCAACCTATGAATCCTGTCTAGAAGGTAAAATGTCTAAGAGGTCTTTTCCCTTAAAAGGTAATAGGGCCAATGATGTTTTAGAACTCATTCATTCTGATTTGTGTGGCCCAATGAGTGTCCAAGCTAGGGGTGGTTTTGAGTATTTTGTGACTTTCACAGATGATTACTCAAGGTATGGATATATTTACCTATTGCGCTGTAAGTCTGAATGCTTTAAAAAATTCAAAGTATTTAAGGTAGAAACGGAGAAGGGACATGGAAAATATATCAAGTCACTACGATCTGATCGTGGTGGCGAATACCTCTCTAGGGAATTCATTGCTTATTTATTAGAATAAGGAATTACTTCACAATTGTCTGCACCTGGTATGCCACAGCAGAATGGTGTAACAGAAAGAAGAAATAAGAAACTTATGGAAATGGTTAGATCAATGATGAGTTATTCAGGTTTGCCAATTTCTTTTTAGGGATATGTAATTAAAACAGTAGCATACATTCTGAGTTTAGTTCCTTATAAGTTAGTACCTCTAACTCTTACAGAACTGTGGACTGGGCGTAAGCCTAGTCTAAGACATGTTCGGATGTGGGGTTGCCTAGCCCATGTGCTTAAAGGAAAAACAGATAAGTTGGAATCCAAATCAGTTTTATGTTTCTTTATTGGATATCCTAGAGGAATGAAAGGTGGTTTATTTTATAGTCCTAAGGATAAGAAGATCATTGTTAGCACTAATGCACATTACCTTGAGGAGGACTATAGTATAAACCATATTCCCAAAAGTTAAACCATATTCCCAAATATCCAAGAATAATAAGTAGGAGCCCCTGACATTTCATTGCTTGTTGGTAATGAAGGGCATGTTGAGGTTCTAGACCATGACCAAAATGTGGTCCAAACAATCATTGACTTGTCGGCCTTACAGCTGTAGCAAGATGAAGGTGTGGCTGGACAGCCTATAGTACTTCGTCATAGTGGGAGAATGAGACGACTACCGGTTCGATATACACTTTTGGGAGAAGCATTTGATAGAATCCCTGAAGAAGTGAAGACCGAACCAGTATGTTACGAAGATGCACTACAAGATAAAGATGCTGGTAAATGGCTTATAGCTATGAAATCTAAGATGGAGTCTATGTACTCTAATCAAGTCTGGGAACTTGTAGAACCACCTAAAGGGGTTAAACCCATCAGATGTAAGTGGATCTATAAGAAAAAGATGGGTGTAGATGGTAAAGTAAAAACTTATAAGGCGAGGTTTATTGCGACAGGGTATACTCAGAAAGAAGGGATCGATTATGAGGAAACTTTTTCGCCAGTAGCCATGCTTAAGTCTATTAGAACTCTTCTATCCATTGCAGCTCACTTGGATTACAAAATTTGGAAAATGGATGTCAAGACAGCTTTCCTAAATGGAAGTCTTGATGAATGCATTTATATGAAGCAACCAGAGGGTTTCATTGCTATGTAAATTGAATAGGTCCATTTATGGACTTAAACAGGCATCAAGGTCTTGGAATATTTGTTTTGACTAGTCGATCAAAAATTTTGGTTTTGATCAGTGTCATGATGAGTCTTGTGTGTATAAGAAGTGGAATAGTAAGAAGGTAGTGTTTCTGGTATTATATGTGGATGATATTTTGCTTATAGGAAATTGTGTAGGTATGTTGACTTCTGCAAAGGATTGGCTGTCTGAGTGTTTTGATATGAAGGACTTAGGAGAAGCTGCTCATATTCTTGGAACAAGCTTATGCGAGATTGTAAGAAAAGGATGATTGGCTTGTCACAAGCACTTTACATTGTATTCTTGCTCATTTCAACATACAGTATTCTAAGAAGGATTTTCTTCCTTACAAGCATGGAATCACTCTATCTAAGGATCAATGTCCTAAGACATCTGAAGGGATAGAGAGCATGAAGGCAGTTCTTTATGCTTTTGCATTAGGAAGCCTCATGTATGCAATCTTGTGTATTAGACCTAATATCTATTTTGCTGTTGGCATGGTTAGTAGATTTCAGTCTAACCCTGGGTGAGAATATTGGACTGCAGTCAAACATATAATCAAGTACTTAAAAAGAACTAGAGATTATATGTTGGTTTACCAGTTAGAAGAACTTGTACCCATAGGTTATACAGATTCAGACTTGCAATCTGACAAGGATTCGCGAAAATCTACCTCAGGAAATGTTTTTGTCCTGGGAGGTGGAGGCATAAGTTGGAGGAATATTAAGCAAACTTGTGTTGCAGACTCCACCATGGAAGCTGAATATGTGGCGGCCTTTGAGGCGGCCAATGAAGCATTATGGCTTAAGAACTTCCTAATGGATCTGGGTGTGGTTCTACCAATTCAATCGCGTATTACACTTTATTATGACTATAGTGGGGCGGTTGCAAACTCGAAGGAGCCACAGAGCCATAAAAGAGAAAAACACATTGAGCGGAAGTATCCCCTGATACGAGACAAAGTTCGAAGGGGTGATGTGGTGGTGATGAAGATTGCATCAGAAAACAACCTGGCTAATCCTTATACAAAGAGCTTACCAGCAAAGACTTTTGATAACCACGTGGAAGGAATGGGAGTTAAAATAATAGATGTATGGTTATGAGTCTCAGTGGGAGATTGATAGATCTATACTATTAACCATGCTAAAGTAATAGTATAAGTTTTAGATGTTTTTCATTGAACAATATTTAATTGTATTCAATTAGAGATTTACATAATATGAATATGTGTTAGTACATTTTGTATGTATCTAACTGGACCAAGTTGAGAATGGTTGTTTTATATTGACTATTAAAACATATTCTTGAGGACATTAGAAATAAGAATTATGTTCTTAAATCTTGATTTAGTTAATATGAGCAAATATACATTGTCTTGTGTTTTAATTCATTAAAGAGTGAGTTTCAATTATCGGGACAATAATACTCGGTGAATTGGGCAAAGGCAACTTGTATTTATGAAATATTAATTAATGATGGAATCCATGTCTCGGTATAGAGAATGATGATGCACTTTAATTAAGCTTATAAGGTTTCATTGTGTAAACCCTGCAGGTGAATTTTTAATCTAACACATGAAATAAGTTGAGCGACAATCTTAAAGATTAAAATTGTTATTTAAACGGTAATTTATTTTATTTGACAAGCATCTGTAATCTTAACAAGGGGAATATAATTTATTATGTTGTGGAAAGTTAAAATTAATAAGGGGTTCAATCATAAATTTTTAGTGGAATAATTTATGATTAATTATAATAAGAATATACTGGTCTTGTATAAATTCTTATTATAATTTTAGTCTTATTAATTTTTTCCTACGGTCCCTGTCGTGCTTTAATTGTTTGGACTACATGTGTGTTATTTGTAATTTAAATAAGCAATAGATTATTTTAAATTAAATAGGAAAATTTGTTGATTTGAATTACAAACTACGTGAGTGATAAGCAGTGTAATCTTAGTGGTTACTTCTTATGCGGAAAGGGGAGAGTTATATACATATACATATACATACATACATACGTACGTACGTACGTACGTACGTACAATAGGTCTATCTTGTTTCAATTATTATGATTGGTTTGCCTGTATATATATTTCTAATCCTAGGTTGCTTCCGCTGCGAATACTATTGTTTCTATCAAGTATCACCCTATAAAAACCAATAAATTCAATAAATTAGAATGAAAAACTTAGATGATGATGATGATAAAACAAATGCTTAAAGTATAGTTATATAAAAATTGATAGTTATATTAAAGAGGGATTATAAGGAGTTAAGATATCTCATATTTGTCATAGTGATACATAAAAATATAGCTTGGCAGTTCAAAATTTAAATATAATTTCAAAAACTTATGGCAATATCATAATGAATTTGATATTCTAACATGTGGTTGCTTTACCAGAAAAGCTATATAATTATCTTCTTTTTAGTTCAAGAAATATGTTCAATTCTTCAATTTTACAAGCTAAATTCTCAAACACATTATTACAATTACTAAATACAATATGAAAAATCAAATATTTCATATAAATGCACAAGTAACATGCAATCAACTTATTGGGATGACCAAGTTTAGCTATCCTTTCTAATTTTGCCAAGACCAACCAAGGCTATTAAGTTCCTTGTGAGACTAGATTTTTTATATGAAGCTATTAATTTAATTTTAATGTATTAATTTATTATCTTTATTAAGGAAAGTTCAAGTACTCCTAATAATATATCCTCTTTAAGTGCAAGAAGATTCGATGATCGAGATAGGGTTTATGCTAAATTGGTTCTTAGTATGAAGAACCTTATTATTTATTTGTATTGTAATAAACATTTGTAAGGTTGGGGAATAAACCAATTAAAGAAGCATTTAGTTAGGATCAAAGGTAATGTGAAGCCTTTTAAGAAAGTTAGTCATGATGTGAAATGAAAAATGAACACTTAACTTGAAGAATATTAAAATAAGAAAGATAGAAGGTAAAGGTTGAACTATAAAATTGGTAGTGGAAGTTCATTTTACAGTGGTCAACATGATAATGGCAATATTGAAGGTGGTATTCCAAACCAACAGGAAGGGATTACTACATCTAATGTGAGGAAGAGAAGAAGACATATATAAAAGTTTTTTCACCTTAAACAAATCTTAAAGCTCAAACTTCAATTTATAATGACTTACAATCTAAATAAGCAACTCATAATATAGATATGGCACTGACTAGATGGTGAAAAGATGCATGTGTATCTTTCAATGTTGCTTAGTCTTATTATTACTAGCCTATGGTAGAAGTTATTGCCTATTACAATTCGTAATCTAAAGCACCTTCAATTGATGACTAAAAAGGTAATCTTCTAAACATATCTATTTATGAAATAAAAAGTTATATGTATAAAAGAAGAATGATTTGAGCAAATTATGGGTGTTCAATCATATGGGATGATTAGACAAATAGAAAATATAAGCCTATTATCAATTTTTTAGTTTATTCTACTAAGGAGACAATGTTTTTAAAGTCCATTGATGCATCTAATCTTATAAGAAATGTTGATACTTTGTTTAAGATATTTGATGAAGTTGTGAATGAAGTTAAATGTAAGAATAATGTACAATTCATCACTGATATTAATTCTTCGTGTAAAGTAGTCAGAAAAAATGTTTTAAAGTAAGCATATATATTTTTTGGATTCCTTGTGCTATATATATAGATTGACTTGATATTGAAAAATATAGGAGATGTTAGATGCTTTCTTATCATTAATGAAATTATGCATATTTCAAGAAAAATGACCAAGTTCTTTTATGATTATTTGTGGGTTCTGAATTTGACGAGAAAGTGTTTCACTAACTTTTGGAATTTGTATTGTCCTTCTATTACAATATTTAAGAGTAATTTTTTTATCACTTCAATGTTTTGTTCTAATGAATAAGAAGCTTAGAAAATTGTTTACAAGTTATAAGTGAGTTGCATTTTATATGCCAAGTCTAATGCTAGAATATAAGTTTCTAGAATTATACTTGAAGGACATAATTTTGGTCCTAATGTTAATTTTTTATTCAAGTTTTTGAGCTTTTAAGAAAAATTCTTCATCTAGCTAATAATGATGTGAAGGTAACAATGGGTCATTTTTATAATGCCATAGAGGTGAAGGAGACAATTAAAGCTAATATGAAATATAGGTCTTCTTTTTATACACCTTATCATGCATTCATGAATGAAAACTAGGAAAGGCAACTTATTTTCTATTGTTTATTGTTAGGGAATTTTTAAATCTTATTAGAACAAGTTCTACAAAGAAAGCTGAAGTTAATAAGGGAATGTTATTTTCACAACTATTGTTGCACATAAGATGATGCAAGATCTCCTTAACTCATAAATGAAGGCATATAAGGTTAAGTGTAGTGAATTTGGGATGCTTATTGTAATTCGTCAAAGAAGAAACTTAATCTAGGTATATATTTCTTGACTTTTGTTACTTGTTCGAAATTAATTATCACTTTATTTTATTTATAAGGTTACTATTGTCTTATAATTACTTAGTGAGACCAATTCTAAAGTGGTGTTCTAAAATTAGAAAGGTTTGCAATTTGAACTCTAGGCTAATGTGTAAGTACAACTAGGTGTGAAAAGAATTAGAACACATTTGAATTAATCTATTTTAAAAAAAAAGGAATAGATTGTAATACAAAAGATTGAACAATTTGGTCTTTGTTTGATACAACTTGAAGCTTCAAGAAAGGTATGTTATTATCATTATCAAGTTATATATGATTTCTCATAATTTATTAATAGTTTAATTTCATTTATTTACTGGGACTCTTAATAGAACAAGTAGTTTGATATATTCAATTTTAATTAGTCGTATAAATCTTTTAGCATATTGAGTTTGTGAGGAACAAAGTTTTATATATGAGAATAACTTAGAAGAAAATCTTGGATAAAAAAGTATTTATATGTCATTTAGTGTATTAAATTTGAAGGATAGTAATGGTGAGACTTCTCTCAATGATGAGAATTTTATACCAAATAAAAATTATAGTTAATATGATTTAAGTGGATATACATTGAATAAAGTTCCAAGTTTTTCATTTTTTTCTCTTTCTTTTAATTTTCCTTGTATTTGATGTGTATATTAAATTATATATATGTAGTATAAATATAAAACTATAACTATAAGTTTGTTTTGTTTCAAGTTTCACTTCTACTTTAATGTGTTCCTCAATATGAACTCTTATTGTAATACTTATGGAGTCATGGACCTATATTATTCTTACCATATGATATTTTAATGTAATTATTATTTATTATATGATGTAAATTGTAACATTTTAAGTATTTTATTATTTTTAATTTTATATCTGTATAATAATTAAATGTTTTTATATTAATTCCAGTTATTATTTATATTTGAAAATTATTATTAATAGAAATAAAGAGATAATATTATTTTAAATTTATATGATTATGATTTTTTTTGAAATAGGGCTGATATAAAAGTATATAGCATAATATATAAAGGACTATTATAATTTTAAAATATTATTGAAATAATACTCGATATTAATTGATACTAGTATTGATATTTTACTGTACTATACCAAATTCAGTACTAAGTCTAGTAAGGTATTCATAACATTAATTTCATCTAAAATTCATCAAATGTGGTCATGTATAGGTTCTTATTTTCTTCCTAAATGAAAAGACTCTCATTCTATGTTCAATTATCATCCCAAGGTTGTAAACTTTTATCATAAAAGTGTTTAGGTTGAAGACAAACTCTGACACTGTTTTCCAAGCCTAAACTCTAAATCTATCTAAGAGGAATCGGTTCATTTTACTTATTTCTAAATATATATTTTAAATTAGCACTTAAAATCATTTGAAATAAGATTAATAACACTTTTATTGAGGGAGAACTGACTAGTTAATTAGATGAAATAAGAGTACAAACATTCAAAATAAGAAAAAAAATTTCTTAATTAAGATTTAATATAATCTGACATTGTTTTTCACCTTTTATCAAATTTTTATTGTAAAAATGATGATTGCATATAATATGAATTACATAGAAAGAATTATGTGGTAAATCATTAATTAAGTATTATAAAAGCTAAGTAGAAAATTGATATGTTAAGTAGTCAAAAAAGTTTAAATAATACGATGGCTTAAGTCATTAAAAAAACTCTTGCTCAAAATGGATAAAATTACATTTAATTTAAACTAATTATAATAGTATCGCCCACATTCTCTAACATATTTATAATGATGAAGTTCATGGGAAATTACTTCTATTTATGATTATTTATCTATTTATTAAAGGATTATAATATGACGAGGGGATTAAGACATTATTTTATAGCATAAAAAGACATTGTTTTAAGTGATAGTTAAGTATTTAGTAAGATTTAAATTTTGTGACTATGAGGTAACAAGTTTGTTTATTTTTTAATGTCTTACATCATTCGTTTTTAAGTTTTTATTCATCCTTAATACAAAATATTTTGCAAAACTCATTCAAAAGATGAACAAGATATATATATGACAAAAATAAAATTGTATTGATACATTCTTAAAGAAATAATACAAAACACTCCAGTTACTTTCTCTTTGAAGTATTGTATTATATGATTGTTTAAGAACTCCCTACTTGAAACTTTTAACATGAAATTTTCCATGAAATTTTCAACTCTATCGTATAGATGATTGGATGTACTCTTCAATATTTTGAATAAACTACAAAGCATACCTTTATATAAGCTTATAAAAATTTAGGATTAAGCAAGATACGAACCCACTTTCTTCACTAACCTAACAAGTTAATAGAGAATTGCTATTTATTCTATTATCTTAAGCAAGTTAATAGGGAGTTATGCTTTTTGGGCCACTAACTCCTCTAAACATATAGAAAATATAGTCATAAAAAATGGCCAAATGTTGCTATGTGATCAAGCCACTTTCTCACTACATGAAGAAGCACTCTCACGTTGTAAGGTAATACTCTAACTTTCTCCACTACTTTATGTTCTTTAAGTTAAGGAAATGAGACTTAGTAGAAAAAAGACAAATAAATCAAAGTGAAGCATGAATTGAGGGTTACAGAGGATAACCAATATTGGTTTGAAAAGTCGGATAGGAGTGAATATTAAAACAACAGAGAAGAGCATTTGGAAACATAATAGAATTGACATTAATATATGAAGTATGTCTAGTTTTGGGTCCTATTAATGAACAATACTTTGACGAAACATAACAAAACTGAAATTGTTGTTATAGTGTGTCTGGTGCTAGTCTCATCCTAGATTCAACATTATAAAAGCCGAACTTAAGTTTTTTCAACTCAAAACCAATTTTCTTCTTCTTTATTATCACCTACCGTATAAAATCCCCCATTTCACCTAAATCTAAATTCTAAGAACAAAATATAAACTTTCAAATACCAAACCATTCCTTTAAACATAAAACTCGTAGGTCAAAATACCAAATCATCCCATTTCATCAAATAGTTGCACTAAGAAGACACATATTTGGGATTTTGCATCTAATGGATTTTTCAGAGATATAAGGAACCTATTTTAAGTTCTCCATTTTCCAAGTAAGCTCATCTCTCTAACTTTATGATAATAGTACACTGAAGATTGAGTATTGAGTTTGAATGAGGAGAAATTGTGGATTCTGGAATGCCCTTAGAAAATTGTGAGAAGATTGACTTGAATTATGGAATTCGTGATAATTGTGATATGTTACACTTGTTTTTAGGGTTTTCGTGATTATTGGAAGTGTAGAAGAAGTTATAAAGCAATGAACTTATAAAGTCTACAAGTTATGCACAAGTTGGCATATTTGATTGTGTTTGTTAAAAACATGGCTCTAAAAATCAATACAAAGACTAGGAGAAGTCAAATTCCATCTTCATTTTCAACATTGCCCCTTCAGGGGACATTTTGAGGTTCACAAACTGAGAGAACAATGAATGGTATAATAAACAAAGCAATAGTAAAATGGTTATTGAAAAGACCATAATCCAAGATATTGATAGGGCATTTAAGATTAGGGACATGCTCTGAAGATTCTAGTGGGATTATTTGTTGATTATATAAGCAGAGTATTACCTAGAGATGGTAAAGAAGTTTTATAAGAATATAAAGAAGTCTACACCAAAATCTTTGGCTATTTACTCCTATATCTGGACTCTAAGGTGTTGATTTTTTAGGAGATAATTAAGGAGCATCTCATGCTACCATAAGAAGGTAAAAGTTTGAGCTTTCATTGTGGGAGGCCATCAAGGTAAGATAGGTAAAACTAAAGGGTTGTATTGTATGGATTTGGATTGGGTATAATATATTTTATTAGGCAAAGGCACTTCTTATGTAAGCACTTAGCCATACAACCCCAACTATTGGCTTATATATTAAGCTACAATGTATAGCCTCAATCCAGTGTGTTGAACCAAATTTGAACCATATACTTATACCTCTTATATATGATTTCTAATGGTTTAGGTGAGGTTTTATCAATAACGTAGCTTGACACATGATACAAAATAAAAATTTTGTAGTTTTGGTGTTAATTAGTCAGTTATTGGAGATGTAATGGGTGTAACTCTCTCGTGTTGGAGTTATGAAGACTAAACAGACAAAAACAAAAATAAGATGCTTTTGTTTCAATGTATTTAGGAGAATAATAGGTGGAATAACCTACATAAACTTAAGATGGGACACCCAAACATCCCAATTAAGAGGCAAGATGAGATAACAATGAAGAATATGTTAAGGAGCAATAAGAATAAATTATAGCATCTATTAGGTCACAAGAGGTAATGATGCTAAAGTTAGTGTCATCCATTAATAGCTTTTAGGAAGAGATTTCAACAATGGAAGCCAAGCTAGAGTCTATAGGAGCATATTTATAGCATATTCCACTAAAGCCTCCATTGCCCCAGTGACATTAACCATACACACATGCATATATGTAGTTAAGATCAAGATGTTTATGATGTTTTACATTCTGTACTGTTTTAACTAACTTTTATTTTTGCATAGTTTCTGGAATAAAAAATATTGAAAATTTGAATTTAATTTATATTTTATTATTTATGAACCTTTATCAATGTCGAGTAGTGTGCAAATTTCGAGTATCATTAAGTATTTTGTGTCGATGAATTTTCAAGTCAACTGTTTAGGTGTTCAGGTAGTTTTTCAGTTATGATGGAGAATTTCCAAGTCAATTGTTTAAGTTTTCAAGGGTTTTTTTGGATCCTTCTCTTAATACGTAATATTAAACACAATATTGTTCCAAGTGTAAGGGTGGAATTGAGTTTGATATAAATTCATTGAAAATTTTAAATTTTAGATTTCTTTTATTTTTAAGTTGTGTGTTTAGGTTCTCTTTAGTAACTTTGGACTGATGAAATGAGTTTATGCATGTTTCTTAGTTAAGATCGGTTATAAGAAAATAGGTGTATAATATGATTAAGTGAATGTTATGTAAACTTGACTGTGTAAATGCTATATAAATTAAATTTGTTAAGTGATTATGATTTGATTTGACTTAAGCGATCCATGAGAAATTGAGCCTTTATGTAAATTCTTTTACTTTCTTATATAGATTCTTTATTTGATTTTAAGTTTTTAGAATTTGAAATTTATCTTTTTGAGATTACATGTAAGATATATACGAACATTAAGAAGATAAAAGTACATAAAATTTATGTTTGAACCAAATTATCTACCTTTTATATAATGATCCATTAGTGAGCTCCATTTGAGCCATATATACATTTTTATCCTTTTTCTCAGTAATCCTTTTCTTAAAGAGCCTCGTGCCTAAAAATAAAAATAAGTATTTACTCCTAATTATTATTAGTATAGATTTTACTTGCATTTTGATATTTTTGGGAATGAGATGTAATGAAATAAATGTGGAGTAAATGGAAAAGTATACGAAAGAGGCAACGTAAAAAGAAGAATATCATACCAATTCAAAAATAAAAGAGAAAATATGAAAGAAAAATATAAAAAGGAATAAATAAAGTGTTGAAAATTGATTAGCAAGGATTATTGTGCTAAAAAAGAATGAAGGAAAAGGGGTAGTTGTAAGAATATGAGGAGTTAGTGAAGTGAGAATTTATGCTTCTTTTAATTTATTTGTTATTTCTTTACTAGTTATGAATGTTTATTCTTCTATTTACTTTCCTAATTAGCCTAATTAACCCTTTATCCCCATTACAACCCTATTTGAAGTCTATTAATTTTTCCTTATACATATCTATTTAAGTAATGAAGATTATATGGTTCTCAAGCTTATAGTAAGTTCATTTTCATGAGAAGATGATAAGATTATCTCACCCAAATTTCAAATACTTGTATGAATAAGTGATATCTTGTAAAGAAATGACAAACTAAATTGTCAAAACTAGATAAATGAGGTATAACAATGTTTACTTATTTTATTTATATAGTAATTTATTTGAGAAATATTATGTGATTAACTTTTACAATTCATTTGAAACTTGGTTATGTATACCTTGTGTTATTAAATATGAATAGAAGATTATAACTCCTCCACTAAGGATATGTAGGGGTTTAAAAGCTTATGGCATATGTTAAATGTCAACACGCTCCTATGAAAGTAGAACTATTCTTACTTTAGTGAGTCTAGGTTAGTAATTAGGTTTATTTATTATTGAATACTTGAGGACAAGCAATGATTTAACTGTAGGAGAATTTGATAAGTTTAAAATTTACACGTTATTTAGGGTTAAATTGCACGGTAATTGGCACTTTTATAGGATTGTATAATATTTTCCTATATTTAGTTTATTATCATATAGGTAACAGTCTTAAGGAGAAAATACAAAATTGAGTGCAACTTTTTGTAACATTTTCCAATCGAGGAGATTTTAGAGTGCTTTGCAAGATAAAAAAGATAAATAATAATTTTATAAAATAATTCGAAATGAAAATTCTAGTTTGAATATGTTGAAAAATGAATAAATTATTAAAAAAATGCATAACATGTATTAAGTTGCTAAGGAGATAATCACGTGTCTTTTACAAAGCTTAAAGAAGATAAGAAGTAGAACAAAATTGGTGCTTAAAATAGAATATTTTTCTGATATCAGACTTGTCATACTTTTACAAAGAAAGTTATAAAACAAAATTATAAAACAAAATAAGTGTAAGTTATAATTTGGTGTTAGAGATTGGCTACACACTGATTCGTGGTGAACAAGAGTTCTAAAAGAAGATCGACACTATTTCCAAAACCAATCTAGTGCTAATTCTCAACTTATAATTTATAAGGACATGCTATTTCTTAAGTCCAAGTAGGTGACGCTTTGTTTTTGTAACCCCATCTATAAATACTTGTATTAGGTTTAACTTAGGGGACTTTTGAAAGGTGTTTGACAACCACTTTGATTTTGTTTTAATAGCTTTAGTTTTCCTTAGTATTGGAGGAGGATTTAGAGCAAGATTGCAGGAGCCTATTACAACTTCTCATTAATCTTTTATGTTATTCTTTCTTTTATGTTGGGATTTATTTATTTGTATTTTTTCGTTACGTTTAGTGTATAATGGACTAAAAGATGATGTAAATTTCATGTACTAGGAGAATAAATATTTTAGCAATAGAAAATGAAAATATCATATACTATTATGATAATCAAATAGATTAACTATGCTTAATAAATTTGAATAGGCTAAATTATGAATCAAGAGGTAGTAGTTTCCTAATTATATATACTTGTGTCATGATAAGATGTTATTTGGTTATATTAATTAGATCTATCTCTTTTGTTTTGGCTTAATTTTAGTGCTTAAATGGAAATTTTGATATTTCTTTGTTTTACGAGGTAACAATTGGAGATTGGATCAAATTGGAGCATTATTTATCAAAATCATAAAAATTGCAAAAAGTGGACAAATTACTGCGGTAGATAAGTTGAGATCATGCCTAATGTCAGATTCACCTCAAGAGTTTGAATTCAATTAGAAAACTTATTCCTAACCTATAATGTAGGGATTTGGAATTTTTTTATATGTGAATCTTGGCAAGATAGGAGGAGGCTAGGTTTTGAGTATGAATAGAGAGAAAAACACATCCAACACTTCTATACATCATATTTTATTTCGTTTCTTTGTAGTTTTCTCTCAATCTCTCATCTTTTCATCTATTTTTAGTGATGGAACTAAAGTAATGTATGGCTAAATCCAAATATTCTGATTGAAAGGGATTCAAAACTCTAGTTATGTCCTTATGAGTTTTTGTTCTAAATATAGGTTTATGTTTTAATTCAAACATTTATTGTTTTAAGTTCTTAAATTTCATGAATAATTAATATTGATTAATATGACAAATTAATTTAATATTGATTATTATATAGCTATTTGTAAATTCAGTGATTTGTAATTTTCATGAAGGATTGACATAAGTAACAAGTAGGTTATTTACAAATTTGTACATTTAACCTATGAGAAATAAGAAAACTAAGTTAAATAGTTGTAGTTATCTGAATTATTTAATTTAGGGTTTAGTATTTTTCAGTAAGCTTATTGTCATCATTTAATTGATGTGGAATGTTATCATACTCAATTAATTTAGGGTAAATTTTACTTTAAATATTGGGTTTGAACCAATTAGTTTAAGAAAATTTAAGACTTATTATAGTATCCTAATGTGCTTCAAACTAATTACTTGAATTGTAAAAATTATTCTTTTTGGACCAATGATCAATGTTACAATTGAATGAGATATTTCCCTTGAACAAGAGTTAAGTAAAATTAAGTTTCTCACTCTTTATATTCAGTTGATTTATCGTTAATTTTAGTTCATTAGTTAATTAATTATAAATTTCCTCTTTATTTTGTCAATTAAAATTAAGAAACTAGCTTTCAGTTCTCTTAGGATTTGACATGGTTCCACGACTACTGTAAGAGTTTAGTGAATCAAAATCAAATTTGAGGGGCTCAACAATCTATTATTAGGGAATTATTTTAGTTTTTTAGTTTTTTTGCATTGTTTTACAGTTTACTACTAATCTCTTGTCTTGTATAACTCATTCTTTTCAGTCATATAAACTTCAATATAATCCGAAAATTGAGAAAACAACAATTCGTTAAAGGAAAGAGATTGAGTAAGGAATAGGTAATTTAAATTCAAAAGTGAAAGTTGAGATAGATTTGACAATTAGTGAAGATTTTAATTTCAAAGAAGTTGAAGAAAAAATGGAAAATACTAACACTAGAATGTTGAGGCAGTTAGTGGTACCAAATTTGGATCAACAACTTTTATGCATATAATTTCCAGATGTTGAGGTAGATTTCAAATTGAGATCTAGTTTAATTCACTTACTTCCTATTGATGTAGATCCACATAAACACTTAAAAGAATTTCTTATTGTTTGCTCTAGAATGAATCCATAACGAGTGACTGAAGAACAAAGTAATATCAGAGTCAATTCATTCTAAATGAAAAATAAGGAAAAAGATATTTTATATTATCTCCCATTAGACTCAGTGACAAAATGAAATGAGATGAAAAGGTTATTCCTAGAGAAGTTCTTTCTTCCATCATGAGTAGCCAATGTCAAAAAGGAGATGTGTGCTATAAGACAATATACTGGAGAAACATTATATAAATATTAATATAGGTTTAACTAGTTATGTGCTAGCTGTTCACATCATCAGATTCTTGACTAACTTTTAATTTAGTACTTTTATGAAGGGCTATTGCCAATAAATAGGAGAATGATAGATCCAACTAGTGTAGGAGCTTTAGTAATAAAACACTTGAAGTTATTAGACAATTAATATTAAACATGACCAAAAATTCTTAACGGTTTGGGATAAGAATGGATGGTGTTGTTAAGTGTATGAATAAGGTAAGTAATATTAACCTTACGGATAAAATTTCGGACTTAAATGCTCTAGTTTGTCACATGGTTATAGATTTCAATTAGTACCAATGTGGAGAATATGCTCATTCCCTGGACATTCTATAGATATGTACCCTACATTATAACAAGACTTCCTTCAAAAAGCTAGTGCAATAAAGGGATTTCCCAGTCAACCTCAACACAAATATAACCCTTATTTTAATCATTATAATATGGGATGGAGGGATCATTCAAATTTTAGTTATGGAAATCAAGCAGCGTAATAAAGATACCAAATTAACAATTTCAATAGACAACCTCAAAAACCTATACAAGCTCAATCTTCATCTCCAAATTCAAGTACGTCTTTGGATGAAATTGTTAAGGCACTTGCTACTAATACTCAACAATTTCAACATGAAATAAGAGCAAGACTTTAGAATTTAGGAAATCAGATCACTCAATCAGCCACCTCAGTTAGTAAATTGGACGCACAAGCATCAAGAAAATTTCTCTCACAAATAATGGTGAATCCTAAGGAGAATATAAGTGTAATGACATTGAGCAGTGGAAGGAAATTTAATCCGGATCTTCCTTATCAATATAGGTAGAAAAGCATGGAGAAGGAGTGAAGAAAGATGAACCTCCAAATTAAGAATTAACAAAGGTAAAAGATGATTCATCTTTACTGACATCAACTAATTTATGTGTACCTTATTTCCTTTGTAGCTTGGTTAAATCAAAAGAAGAGGAATATGAAAGAGACTTTGGAAATCAATATACATATTTTAGAAAGTCATAAAGCAAATTCCAAAATATGCAAAGTTCTTAAAAGAACTATACACAAGTATAGGACGTTAAAGGATAAGGAAAGTATATTTTAGATAAGAATGTATCAGATGTGAAAATAGGAAATTACTAAAAAAATACAAAGATCTAAGTATGTTTACACTTCTTTGTGTCATTAGTGATCAGAAAATTAAGCATGTCATGCTAGAATTAGGTGCATCTATTAATGTCATGTCATACTCAATTTACCGACCTTTGAATCTGAATTCTTTATGAGAAACTAATGTGATTATTCAGCTAATTGGTCATTTTTATGTGCATCCTATTAATGTTAGAAAGGATGTTTTGGTCCAAGTTAATTGTTTTGGCATTTTTAGTGGACTAGTATGGCAATAGGCTTTGACTAGTATGGCTTTGCAATATGTTGCTAGTGGATCATTATAAGGGAAGAAGTTTGAAGGCTTTCAAACTCATTGTTTCTATCTTGCTCAATCATGTTCACTTCTTGGGAGTTATTAGTATTGACCCTAGTTGACTCTTAGTTGGAGGGTGTTTAAAATATAAGATGTTGAAGATTTTGGGGAAGCAAAGATAATATTTTCATTGATCATATACTACTGGCTTTGAATGACATTGAGGAATTCTTTATTGTTTTTCTTCTAAAACTAATTTAAGCCACTACGAGACACTTAGTAGGGCTTGAAGATTAGGGTCTTTATTACATCTTTCTTTATTATCATAGTGGGGTTTCTAAAGATTTCTCTATCTTAGATAGTTGTTCTCCTATTATATGCAGATAATTATTGATGTGATTGTTTTGACACGTGATTTTTTATATATTTTAGGTTAACATTTTTACTTCCATTTTTTATCTTCAAAGGGGGACACTATGACTACATTTTGTTTATAAGGAATCCTAATCTCATAGAAAGAAAGGTTTTTTTACTGCAATTTCTTCTTTATTGCAATTTCTCATACCTTTGTTTTATTATTTTTATTAATGGCTCTAAACGGACAATTTATGTTGTCTTCATGGGTATATATCTCAATCCAATCAACAAGCAGGATGTTCACCCTATAATTATTGATGAGCTCATAATATTTCTTTTAAATTTGTTTTCTTTGCTCCAAAAAGTAGCTAAACCCATAACTTTTTCTCATTGTTTTATAAAGAGTAAAAGTCATTAAGCAAACACTTCTTTATTGACCTTAAATCTCTTTCTAATGTATAGATCTCATTGCTTTTTGTAAAAAAACTTAGAGAAGTTGGGGGCGATTGTTGCTCATTATTTTTGTAGACTAGTTTTGGAATAATCTTGTTATAATTTATACCGTAGAATCTTAAATGTGCGATGTTAGATGTTGAACTCCTAGGAATATTAATTAAAGAAGGAACCCTATAGACTCTTCTTAGGTCAATAATTGACTCAGAAACATTATCATCAAATCTACAACTCAAAGATTTTTTGGTAAAGGATAATTTCACCTTGTCTTCTTTATATTGTTTTATCTCCTTAATTTTTATGTTTAGGCTCAAAGATACAAGTCGACCTAAATAGTATCCATTCCTCAATTAGGTTAATATCTTTCCACTTAATGGACTTTATCACTACGATGTTGGATTTTGTCAGATCTATTTACAAAAACAAGGTTTCACCTTTCTGAGTAAGTATCGAAGATTTAGAAGAAAATACAATGTTTATGGCTTTGTAATGGATTTTATAAATCAAGGATATAGGGATTGATCTTATGTCCATCTTGTAATTGTGGGTTCTAATTTTCACTACTAAGGAATCTAAGATGTTTTTTTTATTTCTAAGGGAACTGTACATTTGTATAGTAGTCAAATAAGATAGGTATAGTACAAAAAACTAGACTTTATTAAGCTTAACAGAGAATCCTAAAAATTCTATAACATAGCTTCTCTCAACATGATTAAAATGGTTGTATTTAAACCTTATCTGGTGAGGGGCTTACTGATAATTGCATTAATCCTGTGTGTATATACTTGAAACTTTTCCCTTTGTGTTTGTTCACAGAACTTTAGGTTAAAAAGTGAATGGTCTCAAAGATCTTTGAAAGAGAGACGTCACATTCTTCAGTTTTGATAATGTAATCTATTTTCTTGGAAAAGCTTAAACTTTGATTATTGGTAAACTTGGTCTCTTTGAACTTTAGGAATTCCTTAATTATCAATAGACTTTCTCAAATTTTTTAATTATTATTTCATCATTGTTTATGATCCTTTTATTACTACTAAAGGTAGACACATTATAGATAGACTTATATCTCGTAAATAAATCCAATTCTTTAAGGTTTTTAGTTTTCCCGGTTATGAGTAGGCTAACACACGAACTTACATGGCACTCCTTGGAACCTAGAAAAATAAGAAATAAGGCCTAAACCAATGGACTTATAGTCTTCCTTACCTAAATTAGTGATCAATTACAAGCCTTTTAACAAAGCCCTGAAGTGGATTGCGTATCCAATTCTTATCAAAAAAAGATTTTCTTTAAACACTCTATAATTCTCATGTTTTCTTAAACTTTGATATGAAGTTGAGATTTTGGTAAGTCTAGATAAACCCTAAAGGTTTATGGTGCTAACATTTGAAAAAAACATTATTTATTACCTTAAAAGGATCTGGGTTGTAAAACCTGTTTTCAATCGTCAAAACGCTTGAAAATGTTCTTTATTTAAAAAATTGCTTTGAAAAGTTTTTGGCTTTGAAATCTATAAATCTTTTGAAAATTTTGTCAATAAAATTTCTTTTACTTTGGGTGCTTATAAAACAATTTACTAATAATAATAATTTTGTACTTGTTAGATTAATGAATTCCTATGTTTCCATTTCCCCAAGAATATATGCAAGCATTGTAACACTGCTTAAAATTGACAAACATCATTGTTTAGGATATTAACTTATGAAACTATGGCCTGGAAATGAAATTATTGTTATAACAACTCAAAACATTTAACTTTAGTGTCATATTCTTAACAAAATTTCTTAGAATTCAGGATATTTTGAATGTGTATTATTAGATTTCAGGTATCCTAAAGTCAGTCCAATGAAATTCCTCTTACCTATAAGTCCTTTATTTGGAACTCATCTTTACTTCATTCATATTTTTGGCTAGTAACCACTGTATAATGTTGTAATAACAGTTATCCTACTTTTTCAATAATAAGAATTTCAAAACATTTCTTCAACTAAAGTAAGTTAATGTCTGAGAATCAAGGATTATGGTTGGATAAGTTATATTGTTGGATTATAAAGGTTTCAAGTCTCAAACAACTTTTTTAGTGAAAAACTAACAAAAATTCACATTCAAAAAATTAAGAGGTTAAATTTAAGCCATAAAATTCTTAATAAAATTCAATTTAAATCCAACATATTGAGGCATTCAGAATGAACCCTAAAATTTTAAAAATGTTCAATTTAAATCCTAACTTAGCAACCCTATCAAAGATTCATTAAAAGATTTATACTATATCTTTTTTTATTATTTATCTTTGGGATACTTTCCCAATTGCATGTCTTAGTTGGTAAGAGGAGTCCATAAACAGAGCCAATCCTACCTCTTACCTAAATGATGTCGTCTAGAAAATTTCCCAATTGTTGTCTTCTAGATTTATGTCTTTGTAATTACTTATCACAATTCCTCTTGTGTTCCCTTCCCTAATTGATTTGCAATCCCTAATTCTATAGTTTTTGATTCCTAATGTTGATGTCTACTTTTGTGGCGTTTTTCCCCCAATGCTTTGTCTACTCTACTTTTTTCCAGTTGAAGCATGCTCCATCAAAGCACATTTCTTCATCTCTTCGCTTTGTCTATTTTGGTATCATTTCTTCTCTTCGTCTTTACTTCACCTACTTGAGTCCAAGAATGCGTTAATTCTTGTTTTAATTGATTTTAGTTTTTGTGCTCTAGGTTAAGATTAAGGAGACATTGTGGCCCCTTTTTGATTTTTCTTTTGTGAAGGAATCTTTTTAGGTAACAAAGTTTACTCATGCGGTCCCAACATATTTTTGGTAACATTACATGTGTTTGTATGTAATCCTTTATATATAATTTTGAATAAACAAAGGTTAAATCATCTATATGCATTCTTTAATTTTAAAATAGAAGCATTTGACTTTTTATTTGTTCGATTATAATCCAAGGAAAAATGGATTAAATATATTATTCGAACAGGTAGCTTGCTTTTAATCATCAATAAAATAAATTGAATATATTATTGCTTATTATGGATTTATTCGATTGGTTGTTGTTATATTTATGTTTGGAAAATTCTTATCTTTCTCTCTTTTCATTTGATCATAATAAATAAGTAAATCAAGTTATATTATAATGTATGATTAGACGTAGAAATTGAATGAAGTGCTTACCATCTTGAAAGGATTACTTCCTCTTTTTGCTTTAACCTTTTTTAGTTGTTTTGTCTTTCTATTAAGGTGTTCTTAGATATGGACCATGGACTCCTTTAATTTAGATTAAAATTAAATTTTCACTTATACGGAATTGAATAATGTGTTGTTCTCCTTTGGAGTTTTGAAGCTAGTCCATAAAGCTCTTTTGATTTAATTTATTGTTGCATATAAGGATGACAAATCTCTACATTTGTCTCTATAATCCTTTAAAGGAATGAAAGTGTTACTCTTATTCATTAAAAAAAAGCAAGGATAATACTTGATAAAAACATCAGACATCAAACCACTACTGTTGCTTATGATCAATTTTCAAAGGAGATAAGTCTTTAGGCATGGTTCATCTTTCAAGAAAATTAAGCTCTAAAAATAATCCATTTTTTACGAAGTTAAAAGTGGACATAATCCTCAAGTGACATGCCTAATGTGTCAAGATTTTGTAAGGAAATACTAAAAAAATAAAATTATATAATCAAATAGGTTAGGCCAAAATGGATCGAGTTAAATTTATAGTGTCACTAGTGTAACGTTAATCATCATCTTGGATTAATTGGTGTCAGGTTAATCATTATCTTGTATCCTATAGCATAGGCAGTTATGAAAGTGAAAAATATGGATTTATGGAGTTAGTTTATATTACTCTTATTAGCTAATTTAGATTTCGAAAAAAAGGGGGATAAAGACGTAATAGTATCTAACAAGCAAAAGGTACTTACTTATATGTAGATTTTTATTTATTTTTATATGATATAGTGTTACCTTATGTTATTATGTTTGTTGACTTGCATATCTAGGAATTAATAAGAGTTATTGAGGCCACACTACCAAATACATGTCATAGACTATACACTAAACATATTTGCTATAATTGGCATGAATATTAGAATGGTAAAGACTTAAGGATGCAATTATAAGTATATGCACAGTCTACGTATGTCAAAAACTTTAATAAGAAACTAAAGAAATTAGAAAACAAATTAGATGTGCATTTCTATATTGCTTGAATGTCCATAGGAGACTTAGGCTAGGTCACACCAATTATTCGAATCAAAATTTCCAACCTCTAGTGATAAACTTGGTTAGACTTTCAATAGATGAGTCTTACAAATAAGGGACAAATCAACAATAATTAGTTAGGAACTATAATAATAATGATTAAAAAGAGCTATACTAAAAAGAGCATAGACACATTTGCATAAAAATCAGATATCGCACCTGCAATTATCAAGAAGTTTAATAAAAATAAAGAGGCGGTGCAATAGAGGATTGTGTAGAATATGATGGAGCATATATGGTCAATAAAGGGGACAAAAGGCATATTTTGAGACTAGGAAGAGACCATTGTTATAGGCGTAGAGCACATGACCTAGATGGTTATCTATGTAAAAATGTTATTAGTGCTATCAACCACTCTAAACAAAAATCTTATGTATTTGTCGATGGTTGATTAAGAAAAGTATTTTTCTAAGAGTGTATGATCAAGTCTTATAGCCTATCGAAGGGAGGGTTCTTCTTGTCATTGAATGATTATGAGTAAAAAAATCCACTAACCAAGAGGTTGATGCTAGGAAGGCCAAAAAAGGGTAAGAAGAAGAGATAAGAATGAACCGAATAAAGAACTAAGTGTAAGCAAAAAGTCACAAAAGGGTCAACTGTAAAAATATATGAAATAAGGTGCTTATGAACACAATAGTGAAAAGTGTAATATAACAATACTGAATGAACAAATCGTTAATGTTAGTAACTACTACTTTAGTTATCTTTTTTTATCTAGTTATCATTGCTAACACAATGTTTATTATTTTGTAGTGCTAAATAACTTCAATTAAAGGGCCAATAGTTAGAGAAGTATCACAAGTAAGAACATATAGCCTTTTCTTATAAATCAATGATTATATGAAATATACTACTTTTTTGACCCAAATTATGTTGAAAAAACTCCCATTTAAAGCAACATATTAGTTACTGAGGAATGTGTACTTATTCCAAAAAGTATAAATGTGAATTTAACATGTACTTAAGTTCTTATGGTTATTGTCAATATTAAACTCATATATATACGGATTAATAAGACATTCATATGTTGGTTCACAAATTGTAAGATATTTGAATGACTTATAGATGAACATTTTATCATTGTAATTGGCTGATTTTATGAACCAAGAGAATGAGCAACCGTATTTTGTATTATGAAAATTGATGGACTCGTGCGCCTAATAAGTTATTTTGTAAGTATATTTATTAATTTGGTGTATTTTGTTAACCAATTTAATGAGCATATTTATTTTGTACTATGACAATTGATGTTTGTCTAGAACTCATATCTCAAGCAAATTATTTTATAACTGCATCTTATATTTGATGCATTTTGTAAGCTAAGTAAATAAATAATTTCATTTTGTATAATTGCAATTGATAAAATTGATCTTCTATAACGTTTAATACATTTCTTGTTACAATTTGGTTGCTCTCAATGGTACAGTTGCTGATAATAATGGATAACTTTTCATTCAATACTCAAAAGCATAGGTACATTTATCTTAGTCAATTTGATAATGCAAAATTGAACATGATCAAGAACATCTAGTCAGTTTCATACCAAATCTATTTTACAGCTATATAGAGGAGGACAATGTTATTAAAATTGAAATAAAATTCTAGAATTATGTTAAAAAAAACCTCAACCTCAACTATTTCTTCTCTCTAATCAGCATCTCAGTGTCTTGCTTTATAATTTTTAATTTCTCATCTTGTTCTTTTTCTTCGGCTATATTTCTCCTTGTTTCACGTCCTTTAGTACGTATATATCGTTCTTCAACTTTCGAATAACATAGACGATTCTTTTAGGAAATTGCTTGTTCTACGGTTGGAAAAATTCATAATTACCAACTAGACAATTGGGGACATCTTTAAAATCTTTTGTTTGAATTATTATTGCTCCATGATGTCCTTAAAGAAGCATTCAACCAGAAAAGTAAAAAAATTTTATTAATATTATTATAATTAAAGCTACTATATCTTAAAAATTCCATCCGCGAAACTATAAATTTCATCGTTAAGCCATGTCAGAGTAAAGAAATGTGATCTAAAACATACAACAAATGATATAATCACAATAGACGCAACAAGAAAAATGACTCCAAAGGATAATGGTATGAATCAAATTTTAGATTCTAATGACTGCATCTGGATCAGTGCACTTGAAACAATGTTAATACAACCAGATAATCAAATAACTTACTGGAAGAAAAAAAAAAACATGTTATAAAAGTTTTGTGTTGTGGCAGTCAATGAAATCTAGTAAATAGCTAAACATATGTACTTCCAATTAGCTCATAAACAACTAAAGAATATGTACATGTTGATAGCTGTAATGTATCTTGAAAGGCTTAAGGTTTTCTAACATCCAAAAAGCCTTCCTCGTAGATATAATTTAGCTAAAATACATGTTGACTAAATCCTAATTTAGCTAAAATAAAGCGTAATTGTGATAATTTATTTTATATTGACGAAATCAATTTCTACAAAAGAGACTGACCCTTAGTATAATATGGCAAAAGATCACTCAATAGAATTAAGCAGCAATTGAATATAATGCAGATTGGGCCAAAATAAAAGTATGTTTGTATCATAAATTCATCCATTTGGAAAACTCAATTTCACCATGCCAAAAGGTATGGTATTAATATAATATGACCAAATAATATCTAAAATTAAGCATCATTTTGTCAAGTTAGTTCTACGAAGACAACATATTTTGATGATACCATCCATTAAGTAAGTGGTGGATAATATATGCATGGATGCTAATTGACTTTGGTATGGCTGTCAATGCAGCTCTGGATCAACAACAATAATTCCATAGCTGTCAATGCAGCTCTGGATGGATCAACAACAATAATTCCGCTCCGCTGACACATAAGATATTGAGAGATTTAAAAATATGCAATTTTACTGCTAATTAGCACAAAAGTTTATGCAAATTAGCCAAAAGTAAGATACAAAATCAACACCTAATCATAATCTAAAAGAGTAGAACAAATAAACAAAAAAAGAGCACTGATTGAGATGAAAGGATACAAATATCCAAGAACTTCAAAAGACGAATAGTAACGAGTCTGCAAAACAAACATGAATTGTATTAACTACAACATCTGAATAACAGGACAATTTGCAATGAGAGGCGAGAGGAACAAGCAAAGCAAAGAGGCAATGGAACATAATAAGGATTAGAGAATTGAACAAAAGAGAAACTAGACCATCCAAATGTTATTATCTAGGGAAGAGGCTAGAGGGACTATATTTGTGAGCCCTTCTTATGAGCTGTGATGGATAGTTGACAAAGAAACCTAAAAGTAAACAATAAAAAGTATTGGAGTTATATTTCCAAGATTAAAAAATATTAGCATATGTTTTAAATGTTTCAAAACGTTACGGTTCAACTTGAACCCCTCCTCATGAAATTAATAAACAATTGGGAAACAGTTAATAACTCTCTCTTTAAAAGCATTTTTTAGTATTGAAGACAAATTACAATTCTGAAGTGCAGGGGCCAAAAGGAAAAATACAAACAAGAAATCAACATCGCATACAAAATACTCCACGACAGAATAATCACAACAACGCTAAAGATAATACAAGGCTCCTCATTTTTTAACCTATGCTGAAACTGAAGCAGAAACACAGCACAAACACTCAGGTCCACAATAACATCCAATGTACCTACTTGTAAATCCGGCATAATTCAGGTCATAACGTAACCAACCTTTCTCCTACTTATGGTTTCCAGTACCCTTCTTCTTTAGCAAGCTTCCAAACTTGCGGAACAAATGCTTCTTCTTCTTCAGTTGTTGCTGCTTGGAAGGTGAGCTTCCTCCATCATCTTGATTATCTGCTGATAACAAGCCATTTATCTCGTCAAAGCTCTCACCACCTTCGGCCTTGGACCCTACTTCTTCTTCAAAGGATTCCTGTTCTGCTTCTCCTTCAGGAGAGAACTCTTTCTTCTCAATCTTGCAGCTCTCCCACATCTTAAATTCTTCATCAACTGAGTCATCTTTTTCTTTACTCTCGTCTTCTTCTAATTTTCCATTGGTGTTTTCCATTTTAGATGCATTTAATTGACCATCTTCATTGTTTAAATCGTTGTTCATCTCCTGTAGATCCTCTTGTTTAGGCTCCTCACATTGCTTGGGTGGAAGTGGAAGCTCCACTTTAGGCTTCTCTTCTTTAACATGCCCATTTTCTTCAGAGAATTCAACCACCTTCGGCAACAAATCATAGTCCTTTTCACTGTCTGTCAGCTCACCATTCTCCTCAGGTTTAGCTTTGGTCACATGCTCTTCAAGCAACTTAGATAGCTCCTCAACTTTCTTACAAGAATCAGCTTCTCTAGTTTGTAGCTCCTCGTTTACTTGGATAAGATTCTGCAACTCATTTTCTTTGTCCATTAAACTTTCTTTCAGCTTCATGTTCTCAACCTTTGCTTCGCCGAGAGCTTCCTGCAAAGAAATCACTTCAGCTTCAACTTCCTTTAGACCATCCTTCAAGTTAGCCTGTTCCTCCCTTGTAGCACAAGCCTCTTCCTCAGTTTGCTTGAGCAAATTCACCAACCTATCTATTTCTTTTTCCAAATTCAAATTGTCTTCTTCTGAATTCTTCACACGTTTCACTAGATCTCCCTCTCTTTGTTCCCACACAATCTTTGAGTTCTGCAATTCGTTTTTGGATTCTTCAACAGTTTTCCTAAGACTATCAATCTCATGGTTTGCATCATCTAGCATTGTTTCATACCTCTCATTTGTTGCCTTGAGGACCAACCTTAGATCTTCTATCTGGGATTCATAACTTTCATGCTCCACTTCACTGGATAAAAGCCTCTCTTTTGTTTCTCTAGCTTCTGCAGACACTTCATGTAAGGCTGAAGCTAAACTTTCCATTGCCTTCTTGCTCTTTTCCTCCTCTTCTCTAACATTCTCCAACTCATTAATCAGTTTGTTTTTCTCTTCTAGTAAGCTTTGAACACTAGAAGCTGCAAGCTTCTCATTATTCAACGCCTGGGCTTTCTCCTCCTTGACAGTTTCTAATTCAGATGTTAGAGACTCGACCTTTTTCAACATTTCAGATGTTTCTTCTTTTGCCACTCCAAGAAGACATTCAGATTCCTCAAGATCGCTTTTCTGCCTTCCAATTGTCATTTCCAGTAATGCCACCTTCTCCTTAAAGGTAGAAATTTCAGTTTCAGCATTATGCAAGCTATCGTTGCTTCCCTCCAGCTGCTTCATGACTGAACCCAATGATTCTGATGCTGATCTTTCCAACTTATTAGCCTCCTCAACTTCTATCTCTAATTCTTCGATTCTGCTTTTTAACTCCTCTACTATGCTGCGTGCATAAGATTCTGCCATCTTGGCGGCTTCTAGTTCAACATTAAGCTGTTCTATGGCAGTCTCTCTTTTTATCAAAATATCCTCGAAGCCTTTTGCATTTTCAAGTTCTTTTCTCAAAAGTTCTATCTCTTCCTGCAGACCCAGTATCATCTTATTACTTTCATTGGCTTCTGTTCCCAGTTTTGAATCAAGTAAAGCTTTCAAACGCACCAACTCTGCAGTAAGAATCTCTGCCTTCTCTGCATGAATCTCAGCAATCTTAGTAGCATCATCAGCATGGCTCAGTGCCTGGTTTTTTGCATCTGTAATCTTGGCCAATTCTTGCTTTACCCTTTGAAGCTCTTGCGTAGCAGAGAGAAGGGCAGACACATCCAGAGCATGTTGGTTTCTGACTGCTTCAAGCTCTTTCTGCCATTCCTCTTCCTTCTTCTGGGCAGCCTCAATTCCAGCCTGTTCCAACTCAACAGCTCGGAATTTCTCGATCTCAGAATCCTCCTCAGCTCGCTTTTGAGCCACCAAAGCTTCTTGAAGCTTCTCATTTGCCTCCTCAGCTGCCTTTTGTGCTTGTTTCAGTTCACCAATTGTTTGTTCCTTCTCTTTCTCAATCAATGATATTTGCTCCTTTGCTTTCTTTAAATCTTCCTGAGCAGCATTCAATTGCGCTTGTAATTCTGCCCCCTTTGTCACACGTGTCTGTGGTTTCTGAGAACCAAATTGACCAATAAGTATCAGATGAGATATAAGATTCAAATTTACCTATTTCAGTATAGAAAACTTGGAAAATAAACTCACGTTTAAGTATCCAGAAATATTGTGATGTTTTCTCCATTTAAAAAAAACAACAAATGCACTATCTTCAAGAAATTAATTAGCTATATTCAACAGTGAAGACATGTTTCGCGAAGCAGAATTTGGACAGTTACACCAAACTAATGCACAGTAATGAAGATCACGACACGGTTATGATTCCACTGGGAACAGGTTCTCAAATACAGCTTCAGAGAGTCCTAGCTTATGCATTTCTTAAAGAACTGACAGCTCAAGATCAAGTTGTGAGCTAATGAGTCTATTATTGCACCAAGCAATGAATCATTCATCCATGTGCAACATAAGAATCCTAGTGACTTGTTCTTTCCACTATCCAAACTCATATGAACTTTCAAATTCATAGCCACAAGCAGCACTAAAAAGGCATCACAATGTTGAAGGTGGAAACCAATGACATTTTAATTCACAATGGGATACACTTACTTCTGGTGGTGTACCAATCTTTGGTGACCGTCGATCAGTGGTGGGCTTTGAGTTAATAGATCGAGGAGAACGATCTATTGAAAGGCGTGAACTTTGCAAGGGAGAAGGTGAATCAGGCTCTGCTTTAGCCACTCTAACTTTGTTCACTTTCGGTTTTGCCGGGGAAGCTTTAGGAGTCTCAGATAAACCAGATCTGTTCAATTATCACAATATCTTTACTATATTGCAACTGAAAGAGTAAAATGTTAGACACGCAATGCATTTGATATCGTCATCACCCATGACATCAAATTAAACAAACATCAACAAATATCCATCACTGTGAAATTAGAGCAGTACTATCTACACAAATTACCCTAAATTCTTCTAATAGCATACATATACAGATGTGGATATCAAATTTTGAAATTTTGCAGTAGAAATGATTACAAATTCAGATCCGAATAGAGAAGAAAGTATCAAAACAAAAATACTAACGAACACAAAGTCAAAAGAATATCACTCTAAAACCCATTCCGTGATCAACAATTTACAGGTTTACGATTGCTTTTTTCGAGTTAAAAGTCGAAAAGGAAGGCGTTTGATGGGAGAGAACGGGATAAAAGTGTTTGTGGTCGAACAATTAAATACCAAGTAAACAAAAACCCTTTGCAAAGAGCAGATCCAACTTGCATATCTCAGAACATAGAACAAAAATTCAAACTTTAAATAAAAGCTCCAAATTCTACAAGACCCACGAAAACGTTCAAGAAAAAAAGAAAAAGGAAAAACAGTTCAATCAGATTCGCAAATGTAAGAGGAAAGAGACAAACAGTGTGAGTTCTGTACACTCACTTGGTTTTGGCAGACATTTTGCCGTTGCAGTAATTGACGAGGATGTAGAAGCAGAACCAAAAAAGAAGTTGAAAATGTAAGGACTTTAAGCGTACAAACCGTTGAATGCGTCTAAAATGCTAAACTGATGACATTGCAAGACAACGTAAAGTTGGGGTGCTCTTGTCAGATCAGAGAGACATACGCAGAGACATTGCAGCCTAGGAAAAAGTACAACTGGTTGAGGCAACAACAGGAAGAGGAGAAGAAGAAGATTGAAAATTTACACAAAAGAAAAAGGAAAAAAACAGAACCAAATTATTTGGGTTTGGTGTTCCTGTCTCCAGAGTGGCCACACTCAAGTCACAAACACAAAAGTGAGTTATGAGTCTCCATCTCTCTCTTGTCCTTCTCTCGTAAGATATAAAAAGTAACAATCTTTCTTCTTCAGCATCGTGGTGTTAAAAGTACAGAACTGCCCATGGCATGAGCAAGCTTGGCAAGTGTTAGTGTACTTTATCTTTTCTTTTTTCATTTTTTGGTTTTTTGTTAAAGAATTTGTGGCGACTTTTCAGAGGATTCTATCCACCAGGCGTAGCCGACCACTCAGCTTTTCAGGAAAACAGACACCCGGTTGCAGAATGCAGAGACATGGCACTGTAATATATTTACCCCTTTTTGAATTGGGTTTTTTTTTTTTTTTTCCATTTTGGTATCGTTTTAACGAGTGATAGAAGTAAAAGATTGCCAATTCTCTGAAATTTTATTAATTGTTTTCCAGGAAAATAGAAAACTTAGGATGTTTTGTTCATCAGTCAAAAGAAATGGCATGGCCCATGTTGGCAAAGGTTGAAATGTTACTGAAAACCATTAGGGGTGGGGTGACATACACAACTCAATTCATTCTACTGTATCATTGATTTTGTTTAATTTGTAAGTAAATCACTTTTTTGTCAACAATAGTATCTAAATTTTAGCAATCTATTTAATTAAATTATAATATTTTTAAAACATTATAGAAATATGATTAAATTGCTTGCCTCTTTTTATAATAACTATACAATTATTGTTATTTTAAAAGTAAAAAAGTAATGTTTAATTTTTAATAAATAAAAATTTAAGACTATTTATTTAATTTAATTTTTAAGACATAAGTTTTGCTTCAATAAAGAATACAAAGGCTTCGAAAAGGATAAATTTGTAAATATCTATTATGGCTTGAATTTATTAAACTTAACTTGAATGCAAAACGCAAAGGGTCGCATCAACCTTACCTCCCTCATGACTTGTTATCCAAAAAGAAGAGGGGCAACGCAATCTATACTTATTTTTACATTTAATTGTCAATTAAAAACTTTTATTTCTCTGGACAATTATATATCAAGCCACTGTTTGCTAGTTGTTAATTACCATTCCAAATTAGATATATCTATAATGTGTAAACCCAAAAAATAAAACTAATTAAAATCTTCAGTTTCAACTTGCATCTTAATTATACTATGTAATGTGGAAGCCACGACGTTACACCAAACTCGACTTGTTTTAACAAATATAAATACCTTTTTTTTTTTCATGTTAAAGCTCTCATGAACTGGTTGGATCATTCCACCAGAGACAAATACAGAATATAGTTCATCCTCATCCCACAATTATATTTTTAATAGAATTACCAGTGAAGACATGTCTTTAAGGTATTATATATGCATCGGAGAGTACAAGATACTACTGGTTTCGTATTTATGGCATCTGTCTACCCCATCTTCTGAGGGAGGATACTGGTTCACTCCTGACCACCTCATACGAAATAGTTCCCACGCTATATAAGTAGTGATCGATAAGAGTGGATTCCAATTCCCAAGCCCCTTCTCTATGTACCTCTTGCAAACAAATCGTTGTAAAAAAAACTCTTATATGCTATGTTTTTAACTAATCTAGGAACTTGCCATTAATTGCTTGCTTTTAGCCTTCATACGCCTCATTAACGTCAACTAGTTGAGCGTCTACGTACTTTAAGCTCCATGGTTAAAGTCTTGTGCTTGAATGCATAATTGACCAACACATTGTTGTATTGACTAACTAATATTGTTATTAGTGATTACTAGTTGTGCTTTTCTACGAGATATAAGGTACTTGTGTACTTGATTGAGGAAAAAATGGGTCTACCGGAGGTATCAAGAATTACCAACCTTATCCGTTCAAGGGACCACCATCGTAATGTTCACAGTTATAAAGATTTAAAAAAAAAAAAAGTTTTCAAGATCAGTGTTGAAGATTCATTTTGGTTTAAATTGGAGATTTTTGGGAAGATCTACTTGACTTGTACATACGAGAGAAAATTAATCCGCTAAAACAACTTTCTTTTTAAGTAAAAAGTTGTGTTAAATTATTTTATTGAATTTACTAGTGATATTTTAAGCATGTGTTTTGATTAAATTATACAAATATTGTTTTAGACTAATTCTTTATTATTGTCAATGAAATTGATTGTTGGTAAGTTAATCTAATCATGATACTGCAAGAAAAAATAAATATAACGTACTTTGTTATAACGAAGCACCAATCTATCAGAAAACACAAGGACGTCTTAAAAATTACATTAATCTCAACACCCAAATGCAGTTAGGACTTAGGTAGCAATCATAGCATTAAGTAGAGTCTTTCAATCTGATCGTCAACAAAAACTAGACAGGGGATGGTTAAGATTCCAACATCAGGACTACCTGAACCAGCTGGACAATGTTGAAGCTGAGCAAACATCATTAGATGATAGACATGTTTGTAAGAATTGTATGGACTGATAGACAAAGTTGAAGCAATCTCTTAAATCGTCCCAATGATTTCAGCTTAACAAAGCAGTAGTTGGACCAACAACTTCACGCACATACACAAATAACATCATTGCACTCACAACAGTTTACTTGAGCCTCTCCTAATTTGTTGGGGTTTCACTTTCCTAAACTCATGCGTCAATGGTAATGCAGATGTTACTAGGGTTATATTCCAATTGTGGGATTGATGTATCCAAATACCTTTTTTTTTTTTTTTTTGGAAATTGAAAGGTTGTATCCATGGACTTAATTTAGGATAAGACGTCAGTTCCATTTCATTTATTTTTTATATATTTTATTATATTTTTAATTAATTTAAATCATAAAATTTGTTTTTTAGAATTGAGTAAATCTTTTATATTTTTACTCCATGCTTTTTAAAATATCAAAACATTTTTAAAAAATGCTCGTTCTCTAATGGCTCGGAAATTGACGTACAATATTAAAAAAATGCACAAATTTGAAGCCTCGGTAAGTTACAAGTGACTCTGAACAATTTCTATATTTCTTGTATGATGAATGGAAATGAGTCAACTCCAACAATAGTATGCAATTATTACATGAGACATATATACACATGCAATTTGGTACGAGCTTAGACAGGTATAATTAAGATTAGTAAGTAGACTAGAAATCCTACTATAAAAAAAAAAAGATTGGTGAGAACCCACGCACTAAAATCCAAACAACTGTCAGGCACATGGAGTGTGATCGAAATTGGCTGCAAATGAGTAGGGGATAATAATATAGATGAGTTCAAACAAAGACGTGTACTGTCACTGCTTATGCTCTGTTGCTATTAACAAATAAAAATATAACCAACTTCCACGAAATAAATCTTGACAATTATCTTCATCCCTTGAGTAGCTCAGCTTAATCAGTGGAAAGGGAATGATGCCTTTGCCAAAGCCTGCGGGGTTAAATGGAGCATTGAATAGTTGTCCTTTTGAGTTAAAGATAAAGCAAATAGAAACTAGCACTTTAGACCCACATCAAATAATCTCAATAACATGTTCTAAAAGAATTGCACCGCATTTTCATTCTTACTTTCACACACCACTATTTGTATCTATAACCAATTACAAACTGTTAAGCTAACAAAGTGCCAAACTTGACAGAATGCATAAAATACCTAAAACCAGAGTCGTGGGCAGAGGATAGATCCATTCATTTCAAGAATCTTGTATATTAAATAACCAAATTTCCCAAGACAAAATAATACAAACTCCCAGTTGATAGTTATGACAAGCGATACATAACTGAAAGAAACTATAAATATACTTACAAGTTGGATCCAATGAAACCACAAAAAGAAAAAGATTACATCAATCGTCATATGAGACATGAAAGCTAGTGGAGCAGCCAGGTGCCTCAGGTTGCTCGGCCCCACAACAGTCATAAAATTTGGCAGCATATGGTGGATCATCAGGCCCTAATTCATAGTACCTTCAACGAGCCAAAAATGTCAAAAGCATCTACTTGCAGAAACTCACCCTTCAAAGTTTCAATTAAGAGGAAATAATCTCCACAAATAAATCCAAACATAAATTAAACGGAAAAAAATAGGGCAGAAAAGTTATTAACTAACAGTGAATCTCTAAGAAACATGGCAAATCATCTAAACAAAAGTTGAAGCTTTTAAGATCAAGCGCATGTATTTGCAAGCGTGAGATAGTGTCCTCTCACTTCTCCAAGATGACACCATATGCCTTAATTCAAATGTGCATCACTAAGTAAGCAGATCATTTTCCTTCGAAACAGTACATATGGTCCCAAAATGACGTTTTGATTAATCTTCGGGCTGCATACTGGCAATGTTGAGATATTGAACAAACTGTTGCCTCAGATCTTTCCTTAAAGAGTCTTCCATCAGAAAAAGACACAAGCATCACCAGGAACCATATGAATACATTACTGTTTTATAATTTGTTTTTATAGAATCTATGAAAAAGCATCTAACTAAAAGATCTCTTATCTCTCAACACAATTTTGACTCCATTTTATGCATTCTGCTGATAGTTTCAATCTCCAATATCTTACGTCCCAAATATATCAGACCAGTGAATTTCGTTGCAAAACACTAGACCAATCTCGGCATTGTAGATACATATATGACTACTGATGCACAATATTCATACACAAACACCTATGCAAGCAGGTGTAGGCGTGCAAACTCATCTTTATCACATGCATGCATAAGCTGAATGTGTCAATCTGTTAGTACCACTCCATGTATACAGCCTGGGGGTGCTAACAATCAGTCCACTAAATCCATCCAAACCTACATCCGTAGGGGCAAGATGGGGAAGAGGGCAAATGCCACATAGGCTAGGTGGTTATGAGTTAGT
>JANSVA010000002.1:13789553-13806703 GCA_025504915.1 Erythroxylum reticulatum | reverse complement strand
TCCATAGTTTCTGACAGAGACCCTCGGTTCACTTCGAGATTTTAGGAAAGTCTGCAAGAAGCTCTAGGGACTAAGTTACATTTTAGCACTGCTTTTCATCCTCAAACAGATTGCCAATCTCAGAGGACCATTCAGACCCTTGAAGGAATGCTTAGGGCATATGTGATGGATTTTAAAAGTGCGTGGGATGATCATTTGCCATTGGTCTAATTTGCTTACAATAATTCGTACCACTTGAGCATTCAGATGGCTCCTTATGAAGTACTATATGAAAGTAGATGTAGAACTCCTATATACTAGGATAAAGAAGGAGAAAGGAGATTAGTGGGACCAGAGTTACTCCAGATGACAGTTGATAAGGTCAATTTAGTCAAGCAGAGGCTTGAAGCAGCTCAAGATCGAATGAAGAGCTATACTAATGCACACCGAAAAGAGATTGAGTATGAAGTTGGTGAGAAAGTCTTTCTTAAGGCATCTCCTTGGGTAGGAGTAATGAGGTTTGTCAAGAAGGATAAGTTGAGCCCGAGATATATCGGTCCTTATGAAATTGTTGAGAGGATTGGACCCCGGCCTATAGGTTGGCACTGTCACCGAAATTGTCTCAGATACATTGTTGGCCCCCGCCCTTGTGGTTCACGTGTCTAATTTCCTAAGTAACATCTGAACGTGTGCTCTATAAGGGTGGTGAGACCACACTAGGACAAACATCAAAACAACACCCTTCTCCTATTTCAGGGCCAATTTATTGCACCTATCTTGAGGAAATTAGCAAAACTATCATTTGGGATATCAGATTAATGCCATCTTAGGACGATTTGAAAAAAAACTTCAAGCTCTACAATTTCCATGAAGACCTCGAAGGCGGATTCTATCGTCTGAAGGGTCAAAAATAGAGCAAACAATAGCATTAGATGAATAGTGTATAGAAGGAGGAGTTTAGGTCACAAAGGAAAAAAGCAGACGAAGCAAAATGACAGACGAAACAAAAGACAGATGAAGCAGAAAGATAGACAAAGCGGAAAGACAAACGAAGTGGAAAGACAGATAAATGGCAAAGTAGACGATTTAGATGGTCAACTTAAGATGAAACAAAAGTCAACTTAAGATGATACAGATGGTCAACCTAAGATGAAGCAAAAGTCAACCTAAGATGATACAGATGGTCAACTTAAGACGAAGCAAAAGTTAAATTAAGATGATACAGATGGTCAACTTAAGACGAAGCAAAAGTCAACCTAAGACGATACAGATAGTCAACTTAAGATGAAGCAAAAGTCAACCTAAGATGATACAGATGGTCAACTTAAGACGAAGTAAAAGTCAATCTAAGACGATACAAATGGTCAACTTAAGACGAATGACATCATCACAGACGATATGACGTCATCACAGATGATACGTCTTTATAGACACTACCTCTCTTCAAACGATGCATCTCTTAAAACAAATGACGTCATCATAAATGACATGACGTCATTACAGATGATGCATCTCTTAAGACGAATGATGTCATTACAGATAATATGACGTCATCAAAAACAATATATATCTACAGACAATGCATCTCTTAAGACGAATGACGTCATCACACATGATATGACATTATTATGGATGATACGTATTTATAGACGATGCATCTTTAAGACGAAGCGTCTTTACAGACGATACAACTCTTAAGACGAACGACGTCATCATAGACGATATTACATCATGACAGATGATGCGTCTTTATAAATGATACATCTTTACACTCCTAAGTATCTCCCCTTCTAAGGACCCAAACTTTTAACCCAGACGTCTAATAATTCTAGGCTATATATATATCGTTGGAAAACTAAAAGAAAAGCCCTACAACTTCTTAGAAGGCACACTTGCCTAAATCAGCCTGGACTAATTTAGACCTTCCCTTGAAGTCCGAACACGAACTTTTCCCTTATGGAAACTTAAAAATGCAATGTACAAACTTAAAAGTGAGTCATGAATAAAAATGTAATTATATTCCATTTGCATCAAAAGATAAGAGTCTTACAAAGCTTTAATGGGCATTTCAAGCTGCAAATACATTAATATATTAATGTTCCAAAACACAGAAGGTACATAGTCCATGATTTGCTCAAAATGCAAATAAAGCCTTGCTTTATATGGTTGGCTTCAAATACAAAATATACAAAAATTGGAGTGATGCCTTAACCCTTGTCTACTTGATATCTTACTCATCACTTGGATGTGGGGGGAAAAAAAGGAGGTTGAGCTTAAACCCGTGGGTAAGAATTTATAATCGGTAATAAGAAAAACCATTTATAAGGATATCTCTAATGCAAAAATTCATGTTAATTCAAATTATGCATGCATCACTTTTGTCAATTATCATGAGCACATAAACATATCAAAGTGGTTCGAGTGGATTCAAAACAGAACGTACTACACAATTCCCATAAAGGTCTTATGTAGCCGTGAACTTATGGGAGTCCTTGAAGGAACTCCAGGCCACTTGTAAGTAGGCGGGAGAAGCCTTTTTGTCAAAATGCACTTAACTTAACTTAGGGGACCACCACAAACCCACATAACATGTACTTCCATAACTGTAAAACATATTGCCCGAAGGGACATTTCGAAAACTTGGTTTCTTAAGCTTGATATCTTTTCAAAAATCATCCTCATATGTTTAACGAAGTTTATATGAAAAATATGTAGAACATTCTCAAAACATTCAAAGAGTAATAAATGCACATTTTTGAAGTATTCAAAACCATTTATTTCCATTTTCTTGAAAGAACATTGATGGCTTATTATTAAACTATAAAAAGTAACTCACCTTGAATTTCCTTACTTGAAAGCTTGTTCAAGGATATCTCTCCTCTTGCTCCTTTTGCCTCCCTTCAATATTAACAAAACCTCATTCAAAAAGAACTCTAATTGGAAACCCAAAGAAACCCATGTATGAATTGATCCTATAATTCTTAAACCCATGCATTTTCTAAGCTTCATAAACCAAAACCCTTCCAAAATCGCAAGAATTAAAATGTTCTTACCTTAAACCTTTACCAAATGAGTGGATGTTTGGTTCAAAAGAAAGCTCTTATCTTTCTCTAACTTTTTCCCTCCTTGATAGCTCTCAAAATGCCTCTTGAAGGCTTAGTAAAATTAAAACCTAGCTCAACTCGCCTTTTCTCTCTCTATGGCCGACACTCTCTCTCCCTTCTTTCTTATTTTTCGTCTTCTCTTTCTTCTCTTCTTCTTTACTAACGTTTTTTTCTTCTAAAACACAAGCCTACAATTCCTTCTTCCTATTTTGTCATTCCTTCAATGCTCTAAAACTTTACATCTTAATTGATGTTCCAACAATGCCCCTCGCAAAATCTTATCATTCTGACACTTTATTTCCCTTAACCTATAACATATTATCTTACTCACATTAGCATGCTAATTAACTCCAACACAATTTAATCTAGCAAAACCTTAAATTAATTTAATCATGCTTATTTATAAACAAAATTTCCAGGGGCCAACATTTCTCCCCCTCTTAAGAGAATTTCGTCCTCTAAATTATTACCTGAGTTATGGAAGAGTTATGGATACTTCTCCCTCATGGATTCCAAGGGATCCCACGTGGCCTCTTCCACAGAATGGTTTCTCTACAGGACTTTTACTAGTTGGACCGTCTTGTTCCTGAGGGCCTTTTCCTTACTGTCCAAGATCTCCACTAGAATCTCCTCGTAACTCAAATCATCTATCAACTGAACCTCAATGGTTTGAATCATGTGAGAGGGATCCGATCTATATCTCCTCAACATGGACACATGAAAGACATCATATATCTGTGAAAATATCGGTGGCAACGCCAAACTATAGGCTAGCAGTCCAATCCTCTCAAGAATTTCATAAGGATCCACATATCTCGGACTCAACTTGCCATTCTTGCCAAACCTCATGACTCCTTTCCAAGGATATGTCTTAAGGAAGACTTTCTCACCGAATTCATACTCCATCTCCTTTCGGTGTGCATTAGCGTAACTTTTCATTATATCTTGGGCCACTTTAAGCCTTTGTTTAACTAACTTGACCTTGTCGACTGTCATCTGAATCAATTATGGTCCCATTAGCTTCCTTTCTCCTTCTTCATCCCAGCATATAGGATTTCTACATCTCCTCCCATATAGCGCCTCATAAGGAGCTATTTTAATGCTCGAATGGTACCAATTATTGTAAGCAAATTTGACCAGTGGCAAATGTTCATCCCAAGCTCCTTTAAAATCCATCAAGCATGCCTTAAGCATTCCCTCAAGTGTTCGAATGGTCCTTTCAAATTGACTATCCGTCTGGGGGTGAAAAGCTATGCTCAATTTTAAGTTGGTCCCCAGAGCCTTTTGTAAGCTTCGCCAAAATCTCGAAGTAAATCGAGGATCTCTATCAGAAACTATAAAGTCTAGAATCCTATGTAGTCTCTCTATCTCATCGATATACTTATTTACTAGTACTTGCAGAGAATCAGTTTGTTTAATTGCCAAAAAATGGGCTAACTTCATAAACCAATCAACAATCATCCTTCCTACTGGTCTTGGGCAAACCCATCAAAAAATCCATGGTTACTTGTTGTCATTTCCACTCAAGAATGGACAATGGCCTTAACTTGCTTGAAGGTGCTTGGTGTTCAGCCTTGACTTGCTGACACACTAGACACTTGTATATTCTGCTACATCCCTCTTTATGCCTTTCCACCAGAAATGCTCTCTCAGATCTCTGTACATCCTAGTACTAACTGGGTGCATGGCATAAGGCGTATTGTGTGTGTCATCTAGTATCTTGTCCTTTACCTCCTTGACAATTGGGATACAAAGCCTATTCCCTATAGTCATGAGTCCATCATCCCTCACTACTACTTCAGACTTCTTTCCATTCTGAATTTCTTCTCAGAGCTTCCTTAATTCTGCATCCTATGCTTGTAACTCCCTAACCTTCTCTCTAAGTATCGACCTTACTTTGAGCGTAGCAACAATACAATCAGATTCCTCTTAGTTCAAACTTATTCTAAGCTTAGCCATCTCTTCCAATAACGGCAGATAAACTGTCTAAACATGGGCTATTGAGGATTTCCTAATCAAGGCATCTGCTATCACATTCTCCTTTCCTGAATGGTACTCAATCAACAAATCATAATACTTAAGCAATTCCATCCACCTTCTCTGTCTCAAATTCAGCTCTTTTTGACTCAGTAAGTACTTAAGAATTTTATGGTTAGTAAAGATCCTCGTCTGAACCCATACAGATAATATCTCCAAATCTTTAAGGAAAAAATCACTGTTGTCAATTCCAGATCATGGGTCGGATAATTTAACTCATAAGGCTTTAGCTGCCGCGAGGCATATGCTATTACCTTATCTCCTTGCATCAGTACACAACTTAAACCATTTCTTGAAGCATCACTGTACACAGTATAACCCTCATCTCCAGTTGGCAAAATTTGGAGCACTTGTTAATCTTTGCTTGAGCTCCTCAAAGCTTTTCTGACATTCCTCACTCCAGATAAATTTCTAATTCTTCCTCAATAACTTTGTCATCGGAGCTGCTATCATAGAGAATCACTTAACGAATCTCTTATAATATCCTGCCAAACCCGGAAAACTTCTCACCTCTGTTACTGTCTTAGGTGCATGCCAATTCACTACTGCTTCAATTTTTCTCGAATCAATATGCACCTCATTTTTTGAAATCACATGCCCAATGAATATCACCTCGTGAAGCCAAAATTCACACTTGTTGAACATTGCATAAAGTTCCCTCTTCTTCAATGTCTGTAACACGATCTTGAGATGCTCCTCATGTTCCGCTTCATTATTAGAATACACCAGAATGTCATTGATAAACACTATGATAAACTGATCCAAATATTCCATGAAGACCCTATTCATAAGATCCATAAAAGTAGCTGGAGCATTGGTCAGTCCGAAAGGCATAACTAGAAACTCGTAATGCCCATGCCGTGTTTTGAAGGCTGTCTTGCTTACATTAGACTCCCTGATTCTGAGTTGATGATAGCCTGACCTGAGATCAATCTTAGAGAAGACCCTTGCTCCCTACAACTGGTTAAACAAATCATCAATCCAGGGTAAAAGATACTTGTTCTTAATAGTCACCTTATTGAGTCTCGGATAATAAATGCTCATGCGCCATGTTCGATCCTTCTTTTTAACAAATAGAACTGGCGCTCCCAATGGTGACAAACTTGGCCTTATATACCCCATCTCTAACATTTCTTCCAACTATTCCTTGAGCTCCTTCAGTTCAGCTGGAGCCATTCTATACGGTGGTATAGAAATGGGTGCAGTTCTGGGAACTAAGTTGATGACACACTTAATTTTCCTCATTGGTGGTAAACCAGGTAGTTCTTCTGCAAACACGTCAGGAAATTCCCTCACAATTGAAAAATCCTCTAACTTTCCTTCATTCACATCAGTATCCACAATATGCGCTAAGAAGGCTTTACACCCCTTCCTCATCATGCTTTCTGCTAACAAAGCCGAAACAATATTAGGAGATGGTGTTCTTTGGTCCCCTATGAAGTTCACCTTCTCATCTTTACCAATATCAAACTCTACCTATTTAGGGCCATAATCTAAATTTGCACAATATTTCTCCATGACATCCATTCCAAATATCACATCTAGGACTTTCAACTCTAACGGTTGCAAATCTACTACAAGTTTAACACCCTCAATAAACAATTCATAATCCCTATACACTTGACTTATTATCACCTTTCTCCCTAAGGGAGTACTAAAAATGAAAGGACTACCCAAAGGCCTCAAATCAACATCATATAATGTCATGCTTATAGAAACAAATGAATGTATGGAGCCAGAATCAATCAACACATATACTGCAGAATTAAATAAGTGAACCAGACCCGTGACAACTTCAGGTGCGGTTGCAGCTTCCTCTCTAGTCATGAAGAATGCCCTTGCTTGAGCCTAACCCTGACCCCTTGGCCTTCTTGGGGATTAGCCTTCTTTGTAGCTCTACAACTGCCCACCTCGGTGACTAGTCTAGTTCCCCCTGTTTCTGCTCTCCTCGCGGCTTATAACTGCGACCCCTCCTTCCTTGTTATTTAGGGACAATCTTTCAGCATATGTCCCTTCTCCCCACATCGAAAGCATGCTCCTAGTAACATGAAGTACTCTCCCCTGTGCAACCTCCCATAATGTTCACATTGGGGGTTTATGTTCCTACTCCTCTCCACCTTGCTATTGCCTCCTACTATTGAGGCTTGCACTAAAACTGCCCTTGCTTTCTTATTCTTAGCAGAGGCACTACTCCCCGCCTCACTTTGTGTGTAGGAGATCTTCATACCCCTTTTAGGTATTGGAGCAGTAGCCCCCTTCCTGGAAAACTATTCTCGGTTTTTCCTCTTCCTACTCACCTCATACTTGATATTCTCCAGCTTCTCATCCTAGAGTGCGACATCTACCAACTGCTGGTAGTCACAAAAATTATGGATCAAGACTTTCTCCTTGATCCCCAGATGGAGATCTCTCTCAAACTTACAGCACTGATCCTCCTCATTCGCTATAATATTAGTCACATATCAGCAAAGTTGAGTGAACTTCAGTTCATACTCACTCACACTCATGTCCCTCTGTGTGAGATTCAGAAACTCCCTGGCCTTCTCTTGTATATAAACCCTGGAAAGGTAGTTCTTCCTGAACATTTACACAAAATCTCTCTATGGTAACATCGGAGGCACAACCTGACTGTGGGGCACTGATTTCCATCAATGAAGCGTATCCCTTTGCAACAAGCTAATTGCATAATCCAGCTTCTCTTCATCAGAGCACTTCATTTGAAGGAGGACCCTCTCGTCCCTCTTCAACCATGCTTCAGCCTCCTCTGGATTTGTAGTACCATTAAAGTCTACAGTCCCATACTTGCGAAGCTTATCATACTGCCTGCTCCTCTTTACTAGAGCTAGAACCGGCATTTGTGACCCTTGGCCTATGGCATAAGTGAAAGCCTGGGCAAAGGCTTGAAAGAACTGCGGGTCTATAGCAAGCATAGGAGGAGGAGGCAATGGCACTTCATGTTGCACATTAGGTGCCTCTGGATCAGGAGCAGGGTATGTCCCATCATGTTGCGGGACATAGGATTCATCAATTCTCCCTTGGTGAGAGCTAGATTGAGTCACAGCTCCTCGAAGTCGCTTTCGAGGTGGCATGTTCTACTCCATGAATTTAAAATCATTGAAAATCTTTAGTTTATGCAAAACAGTTTCAAATCCTATAAAACAATTCAAAACAATGTATGTTTTTCACTTTAAAATAATGCATGTTCATTTTATGTCTTAAGCTACCCACTTCATGCTTAGGATATTCTTAAACCTAGTTGCTCTGATACCACAAGTGTTGGGCCCCCACCCTCGTGGTTCACGTGTCTAACATCCTAAGTGACATCTAAATGCGTGCTCCACAAGGACGGTGAGCCCACATTAGGAAAAACATCAAAACAACACTCTTCTCCTATTTCAGGGCCAATTTATTTAGGAAAACACCAATCTTATTGTACCTATCTTGAGGAAATTAACAAAATTGTCATTTGGGATATCAGATTAATACCATCTTAGGACAGTTTGAAAGAAGAAGACTTCATGGTCTACAATTTCCATGAAGACATCGAAAGCGGATTCTATCGTCTAAAGGGTCAAAAATGGAGTAGACGATAGCATCAGACGAATAGTGTACAAAAGGAGGAGTTTAGGTCACAAAGGCAAAAAGTAGATGAAGCAAAATGACAGACGAAACAAGACAGACGAAGTGGAAAGACAAACGAATGGCAAAATAGACGATACAGATGGTCAACTTAAGATGAAGTAAAAGTCAACCTAAGACGATACAGAGGGTCAACTTAAAATGAAGTAAAAGTCAATCTAAGACGATACAGATGATCAACTTAAGACGAAGCAAAAGTCAACCAAAGATGATACAAATGGTCAATTTAAGATGAAGCAAAAGTTATCCCAAGAAGATACAGATGGTCAACTTAAGACAAAGCAAAAGTCAACCTAAGACGATACAGATGGTCAACTTAAGACGAAGCAAAAGTTAACCTAAGACGATACAGATGGTCAACTTAAGATAAATGACGTCGTCACAGATGATACGTCTTTACAGATGCTATCTCTCTATAGACGATGCATCTCTTAAGACGAATGACGTCGTCATAGATGATATAATGTCATTACAGATGATATGTATTTACAAACGATACATCTTTACAGATGATGCACCTCTTAAGACAAATGATATCATTACAGATTATATGATGTCATCAAAGATGATACGTCTTTACAGACGATGCATCTCTTAAGACGAATGACATCAGACGATACGTCTTTACAAACGATGCATCTTTTAAGACGAAGCATCTTTATAGACAATACAACTTTTAAGACAAATGATGTCATCACGGATGATATGACGTCATCACAGATGATGCGTCTTTATAGACGATACATCTTTACACTCCTAAGGATCTCCCTTTCTAAAGACCCCAACTTTTAACCCAGATGTCCAACAATTCTAGGCTATATATATATCGTTGGAAAGCTGTAGGAAAGTCCTACAACTTCCTAGAAGGCACAGTTGCCTAAATCATCCTGGATTAATTTAGACCTTCTCTTGAAGTCCAAACACGAACTTTTCCCTTATGGAAACTTAAAAATGCAATATGCAAACTTAAAAGAGAGTCCTGATAAAAAATGCAATTATATTCCATTTGCATCAAAAGATAAAAGTATTATAAAGCTTTAGTGGGCATTTCAATCCACAAATACATTAATATCTTAAAGTTCCAAAATACAGAAGGTACATAATCCATTATTTGCTCAAAATGCAACTAAAGACTTGCTTCACAAGGTTGGTTTCAAATAGAAAATATACAAAAATTGGAGTGATGCCTTGACCCTTGTCTACTTGATATCTTACTCATCACCTGGACGTGGGGGGAGGAAAAGGAGAGTGAGCTTAAGCCTGTGGGTAAAAATTTATAATTGGTAATAAGCAAAAACATTTATAAGGATATCTCCAATGCAAATTCATGTTAATGCAAATTATGCATGCATCACTTTTGTCAATTATCATGACCATATAAGCATATCAAAATGGTTCGGGTGGATCCAAAACAAAACGTACTACACAATTCCCAAAAGGGTCTTGTATAGCCGTCAACTTATAGGAGTCCTTGAAGGAGCTCCAGGCCACTTGCGGACAGGTGGGAGAAGCCTTTTTGTTAAAGTGCGCTTGACTTAACTTAGGGGACCACCGCAAACCCACAAAACATATATTTCCATAACTATAGAACATATTGCCCAAAAGGCACATTTCGGAAACTTGGTTTCTTAAGCTTAATATCTTTTCAAAAATCATCTTCATATGTCAAACAAAATTTATATGCAAAACATGCCCATCAATTTACTCAATAAGTGACATTTTTTTCTAGTCTAATAATATTCTACATTTTTGGAATTCATTCCTAAAATTCACCAAAAATTCTAAATCAATAATTTGTATTCTCTAATTCGGATTTTAATGCAAATAAATTACAATTCTCAATGATATCACATTAACAAATCAATTATACCCGAAATTTCAATGAGTGTATGTACAGTCATCTTAATGTATGCAAAAATTCAAATTTGCGTGCGTGTATGCTAACAATATGCATGAGCATGAAGAAGCATTTTTCTTAATCTCTCACATGTACCGTATTTTTAGTTTCTAACTCTTAATATGGGAATGGGATGTTACAATAAAACTTGAAAATGAAAGTTTCTCCCTAGAGATATGTTTATTTTGGTCTTTGTTTTGGAGCACTGGCAAGCTCATAGTCATCTGTAAGTCAGTTAAAAGTGATGGAAAGGGGTGGGTTGAAAATTGGATGATCAATGTGGTTTGGAGGAGATTTTCGTATGTTTTGTGGTTGGAAAATCCACGAGATAAAGACTGTGGCTTTCCATGATGGTATCTTCAGAGAAGTTGGAGAAAGCATATGGTGACTTTTATGGCCAGGAACGTTGGAAGTAGCTTCAAGCTTCAACGTAGTGCAGATAGATATTATGCTTCAAGTTGGTAAGAAGCAGGTGTTGTTGGAGTTTGTGAAGATTGCTAAAGGAACTTCCATAATGGTCGGTGAAGTGGAGATGTGATGGTGCTACTATGAAACACATACATGAAGCTAAATGAGATGGGGTGACTGAAAAAATAAGTAAGTAAAATTGAGACTTAGCTAAGGTGGGCTCTGATATCATAAAAAAATAATAAAGCTGAGAAATTGAAAGCAAAGTATTTATTAATTTTCTTAAGTAAATTGTTGTAGAATGTATGTTATATTTGTAACACTAACTTAAGATAAGATTAATCAATTTGTAATTTAATCAATCTAAACAAAATGGTAAGATAGGATATGATGTTATCTAAACTAAGATACCTTGATACTAGATAAGGTTATCTAATGTAATTAAAACTAAAAAGATGCTAAAGAAGTAGTAAAGAGGGCCTAAATCTTTTATGGTAAATGCAGAGTGAAGAGCATTAATGATGGTCTGAATAAATTGTTGTGAAGAACCAGTGATGAAGATATCATCCACATAAACAAGGAGAAAGGTGGTTTAAGTTGATGTAGAGTGAATAAAAAGAGGCATATTAGCCTTGGATAAAGTGAAACAAAGGTCAGAAAGTTTATAACTTAAGCAGTGAAACCAAGCTCGAGGAACTTGCTTAAGACCATAAAGAGCTTTATGTAGGTAGCCACATAATGAAGATAATGAGGATCAGTAAAACCAGGTAGTTATTATACAAAAACAAGTTCTTATAAGGTGCTTTGAAGAAAAGCATTGTTAACATCAAGCCGACGAATGGACTAGTTTTTAGCTAAGGCAAGTGTAAGAACAAGAAAAATTGTGGTTGATTTGACAATAGGATTGAATGTGTCAATGTAATCAAGACTGGTTGATTGATGATAGCCTTTGGCGACTAGGCGGGATTTATAGCAATATAAGGAATCATCAGGATGAATCTTTGTACAGAATACCCACTTACAACCAACAATATTTGCACCTCAAGGAGGAGGAATAAGGAACCAAGTGTTGTTGTGATAGAGAGCCTTGAACCCATCGAACATGGCTTTTCGCCAATGAAAATTTTTTTTCTTTAAGCGAAAGAGGTAGGGCCAGTATCAAGAGATGGAGGAATAGTGGTGTGGTAAGTAATATGGTTAGGGAAGGATTTTAAAGGTCTAGTCTGATCCCAAGCACGAGTGACCATTGGATAAGAAGAGGGGATAATGATGGAGGAATAGAGGGAATAGGTAAGGAAGAAGGGATAAAAGAAATAGGTCAGGAAAAATTATTCATGACTGAAGTACGGGAAGAGATAGGCAATATAGGAGGGGTAGATAAGAGTTGAAGTTTTAATGGTAAGGATAGTGCATTGGGAGAGAAGGAAGAGAAGGATGGTAGGAATTTAGAAAACTGATGTTCAAGTAATTGAACATGTCAGGAAATATAAATTTTATTGGTGAAGGAATCAAAACATTTGTTTCCTTTTATAATTGGAAGCATAACTGAGGAATATATATGAAATAGATTTTGGTGTGAGCTTATGAGGTCAAATGTGAGCAAGGAAAGGATAAAACACTTGAAGATGATTAAGATTAGGAGACAAATTGAACAATAGTTCATGGGGAGATATGATATGTAAGGTAGACGATGGTAAAAGGTTGATGAGATAAATAGTAGTTGAAAAAGCTTCATACCATAATCACTTTGAAAGATGAATCTTTGTACGAAATACCCACTTACAGCCAACAATATTTACACCTCTAGGAGGAGGAATAAGGAACCAAGTGTTGTTGTGATAGAGAGCTTTGAACTCATCGAACATGGCTTGTCACTAATGAAAAATTTTGTTTGCTTTAGTGAAAGAGGCAAGGTCGGGATCAACAGGGGAATAGTGGTGTGGTAAGTAATATGATTAGGGAAGGATTTCAAAGGTCTAGTCTGATTCTAAGTGCGAGTGACCATTGGATAAGAAGGGGAAGATAATGATGGGGGAATAGGTAGGGAAGAAGGTATAAAATACATGGGTCAGGCAAAATTATTCAGGACTGAAGTAGGGGAAGAGATAAGCAATATAGGAAGGGTAGATGATAGTTGAAGTTTTAATGGTAAGGATAGTGGAATGGGAGAGGAGGAAGAGAAGGATGGTAGGAATTTAGAAAACTGATGTTCAAGTAATCTAACATGTCGAGAAATATAAATTTTATTAGTGAAGGAATCAAAACATTTGTTTACTTTATAATTGGAAATGTAACCGAGGAATACTTACGAATTAGATTTATATTTATAACACTAGTTGAAATTCAATCTAAACTAAATGATAAGATATGATAAAATGTTGTCTAAACTAAGATAAGTTGATACTAGGATTAAGTTATCTAATGTAATTGTAACTGAAAAGATGTGATATCAATTTGTGATCATAAAATGTTACCATGTTTTTTCCTCTCAATTCACATAACATATATATGTATATCATATATAAATAAAAGCAACATTAATAAAAATAATTTTATGACAATATTAGGGCTGGACTAAGACGGAGAACAAGGAGAAGCATCCATGTAATATGTGACAATACAAAAAAGTAAAACCGTGAGTACTCCAAATAAACGTATTTTACCAATAGAAGAGTAAGCTAACAGTGGAGGGAGGAGAGAGTTGATAGCATTTTTCTTTAACGGTTAAACTTTAGCGTATCCTTTAATGAAGTTCGAAGATATATAATTTGTTTTTAATTTTGAGGAATTTAATTAATGATAATTAAGCGAGTATATTTTGTCATATTCCACATTTCGAGCAATGCGATTGATGCGAGGAACGATATGGCTTAATCAAACAAACCTTAAAGAAAGAAAAAAAAATTCAAACTCACATATTCCAAACTTCACTTTAGGTAACAGAAGTAGAGCACACTCCAGAGTGAACTCATAAAATGAATGAGATCTCGTCAAAAGTATGTAAAATCTTTACTTTAAGACTATAATATGTACTCCATCAGTAGTACATTAGAATCACAAAATAACTCCTTAAAAGATTATTCCGTCCTGAACAAAACAAATAGAATCTCACCAAAAATATATATCAAAAATACATTTCCATGTATTTAATTAGAAATGTTTAATACACTTATATACTAAATATATGCAATAGATCAATTTAATTTGATATCTCATTAATATATATGTGTAAAAAATAGAATAAATATAAACAACTCTATAAAACACTAACAGAGCCAAACATATATATGTATGTGTTCTAAAAGAAAAATAATGGAATAGACACTTTACCTTAACAATTACATATTCAATTAATCATTAATTAAACTAAATAATTTAAGTAGGATAGTGAATCCATGATATTATTAAAATAATAGAATTAGATTATTAGCTAAGTTAATTAGTGAAAATTGTTAGATTTGTTATGGAATCCACCGAAGGTAGGGCGGTGCTAATTGTATCATCTAAAGTGAGACAATTATCAAATTTTAAAAAATATTGTAACTGTGAAATACTGGAGCGATTGGCCAAGTAGGAACAAAGGGGACGTATTCCTCTGTCCCCAATTACCCACGCCCCTCTGTACCCCATAAATCCAAGCCATTCATTGATTGTCAATGAATGGCTTGGATTTATGGGGTACAGAGGGGCTTGGGTAATTGGGGACAGAGGATCTCAAGCCGGAACAAAGAGGATAAGGTCTTGCAGATATTTTTCTACTCATTTGCCCATCTTATCTACAGGCCACATTGGGTGAGTCAGACTCACGTCAGGGCCTAAAAATATTTACGACAGTCCAACCTAGATCTGGGCTTGAGGCTTGAATGCTTTGAGATTTATAGCGTAAGCTTGAATTTGATTGGATCTTTCTGACTCTGTGTTTGATTAGGTTTGAATATTTTTTAATTTTTATTTTAAATTATTTGATATAATTTAAAAATAACAAAATAATAACGTTTTATTTAAAGTTATTCGGAGTTTTAGTCTGGATTGAGCCAAAAGACCCGCTCGAGTCTGATTTAAAATTTAAAATTAAAAAAATTTGAGCATAATTTAAAACTTTGTGAAATCAATCAAATCTATTAGTAGAGATTAAATAAGTAAAATCTACTAATTTAAAGCTTATTATTGAAAAGATTGGCTAGTCTAGGGGAGATAATTCATGACCGAAACTTAAAAAACTGATGAAAACAAAGGAAGCTTGAGAACCAAACCTATCAAATTAGGTAGTCATTGAAAAATCAATGCTTAAAGAAAGCATGGAGGTGATTTTACTTAAAGAGAACTAAAGCACAAATGTTTGAGTTTTGACTGATTGATGAAATATTTGGTTTATGATGAAGCAAGTGGAAAGAGAGGGGCTTTCTTCTTCCTTAAGCATTCCATATGATTTGAACAAATTTTTGGTCCATTAGGATGTTTTCCTATGTGAGTAAAGCTCTAGTATTTTATTGCTTTTATTTCTTATAAAAGGAGTGTAACGAAGCCTTACATGTGTTGCATTTTTTGGGGTTGAATTAATTCTACACTTCTCTTCTCTCCCTCCACTACAAGAAAAGTAGGAATTAGTGACATAAAATTACCGATAGAATCCAAATCGTTGGAAATTATTGACAGAAATCCTTTTTCTGTCAAAAAATTGTTGGGAAAATTTTTATTTAGCGACAGTAGTAATATTCCTTGGTAAATATGAAGGGAATTCAATTTGCGACAGAATTTAGTGATGTTATCAAATGCTTGTCAAATAAGGCGGGAATTGTTAGTGGAACATTAAAGTTTTGAATTTACCAACAGAAAATTTCCATCGGTAAACTTTCAAGGTAAATGTTGTCGTCTACTTCAGCTTGAGCATTTTTAAGCTAAAGAAAGTGATGTCGTTTGGTTTAACACTAACCGACGTTGTTTTGATAACGTTATAACTCACCCGAAGAACACCAGCGTCATCTCCTTCTTTCTTCTTCCTCCTGCATCTCCGAGGTCTTCTTCCTGCTGCGTCTCCGACGAAGTCTTCCAGCTATGTCTCTGACGTTCTTCTGTTTGTCGGCCTTCATTATTCTCCGGCCACTGTCGTAATTTTGTGGAGGTATTTTTGTATATTGGATGATAGTTATATTTAGGTATTTGATCTTCTTTCATTTGTTTGTGTATTTTGTGATTGGAAAACAAATTTAAGGTACAAATGTTAGTGATAGAAGGGACAAGAGGTGATTTTGGTTGTGATGTTGGGATGAATTTCTGATGCATATAAGGTGTTTGATGAAATGTTTGATCATTTAGAATTAGAAAGAATGATTAGTAGCTAATGATTCTTTTTTTAATTAAACAAATATTTTCATAAACTCAATAGCTTTTTGATTCTACAATGAGAATAAGAGACTATTTATACTTATAAAGAAGGCTAGTGATGTAAGCGGGACCATGAACAATCGAGCAAGGCCAGGTAGAGAGCCAACCATACCAGAATGGTCCATGGACAAAGCTAGGGCCAAGAGATTTAAAGAGGCTCTTTATACGTATGTGGGCTTTTATCTTGAGAAGATGGCCAACTCCAAATCTATTGGAGGAGAGTTTAATGGAATTGAGCCCAAACTAATCCATTTAACTCAAATCCTTGGACTGAATACAGTTGAAGCTTGAAGACATGAATTAGACCTATTTATTTAATTTTTGGACTTCGTTTTATTTTGGACTTTCATGTATTTTTAGCCCAACTTTTTATTATTTGACCTAGGTATAAATACTTATGTTTTAGGGTTTTATAATTGAGTTCGATCAGAATTGTGGAAAAGTTGTCGGCTTCAATAGGGAGAAAACCTTATTCTCTTGTTCTTATTACTTTTCAAACCATCTTTCACTTATCAATTGTTTTCCAATTGTGGCGTGTCGATTGTTCGTTTCTCTTGGTCTTATTTTGATCATCGGGATTGCTTGGAACGAGTTTCCAAGAGGTGTCGTAGAAATCAAACCTTCCGTATCCTTATTTTTTTATTGTTGAATTCGAAATTGCTATCCTTCTTAGTTCCTCTAGGTCAAAACCCATCAAACAA
>JANSVA010000002.1:13758105-13784549 GCA_025504915.1 Erythroxylum reticulatum | reverse complement strand
CACAATACATATATAAAACCACTCATTTAATTTCACTTAATATTTCTAAATTTCACTCAAAAATCGGGGTCCAACATAGACATTCGGTTTCGCAAAATTTGCCAACTAGTAACTGAAAAGGAAGTAGTGATTAATTATTGTCACACTAAAGAACAAGTTGCAAATATTTTTACTAAACCACTGAAATTTGAGTTGTTTCACAAACTGAAGAAATTATTGGGGATAATAAATTTTTACCAGCTTAATTTAAGAGAGGCAATATCAATAAATAAATCAAGCAAGTTATGCATGGAAACGAGACAGATACTTGGCAACTTCATTAAGTGGTACTTGAAATCGTAATGAAGCAAGTGGAGAGAGACAACAAGCATCTTCATTAAATGGTAGCCGAAATTATGATGAAGTAAGCAGAGAGAGAGTGGCTTTCTTCTTCCTTAAGCATTCCATATGATTTAACCAAAGTTTTAGTCCAATTGGATGTTTGCTTGTGTGAGTAAAATTGTAGTATTTTATTATTTTTGTTTTCTATAAAAGGAGTGAAACGAAGCCTTACATGTATTGTATTTTTTGGGATTGAATGAATTCTCCTCTCCTCTTCTCTCCCTCTCTCTTGTGTGTGTGTGAGTATATTATGTCATATGATATCAACATGGAATAATGCTTTTTTGACAACTAAGTTTACGAGGATGCCTTTGACATTATGTTGACACATTTAAGCTTGTTAGAATCAATACGTTCTGGAGATTCCATTCTCCTAATGGTGGGAAGTGACATTTTTGCATAGATGTGCTATTAAGAAAATGATTAGTGTACATATTACATTTTTTTTCTTTTCATTGTTTATTTTCCTTTTTTTTCTTTTCATTTATTTTATTTTAAAACTTTGGTTGACGTAGAATAGAGAGAAGAGAGTAGTATGGAGTTATGGAGATTTCTCCTGAGAATATTAAAGTTGATCATTTTGGATATTAATTCATTTTATGTTAATTATGATTATTAATTTTATTTTTGCTTATCTTTTGTTTTCAGTAATCCTTATCGAATTCCAAAACTTAAACAAATCAAAAATCCATAAAATAAGGAGTAATTAGGAGAATAGAGCGGACCAAATAATTTAAAGACATTTTTTATCTTGTACATATTTTGATGTATATGATAAAGTTTATATGATAATTATACATTGCAAATAAAACTATGATAAGACTATAATTATGAGATTCATACTCTATTTATATATTATCTCTAAAGTTTTACTAGTCATTGTTCTATTAAGACAAGACATTAATAAAGCATAAAAGACTAGCATATGTTATATTTTTTCTTATGAAGGAAGATGTCAATCGCAATTCTCATTGACTAAAGTATGGAGATACTTGAACAAACTTGTGGATATTTGTTTGAAAACAAGTTCACTGAACTGACCTCATATGAGAATTCTATTTGAAACATTTTCTTGTATATCTATGAAAATTCTCATTATAATGATTATATAAATGATTCTTTGACTTGAGATCTCCAAAGTTATCTCATATAGAGATTGCTATATTTTGATACTACTTATAACCTATTATAGTCAATGATAGCTTAGCTGGTAATCATTGGATATAACATGGACTATATGGAAGTAGTTGAGTGATCAATATATAATTCATCACCCTAAATTGATTAGGGAGAATGTTTTATTATTCTTGATTAGTATTAATTCGAAAAATCCTTGACCAAGGTGGCATGACATTTTGTTAATAGTTTACAATTGTCATTAATAGAATCAAGTACTAATAGTAGAAAACTAATATGATTGGACTCAAATAGAGTAGACATTAATTTCATGTTCTATGTTTAATCATAATATTGTATGATAAAAGAATTTAATTATAGAGAAAAAAAATGATGCATAAAGAGATTAGTCAAAACTACTTTGACATTTCTAAACATTTGGATGGTCATGACGTGTTGCTAGATGCTAATCTTGATCTATAAATATAAATTGTTTAATTAAAGACTTAAAGATAAATTAAAGGAATTTAATTTATCTAATCTTAAATATATTTTAGGGTTATAATTTATATACATTATCAATATATTTAGGAACCTAATGGGTCTCGCATAAAGAACGAGTAAAAGAGAGAGTAACGTTTTAATCAAGTTGGAATTGAATGTAAAGTTTGAAAAACTTTATTATTAAATATGATGTATTTAATAAATAAGGATCAATATGAAATATTGGATCTCATTTGGGATAATTGGTATTTAATTATAATTATTTATAATTCTAATTATAGCTTAATTAAAATTAGAATTTAATTTTAATTAAATTACTATAATATCCAAATTCTATTATAAATAGGCTTAAGCTCTAAAAGAGCTAACACTCCTTGCTTCTCAACTCGTATTGTGGATGTTATTAGAGATTGGACATTTGTGCAATTATAGTAGTTGAGATGAGTCAATTTTGAAAATGGTTCGAGGAATATGACAAGAACATACTTAATCTTTATAATAAAGTATAAATTACGATTCATGTTTTATTATAATTTATGAGTTAAATCCTTTTATAGAATTTAAAATGATCTTGACTTTTGAGAAATTTAAATATAAAAATGTTTTGTAATTTTTCCATTGTACGTGGGACAATTATAATTCTAATGTTAAAAGTGATCGTAGATCAAATTTTATCGCATCGATAATTCTATTTTTATGAGTCCATAGTTTAATTTATTTTTTCACAAAATTTCATTTCATTCTAACCCCTATTTCATTAAATATCTCTTTTGTGACAATTAACTAGAATTTTTAGTGGGATCGACTCCTACTTTCTTTTACATTTTTTGTTTTATTGTAGGGACGTAAGATTTAATTTCGGGTGCAGTTGACAGCTCCACCACATTAACTATTTGTCAGTTAAATACTATGTCAACATTAATATGACATTATTTATTATTTATTTAATCAGAAAATAGATTTCTAAATGGGCCTCGTTGCCCTGTCACTTTCTGGTCTTCAAATATCTGATGGAAGCACACCGTCTTCGCCTTAAGTCTCATGACATTGATGATATTCTTAAGTTTTCCTTATTTGTTGAGCAATGTTTCCAAGTCTAGGCCTCTCTTTTGGCCTAGTATTTCATGTTTAGATCTTTGGATTATACAATGGAGAGAAGACAGGAATTAGAAGAATATTGTAACGGTTTTTGTTTCTGTATACACACCTTTTTACAGTCTCTAAGGAATGACTATAGTCAAAAGAATGAAGGCAAATAATGATTTTTAGGGGATTTAACATTTTTGCGTGTCCCCCAGTATAAAAGAGAGAGATTGAATATGAAATAGGTTTTTCTTCTATTTTTGTATTCAGACAGATAGGTTCACTAGAAATAAAAAAGGAAAAGAAAATGACATTAATTCTTAAGATTCCCTCATGAAAAAATAAAAATAGAGGTGTCTTCTATATTACTCCTAATATGTGGAAATGGCTACGTAATTTTATAAAGTCATTCGATTTGAATATTACTAAAAGCCATTTTTTTCATTTGAAATTATTAATTGAATATGAAATAAATATATTAAATTAAAAAAAAGAACGAATAATTTGAATTTAAAGACTGCTTCGATATAAAGAAATAAATTGAAAAACAAAAAGTGTGTGAATTCACAAAAACTTTTGTGTGGTCTCTACTTGACTAGGTCTGATGTTGCTGCACTAATTCTTCCTGAAATTGCCAATTTCAAATTTAAAAATTGTTAATCACTTGTCCATTTCCAGCTAGTAATCAAGTAAGGATTAGAACTAGAAGGGTTCTCGGTGTAGGTGATCGTTCGTAACGCCGACGTAGAGGCTCATTGGAGATGTCATGATGTCAAGCAAGATCAGGAACTTGAAGAAGCTGGAATAGTTATGTACAAATCCCTCACCATGGCATTGGGCTAGAGGGGAAATTCACAAAGTGTAGTGAGAAAATGGAAGAAAGTAGAGTGAGAGAGGTGGTGGAGGAGGATACAGAGTGGCTTGGTGATACTATCAAAATTTATAATTATTTTAAATAATTTATTCGTTTGGATTTTTGGTTAATGGTCGAAGCTGGTCGGGATTTATTGGTTCAAATTTTTGATTAAATAAATAATAAGTAATAACACATTATTATTGAATGATAGTTAGTTCTGTAAAATTTTTTGTGTATTTATTGTTTTGAATATTTTGAAAACTTTAAGTTGAATACTTCCAAACATTATAATTTTAGTTATATTTTAATGTAAATATTGAGATTCAAAATGGTGGTTTAATTAAAATAAATGTATTAAACTCCTTTTCTTTCTCTTTGACTTTCTACTTCTCACCTCCAATTCACCAAAATAAAAGTATTAAACTTATTACTCTCTCTCTTCAATTTTCTACTTCCCATCTTCAAGGAGACCAATTAGAAAGCTATCCCCAACTTCTCATTGAATCAGGAAGTTAGTCGTAAAAGTAGTCCTGCAAGCTAACCAACGTGAACTTATCACCTACTCTAAGAATTTAAGAATTAGGGCGCCAGCCAAAATACATGTACAATTGACAGCCTTTTCCATTCAGCTATCACAGTTACTAATATGGCTGCAAATGAAAATATCAAACCATAACCAATCCTTTTAAGCATGCTCATGCTTCGTTTATCACTAGTAGCTTTTTTCAATATTATAACCAAAAAAATTTCGCCTATGGTCACTGAAAATATCATCCCGAGAGAATTAATGGATGCTGGCATGCCAAAATTGCCAATCATCTTTCTATTGAGTGTATCGCCTTAATTAACAAGGAAAGTTGATGTTGTGCCACACATGTACATATCTCAGACACCAGTTAGCGTAACCAGATTGGCATCCCGTTTGGAACAAGTTTCAGTTTCTCCACTCTCGTGACTGTTGCTAGTCTCCATAGGTCATGTTTCACCGGATCATACATTGTTTTCTCCTGATTTTCGATCATTGCTACTTTGCCTGAAAACCTTTCTACAGATTATAAATTGCAAGTAGAGAAAAAAGACAGTAGAGAGAAGAGAATGAGAAAAATTTAATGCTTTTATTTTTAAAATTTTGAATTCTATTTAATATACATGATATACTAAAATATTAGAATTTTTTCGAATATGCCAAAATTCAGAATTTTTGAGTTTTGAGTTTAAATTGAATCCTAATATACCTTTTTTATAATAAAATATTGAAATTGAAATTGAAATTGAACAATTATAAAATATTTATAATCTTTTTTGAACAGGTCAAAATGTTTGAGTCTAAATATAATATAAATTTCTTATCTTATCTTATCTTATTTACTTTTAAAAGGTATTAATGTATTACTAAATATAATAAAACTTTCTTATCTTATCTTATTCGCTTTTAAAAGGTATTAATGTATTACTAAATATAATAAAACTTTCTTATCTTATCTTATTCGCTTTTAAAATGTATTAATGTAATATAATGGTGTGTGAAATACTCCGTGAGAATTCAGATGACCTTGATCACTATGAAATTGGAGCCTCAAAAGGCATGTTAAGTTTGATGTAATGTTATGATCATAATTTGTAAGGCAGACCCATGTGGATTTTGATTAATGTTTCGGCTTTCCGTTCCGCGGGCCGCAGCCGAGGCTTCACGGGATCAAGAGTTAGCCAGACTCGATGAATATTGGGTTTTATAGCCTAACGGGTAACGGCTCTTGACAGGTACCTAGAAGCAGAGAGCGAGTAACGTTCGATGAGTGAACTTATTGTGAGGCCTGTAAGTTGACACTTGACAGACTAGTGAGGCTTTAGTACGTATGCCCCACTTGTAGTGCGCTCACTCAAACTGAGATATGAGCACAAAATGGTATCCATCAAACGTGGGGTTTGGTCTTTTGGGGAATTTGTGGCTTGAAATAAAATGAAATCTGGCTTTGCTCTGGATCTCGAAATTGAAGGTATGCTGCTCTATGCACTCAGTCTGAAACTAATACATAAGCACAAAAATGCAAATAATATTTAATGTAAATTAAAGTTTTGTAATCTTGCCATAACTATAAACATATAAAAATTAAAAAACAATTATAATCACGTTAAGTGGCATTTTAATATGGTCTAACGCATATACCAGATTACGAATAAAAAATAATAAATGTAGGACTTTATAGAAGTTTTTTCATTTACTTTTTTGACTTATTATTTCTATTTATACTAATATATATAATTTAAATAAAATAATAATTTTATCTCCATAAAAATTATAATTGCAATAAAACTTTAAAAATATCATAAAATTTTAATTGATTTTTAGGATATCACAAAAATTTTACCCACCACTTGCAATATATGAATTCACTTGTTCCTTATTTTGAAACTAAGGAGATCACTGAACTTGCGATTTATGAGGCTAAGATCTCTTAAATTAAGAAGTCCATTTCTCATCCAGACTTATAGATTGTGAGACTACATATTTTTGTGATATCCTAAAAATACAGGTTTTGGGGTATGCACCTACATGTAACAAAGAACTTGTTTATATTCCGAAAGATATAAGTTGAATGTGACCTTGAATTGAAGTAATAAGAAGTGTGTTGGACATAAGAATTGAAAGAGAGTGAAGTAATGCTTCCTATTCCATTCGTTTAACTGAATTCATTTACCTTGCAGTTCATTGAGGAATCGTATTTTTTAATCATTCTTTTTGTCATAGCAGTAGTTAGATAATAACTCATAACAAAAGAACAGTAAATAAAAGCGACCGTAAGATTAGTATTCTCTGGCATTCGACTGAATTGATGTTGTGCTGCTATAGGTGAACTAGAAAGTTGCATGGCCTCTCACATTGCCACAGAACCTTCAAACTTTAGGACATATTGCAATATACTTCAAATGTGTTTTGTATTTCTTTATTATAAGCAGTTCGAAAATTAGGTTAAGATTCGATCCCGACTATAACGGAATAATTACGAATTTTTTTATATTTTAATTTCCCAAAAATTAAAATCAATTTAATTCTATAAAATGATTAACACATAATCATAATAAAGCGTGAATCTAAATTCGTACTTTATTTTGAAGCTTAGTCTTTATATTGTCTTATTCCTCGAACCATTTCCGAAACTCATCCTTCTTAACCACAGTAGCTACACCTATGTCTGGACTAACGATATCCACATAATTGATTGTGAGAACTCTGTAACTCTTACAGAGAGAATTAAGTAAGAAGTGCTAGCTCTATAGAGCTTAAGTCTACTTATAATAAACTTTGAACATTTTAGTAATTTAATTGAAATTAAATTCTAATTTTAATTAAATTTTAATTAGAATGACAAATAATTTTAATTAAATACCAACTATATCCAAATAAAATTCAATATCTTATATTGACCTTATTGATTAAATATCTCATATTTAATCATAAAGTTTCTCAAACTTTACAATCAAGTCTAACTTGATTAAATTAATTTTGCTTTCTTCAACCCATTTTATATGTGAGATCCATTAGGTTCTCAAATATGTTAACAATGATTACAAATTATAATCCTAATTCATAAATTAAAATTGCTTTTAACTTGTTTTTAATTCTCTAATTAAACAATTTATAACCATAGATCAAGATTGGTGTCTAGCAACGCATTATAACCTCCCAGATATTTAGGAATGTCAAAGTAGTTTTGACTAACCTTTCTGTGCATAATTTTTCATATAATTCAATCCTTTCATCATACAATGTTTCGATTAGACTTAGAGCATGAAATTAATGTCTACTTTATTTTGAGTCTAATTACATTAGTTCTCTACTAATGACTATCAATTCAATTAATAACATTTATAAACTATTTACAAAAGGTCATTTTACCTTGGCCAACGATTTCTTGAATTAATACTAATTGAGAACAATAGAACGTTCTCTTTAATTACTTTAGGGTGATGAATTCTACTTTGATCACTCAACTACCTCCATATAGTTCATGCTACATCCAATGACTACCGAGTAAATGACCCATAATTAAATAGATCATAAGTAGGATCAAAACATAACAATCCAATACAAGATAACTTTGGTGACCTCAAGTCAATGGATCACTTATACAATTATCACAATGAGAATTCCATAGACATACAAGTAATGCTCCAAATAAATTTCTCATGTCAGGTCTGTTAAGTGAACTTGTTCTCTAATAAGCATCCACACGTTTGTTTAAGTATCTCCATACTTTAGCCTATGAGATCGACTACTTCTTTTATAAGAAAAAACAAAATATGTGCTAGTCTTTTTACATTTTATTAATGTCAAATCTTAATAGAATAATGACTAGAAATAATTTAGGGATAATACATAAATACAATATGAATCTCATAATTATAATCTCATTATATTCATTTGCAATGTACAATTATCTCATGGACATTATCATATACATCTAAATATGTACCAGATAAATAATGCCTTTAAATAATTGTCATTAAACTACAACCAAAGTGATTGACTGTAGGGCATAAATCATTATAAGCATGCTCATTATTTTCTTAACTTAATTATGTGTATGAAATATGTGTGCTTACATGGAGTTATATTTAGGGATTGATATTTAAAAACTTATTCATCCTATCTATAATATTTTTGAAAAAAATCAATGCATGATGTGACATTAAGATGTATGTTTTTTTTGGGTTAATTATACTAGATCCCTTAATGGTTTGGATCTTTTTCATTTCAGTTCATGATTTTCAAAAGTTATTATATACCCTAAGATTTGCTTTTTTGCTTCCTTCATACTCCCTAACATTATGCTCCATTAAGTTTTTAATAGATAATGGAAAAAGGACATCGAGTGACTTAATAGGTAACACAACACCTATTATACTTTTGCCATGTAACATATGACCTTGGTTGCGTCCATTTTCTGAATTGCGATATGATCTATATACAGGACAAACTCATTGTTAGCTCAAGGTTTATTATTAATGATTTTGATGATAACTATATAATATTTCAAAATTCAAATTGCATTTATTTTCTTATATAGATAATGATATCATAAGATAAATACTTCCTTTCTTGCAAGAACCTTCTTAATAAACTTACCTTATTAGAAATGATTACACAATATCTAAAAGGATTTTTCTAATAACATAATTTGAACAATTATCTTTGATATTTTTATCAAAACTTTTCTCTTAATGTCTGCACATTGGAAGATTCCAGCAGAGATGATATTGAAGATTAGTTAGATATAAAGTCATCTCAGAATAGAAATGAAGCAACATCTAGTTGAATAAAATGTATACTTAAGGGAGAGCTACTGCATCTGCAAAGAAGTCAGATTTTCAAAATACTTCAGCAGCATCAATATTCTTGAAAGTCATTTCTATATCAAACATATTGTGCCTTAGAAAGTAAAAACACTATATTTAAGAGAGATTGTTATTCCTTGAAGCTTACATTGAGCAAACCCTATATTCATTTTTTTAGAGCTTTCAGAGGATTGTTAAATACTACTAGTGTGGAAGGTTGAAAAACCTTGAAAAATATATACTTGTGAGCTTCAAGAGGCCGTCAAAATTTATTATTTGGATTTTTTATAGTGAAATACTCAAGTTAGATGCTTAGGGACTGGACGTAGGCTTTGTTATAATCCAAACTAGTGTAAATTGATTGTGTCATTCTTTCTGTCTTCTTAACTTTTAAATTTTTTCATTGTAGTGTTTTGTGTTTTCAATTTGCAAGAGGCTCATTCAGTTTTATAAGATCATCACAGCCTTAAAGAACTTAGGAAAGATATACCCTAAAGAAGAGCTTGTAACAAAGATTATAAAGTCGCTACTAAAGGAATGGAGATCTAAAGTGATAGCTCTAAAAACTGCAAAGGATCTTAATACTATCTCACTCGACTGGTTAAGAGGAAACTAGATGATCCATGAAGTTGAGCTTAGGCAAAATGAAGAATCCTCATATAGAAAAAGAATGGCACTAAAAGCAACTAATGAATCAAATCCATCAAACGGTAATGAAAGTGACATTGAGTTATAAATAGATGGAGATAAAGAGTTCAATTTCATGGTAAGAAAACATGTCCGCTTCTATAAAAAGAAGCTAATGAAGAAAGGAGAAGGAAACAAGAAAACTAGAAACAAAAAGTTCCTATTAAAAGGCAATAGCAGTAACAACAATACACAAAATAATCAAATCATATGCTATCATTGCAAGAAGCATGGACACACAAGACCAGAATGTCCTCTTCTTTAAAAGGAAAAATAAAGAACAGAAAACCCAGAAAGCAAGATATAGTTGTAGATTGTTCGGATGAGGATTTTGAAAACTTTGAAGAAGAAGAGCTTGAAGAAGTCAACAAAGTTTGCTTTATAGCAGAATCGGGAGACAATGAAGTATATTATTCTGACTCTAATATTGAGATAGATGAATTAAAAGACGCATATCATGAGCCATATGATTAGTATAAAAAACTAATAGTGCAGTATTTCAAAAAGGTTGAGAAGTCCAAAAATAATGATACATCTTTAACAAATAAGATTAAATCATTAGAAAATGAGAATAAGAATTTGTTGTCTAAAATTATGTCTCTTGAAAATGATATTAAGCAAAAGTCTCTAAAAAGGAATTCTTGGAATAAAAGGTAAGCCAGTTAGAAAATGCATTGCTTGAAAATGATTCTATTAAAGTAAAATAATTAGAAGAAAAAGTTACTATTTTAGAACTTGAAAAGGAGAAATTGGCTAGAAAAGTAATTTCTTTAGAAAAAGATCTTGCAAATTTTGTTGATGGAAGGAATAATCTTGATGCATTACTTGAGAATGATAAAGTGTTTTTGAAAAGGTTGGAATAGGATATATTGAAAATAATAATATTAGGTCATACAAGAACTTTTTTGTTAAATCTAGCAATAACAATAGCCAAAATAGTAGGAACCTGATAAATGGTAAAAACTATAGTAACTCTCATTCATCTATTTTATTCTTTTACTATAGTAGACATGGTCATATTAGTCATTAATGTAACTTTTGGAGAATGAAGAAATGATCTCAAATGTATGTTTTGAGACAAAAAGGTCAAACTACTAACCTGGAAGGACCCAGAAAAATTTGAGTACCTAAAATAAGATAATACATTCTATAGATATGCTTCAGAACGAAGAGTAAAGAAAATCAATGGATATTTGATAGTAGTTGCTCGAGACATATGACATGTGAAATATCACAATTCAACTATATTGAAAGGAAATATAGGATAATGTTGTCTTTGCTGGCAAAAATAAGACAAAAGTCACTGGAATTGGTAAAATTGGTGACTCTAATTCTATTTCTATTGCTAATGTTCTTTATGTTGGTGGATTGAAACATAACTTGTTAAGTGTAAGTCAATTATGTGAAAAGGGCTATAGAGTCACTTTCTATACATCCCATTGTGAAATAATTGACAATCTTAATGATAATATTGTATTTATTGGTCCTAGAAATTAGAATATATATATTGTGCTCAATTGGAGCATATGTCTTCATAAAATGTTAAGTGTTTTGTTTCATTAGTAAAGGATTTAGAGTTTATAATAAAAGAACAAAGAGGACAGAAGAATCAATACATGTAGTATTTGATGAAGCATTACCCTCGGTAACAGCAGTTGATTCAGATGATGAAGAGCATCCTTTGATTCCTAAAAATACATTGCATACTTAAACTACACCTACAATACCTTCAAAATTACAAGATAATGAAGGTCCTTTTGAAGCTAGGACAGAGCAGGCTCTTTCATCTCAACCAGAGCCTATGTAACAAAGAACACCAAGAGAATGGAGAGGTCTTGATACATAATATTACATTCTAAGAACCAAATCATCCTTAAAAAACAATTATGTTGCCCTCATCTCACAATTAGAACCAAAGACTATTGAAGAGACTCTTATTAATGAAAATTGGTTTTCAGCTATGAAAGATGAACTAAATTAGTTTGAAAAAAACAAAGTTTGGAATCTAGTACCTTTTCTACAAAATAAGTAAATCAATGGAACTTGTTGGATATTTCGAAACAAACTTGACAAAAATGGTATGGTGGTAAGAAAGAAAGCTACACTTGTAGCTCAAGGTTATAATCAACAAGAAGGTATTAATTCCGATAAGACTTATGCACCTGTTGCTAGATTAGAATCGATTAGAATTTTACTTTCTTTTTCTTGCCATAGAAAATTTAAATTATTCCAAATGGATGTCCAAAGTGCCTTCTTAAGGTTTTAAAGATGAAAACCATCCTGATTACGAGATGAAGTTAACTAAAGCTTTGTATGGTCTCTATTTCTTCTCAAATCTCCTAAATCTCACTAAGCTTACTTACAATGGCATGAATAAAATCCAAGAGTTAAAAGAAAACCTTGACTCCTACTACTTGCCGTGGTGAAACTCTTCACTATGAGCAAGAGTTTAAAACTCTTGTTTCTAAGTCTTCTTCTATGTTGCCAATAGTAGGATCATTAAACACCCCTACTGAACTTGTTTCTATCATCTCTAAGCCTGAAATTTCAAAAGCACCCATTTAGGAGACTCCATACGAGAGAAAGAGAAAGATTTTGGCTATGTTGTCTCTAGAATCAAACTCTGATTCATCTTCTGAACATAATGAAACAACAATCAAGAAACAATACATCTCTGAATATGGTGATCAAGAAAAAAAAGAAGCAGAAGAAGAAGAAAAACCTTCTAGTGAGGGGGAGCTAACGAGAAAAGTACGATTCCATTTTCCCATTCTTACTTTACCTACTTCTTCTACTTTGTCTTTCAAAACTTCCACACTACCATCAACTACTCCTCAACCTGGCTCTATGGGTAAAAAATCATCGGAAGTACACTGAATTGTTAATAATAATGATTCAGATGAGGAACCAGTCAGTTTAATAAGACATCCACGAACCAAAGGAAGTATTGCAAAGCAAGTTGAAATAGTTTTTGAAAAAAAACCCTAACCCTGAACCAAAGGAAGAAGAAGAATCTCGAAAGAGAAATAGAGAAGAAATAAAAAAAGGCAATGCACCTATAGTTGAAGAAAATATTGAGGACCCTGTTATTAGAAATGAGCTAGTTTATGAAGAAGCCTTGTTTGAAGAAATTCCAAAAGCCAAGAGATCGAATTCAAAGAAACATAAGAAAGGAGACTCTTTAGCACTGGTCAAGTTGTTTCAGCCAATGGAAGCTAAAGCACAATACAAAATACGCTACATCAAGCGAAAGATAGTTATTGGACACGTTTTTCCTCCTCTCCTATTTAATGCATTAGTAATCCCATCTTTTCTTATTTTCTTACTGCTGGGAAATTTTTTTTAATTTGAATGAGACAGCGTGTGAAATTTTAGTTAGATCATTTTGTACACACATGAGAAAAGATGAAATTGATGGGAAGTTGGCAATCATCTCTTGGGTGCGTGAGTGTAAGATTTTGATTACTAAGGAAATCTTAGGGAACATGCTAAATATGATTCCCATAGGCAGAATTGACCTTCCTTATTATAAGTGAGACATTATTGATCTTGATTTAGGAGAAATTGTGAACTTTATCTACTTGCACAGTAAGAATGCCCATAAAAGGAGACCCTAGTGTAGACATTTGGATTTACTACCACCATGCTTTGCATCAATATCTGCTACTTCAATTTTTCCAAGGAGTAGTTTAGTGGAAAGATGCAGTGCGACGGACACATATGTAGTGTATAATCTTCTAAAGGGTAATAAGGTGAACCTCCCAACAATGCTTTTGTGATTTATGGTGGACATGGGACGTCACAAGAATACCACTAGTGGTCTGCCGTATGGGATGATATTAACCAAGATTTTTGCCTATTATGGAGTGACTTTTGAGAATCTAGATTGGTATGACCCGTAAAGTTCCATTCATCTATTCCCTACCAATTCAGATATAAACTGAAAGACAATGTGTAGGTGGAGAAGAAAACATAAGGAGTAGTAGACCTCTTGGGCCATGCCTCACAAAAATCAGCCCCTGTCACACTTCAGAGCACAAAGGATCTGATCCTTCAACAATTGAGGGACCTTCACTCCAATCAAGATCAAATGTGTGGTTAGATTGACAGCATGCAAAATTGAATTCTTGACACGTAGATTATGTTTCAAAAAATTTGGAATCTCTAAAATAACTTTTTCACTATTTTTTCTTAGTTTATATTTTCATACTTTTGCTATTTTTTAACTTTTTAGTTATTTCCACTCTACTTTTTGATAATGAAAAAAGGGAATAGTTAATGATACACCTGCTTTTGATGATATATCTATGATATATTTTTGCTAACTGTTGAAATATTATTGAACTGAATTTGTGAAGTTTAAATCTATGCTAAGCATATCATCTATGTTATCTTACAAACAATAGGCTCCTTTCTTTAGAGATCATAAGAAAGGCTCGTTCTAATCATGACTGTGGGTAAGAACATATAAAGTTTACAGGTATCTTTCGAAATCCTTTATTAATATTTGAAATTTGAAAACATATCTGTTATTATTTGTCTTCATAAAAAAAAGCAGACTATTAGTTCAAGGTTTATTATTAATGATTTTGATGATAACTATATAATATTCAAAATTCAAATTGGTTTTATTTCCTTGTATAGGTAATGATATATTTTTTAAAAGGAAATGATATCATAGGATAAATGTTTCCTTTCTTGCAGGAACCTTCTTAATGAACTTACTTTACTAGAAATGATTCCACAATATCCGAATGAATCTTGCTAATAACATAATTTGAACAATTAGCTTCGATATTTTTGTCAAAACTTTTCTCTTAACATCTGAATATTGGAAGATTCCAGCAGAGATGATATCGAAGATTCGTTAGATACAAAGTCAACTTAAAATAGAAATGAAGCAACAACTAGTTGAAGAAAATATCTATTTAAGGAAGAGCTACTACATTTGCGAAGAAGTTAGATTTTCAAAATACTTCAGCAGCATCAATAGTCCTGAAAATCGTACATATACCAAACATCTTATGCCTTAAAAATTAAAAACACTTTATTTGAGCGAGATTGTTATTCCTTGAAGCTTACATTGACCAAACCCTATATTCTTTTTTATTAAGAGCTTATAGAGGCTTGTTAAACACTATGAGTGTGGAAGATTGAAGATCCTTGAAAAATATGCACTTGTGTGCTAGGAGAGGCTTTTCAAAATTTAATACTTGGAGTTTTTATGGTGAAATACTCAAGTTAGATATTTGAGGACTAGACATAGGCTTCATTAGAAGCTGAACTAGTATAAATTGACTGTGTGATTATTTCTCTCTTCTTAACTTTTAAATTTCTGAATTGTAGTGTTTATGTTTTCAATTTGCAATAGACTCCTTCAGTTTTATAATAGGCACCTTCTGTTTTAATATTGCAAGAGATTCCTTTCGTTTTTTAAAATGATTAATAGGCTCCTTTCATTTTGAACGTTAACAGGATCCTTTCATTTTTTTAAGTGATTAGCAGGCTCCTTTCGTTTCTAAACAATTAAAAAGCTCCTTTCATTTTAAACATTAGCATGATCCTTTCAAAAGTTAATAGGACCTTTTCATCTATATACTCATTTTGTTTAGCAGACTCTTATCTAATTGATGGTACATTGCAATTTTTTTACACACAATTCACCTCCTCTTGCATGTGTTTGCTTTATCAATTTAAGTGTTACATCTCTTGAACCATATGACAATGTTCCTTACATAGCACAAATATGACATGTGTTATCCCATATAACATATAATCAAGCCACATGATGTTGTTTCTCCATTATATATTAGAAACTTGATAAAGAATGACACAAATGATAGTGAATGAAACAAACACCATTATGAGGTATATGATAGTTTTTTTTAAATAGGGATCAAAGTAAAATATATCTAAATTATAAGGGGTTTAATATAACTAACACTATTTTTTTAAAAATGTTAAACATTAGTGTTTTAAGTATGGCTCTTATAACAATGAATATTGTTGTCGAACTAAAAAAATATAAAATTTTGAATGGTGACAATTATGGAACTTGGAGTATGAAAATATAATATGAACTAAAAGAATAGGAGGCTTTAGAACCACTAAACATAACTATGGATGTACTTGATGAGCATAATACAATCTAACATAAAAGTGACCATAATGCATATTAGAAATAAAAGAAGAAGAACTCATTACCTTGCACTACGTTGATGGGTAATATATGTAATGACATTATGCATGAGTTTAGAAAGCAGGACATTGCTAAAGACATATGGTTCACTTTGGCTACTCAATTTAAAGGTACTTCAATTAGTAAATTTACTCATTATCAAGTTTGATACATATAAAAAGAAACCCAACCTTACAACAACAAAAATATTTAATGTATATGTTAAGCATGATAACTGAATTAAAGATGTTAGTTATAAATTTTCTAATGAACAATAAGTGCAAGTGATCATTTATACTCTCCTTTACAGTTGAAAGAATATGAAAATGCATAATAATTACAATAAGAGCATTAAGATGATGGAACATGCTATGAGGCACCTTACATTAGAAGAAAATATCTTAAAGCTTCTAACGTGACCTTTGAGGTATATGAAGATGATTCTATCTCATAGAGATATATAAATAGAAAGCGGAAGTATCATGGTGGACCCAAGTGAAAAAAAGATAAGAAAAATATCCATAATGCTAATGATTTTAAGATCCTTAATTAAAACTAACATGGAAAAGGAAACATATTTTTAATAATAAAAACATGAAAAGAGTGAAGTGTTATAATTGTTGCAATAATGGTCATTTTGCACGTGATCATAGCATGCTAAAAAAGTTACAACCTTTTAGTACAAATATTTTTGCTATGTATGTCTCTTATTTTGTTTTCAAAATTGACTCCTATCTTCTGTGAATTATACACTCAGGATCCACAAACTATGTAGCAAAGGATATAGAAGCCTTTATAAAATTTTGTATAATCATATATAGAAACCAATGATTTACATAAGTGGTAACTCAAGAATTTTTATATAAAGGATTGACAAATGCAGGTTAGATATGTGTTATAGTTGATCCCTAATCCTATACAAAGAGTAGTTTGCTCCAAAGGTTCAATTGATCTTATATTTATGGTGGTATTAACTAAACTTAGATTTAAGATAGGTATACATAATGGTGGAATGGATTTCTATCTTATAATCATTTATTATGGTTATGGATTTATATTGGATGGTTTTTATTGCAGCAGATATTTTTTATTAGAGTATTAATAAAAGTTATTTATATTGTATAATGATTTTAATAATAATAAAACTTTGTTGCATGCTAGACTAGGTTCCACTGGTGGAAACTGAATAAGTTGATTAGCGAAAAAAGGACTTTTAGGTAATTTAAACTAAATACATCTACCTATTTGTACGTATTATATGGCTAGAAAGATCTTTAAAATGGAATATGAACATCTAATATAATCTCTCTTGTAAATATGGGAAACTAGACCCTATAGGGAAGAAAATTATCTTTATCAAATATTTTGGATACTTAAAAAAATATTTCTTAACAAGTAAACAAGGTAATAAATGTGTAACTAAATTTGAATCACAAGATGTCATATCGTTAGAAAGTGACTTTCTAAAGCATGGTGAAATAGGAAAAGTCTTATTTTTATACGTGAGATATTATCAAAGTTATTTTGTTACAATAAATTAGAAAGATGTATTTTAAACAAGTTAAGCAATTTAGAAAATGAAGAATTAACTCGAGATTAATTTAAATTGCAACCTAGTGGGAGTTTACATATTGTACTTGATTCAAGTAGAAGTAATCATAATACTGATGAATATATCTCAATAAAACTTGTTTACATAGAAGTGATCATATAATAATTCCATGATTTCTTTGAAATATAAGGAAATTTTCACATAATTATCCACATAAAGACATAAAAAAACATAAATAATGCTCTTATTAGTCCTACTAAGAAAATTAGATAAAACCAATGACATTTTGATTGCTTGTAATGATTTTGTACTTATTAAGCAGATCAAATTTTGATTTTTGTCTAAATTTGAATTGAATGACATGGATAATCTGCATGCATTCTTAGAGTAAAGATTCAAGAAATCATTCAAAGAGATTACTTTCAGTTTCAAAAGAAATACATATTCAAAAATTTTGATCAATTTTGAATGAAAGATTACAAGTCGATAAATTATCCTATTATTAAAGGTAAAGGTTTTAGTAATTTTTTTTGTTTAATATTGTTGTAAGAAAGAGAATAAATGAAGAAAGCTCCTTATTGAAAGTATCATTTATCTAATAATAAGTACAATCCCAAACATTTGTATAATCTTAGAATACTAAGCAAATATTAATCAAATCCAAGTTAGACACATTAAAAAGTAGTAAAGAGAATATTGAGAGATCTAAAAGGTTATATTGATTATCCATTATTGAAGTAATGACCTATGTATACAAGGTTATATAAATGCAAATTGGGGAGGATGTACAATGGAGAGGATATTTAGGTGAAAGAAAATATGTTATGAATTTATTTTATTACTCAATAATGATGGAGTAGTAGCAAATAATCATATATTTCTTGGTTCATTTATGATTAACTAAAAATGAATCTAATCTAGTATTAATCATTTATAATAATCTAACAATTACTTATACGAAAAATCCTAAATTTCAATACAAAACTAAGCATATGAATTCCAAATATAATTACATAAAAGATATAGTTGCATAAGTTAGAAATGAATATAAAATATGAATCTAAATGTGATATGGTGACAAACTTAATGACCAAGCAATTCTAAGAAATACGTATATTGAGCATGTAAGTCATCATGATTACACATATATTAATATCTTATTGATAATCAATTCTAAACACATGTTCATATATTGTATTGTCATCTCCAACTATATAATTCATATTAATATTAATTATTATATAATAAGAAATATGTAATACCTATTCTAAAGTATACTTTCCTTTATGTGAAATATTTAAATATGAATTAATCAACATGTTCAACATATAAGAAATTGATCATATCACATAGCCAATTGCTTATAATATGTTTAATAAATGGAAATAAGGTATGTATAAATCTTCTTATCTAGGTAATAATTAAGAGTAAAAAGTTTAAAACATAAATGTTACCTTAAATAATGAAAAAGAAAATTAGTTTAGAGTATTAAATGGTTAATATAACTTGCGTTACCATATATTAGTTCTAAAAGGATGAATTTTAGATTAAATTAACGAAGTCCAGATAGAAATTAATTATGATTCAACCAACATCTGTATGATATTTTATAAGTAGGAGACATATGCTCTATTATAAAAAATAATTAATAACACATAACTCCTATCATGTTGTAAAATTGAACATAAAAAGTAATTAATGTAAGTCAAATATCTCAATTTACATTATGTGAGACATTAAAGGTTATATAAGTCTCATAATATGTCCTCGTTATTTTAAATAACTCTTAAGAATTAAATTTAATGTTTGCTACTTTAAGGTGTTACCGCATGTTCATGTATGATGCAATCTTATGAGACAATTTTAAAAAAATTAAATTAAATAGGAGAATTTAGAATAGAAAAATGTCATTTTGATTGCTAATTCACATCAAAATGTATTCATAGTTAGCCGCCATTAATAAATAAGATCACAAAGGAATATATATGAGATATGATAAATGGTAATATACAAAATCTACTTAAAAATTGATTCACTAGTCGATATCATATATATATATATATATGGTAATAATTTTCATTATATGTTGATCGCTCAAGTTATTATATAAACATGAACATTATAGATGATTAATCATATCATGTATGATTAAGAAATGGAAGATTTAATCACTCATAATGAGTAAACTAGTCTATAGAAAAAAATTTAACTATTTATCTTAGCATTTAACTTAGTTACAACTGCCTTGGTAATTGGTATTTTCAAAAGAAAGAACATAAGATACGATTTTGATTATAAAAAAGGAAGAGGGATTAAACAGAAAATGTTATTTAAGAAGAAACTAAACAATCTTTAACTTTTGAAAAACAAAAACAAAGTTTATAAGTGGCTGTGTGCTTATCAGTATGCAAGGATTGAATAATCCTATTTTATAAAAACTATCAATTGAAATTGGAGAAGGTTTTAGGGATTTGATTTTGGAAGATAGATCAAAAGTTACATAAATTAGAAAAGAGATAGAAAAAGGAATTAAAAAAAAGTATACGAGAATAATGTAGGTACATGATGAAAAAGAAGAGAGAAAAGAGAAAAGAGAATGGATGAGAAACTATTTCTATAATAGTGTGAAAAAAAGAGATTTTTTTTTACAAAAAATTAAGCATGATATATCATCTTGTTTTTTCAAATTTTCATAATCAATAACACCCATAAAAAACATACAAAGAACAAAAGCTCTATGTTTTTCTAGCAATTGCATTTGAATCTATAATATTTTCTCCTGCATAAATTGGTTCTTCTTTTGTTCTCTTTCTACTCTACCTCACAAAAATATTCCCTCTGATTTTCTTTCCCTTTCCCTAATAGAAACATTCATTATAACATATGCTCATAACAACTTTTCTACCATTTTAATGGTGAAATAATACTTGGTATTTCCTCCTTTATCTACTTATAGTTTTTGATGTTTTGAAGAAAAAGAAGACCTTAGCCTGAAAAAGTTTCAAAGGAATAGAACAACTATGCTTCATATTGTATACCCCATTAATCAAGTAAGTTTTTAATAAAATAAAAAAGTGATTTTTGACCAAAAAATAGAAAAAATTAACTACCACGATTCTTATAAATTAAAAAAATCTAGTAATGTTACATGTCAGTTGACTTAATAATCATCAGTTATATTAATAAAAAATAAGAGTTTATATATTAAAGCAATAAAAATAAAGTTTAACTTATTAGCTTAAGGTTTATTATTAATGATTTTGATGAAAACTATATAATATTTAAAAATTCAAATTAGTTTATCATAATTTTAATGATAACCTTGTATAGGTAACGATATAATTCTTAGAAGGAAATGATATCATAGGATAAATGTTTCCTTTCTTGCAGGAACCTTCTTAATAAACTTACCTTATTAGAAATAATTCCACAATATCCTGAAGGATCTTGCTAATCATATAATTTAAACAATTAGCTCCAATATTTTTGTCAAAGCTTTTCTCCTAACGTCTGAATGTTGTAAGATTTTCTCCTAACATCTGAATTTGTAAGATTCCAGTAGAGATGATATCGAAGATTTGTTAGATACAAAGTCAACTCAGAATAGAAATGTAGCAACGACTAGTTGAAGAAAATGTCTACTTAAGGAAGAGTCACCACACCTACGAACTAGTTAAATTTATGAAATAGTTTAGTAGCATTAATATTCTTGAAAGTCACATCAATATCAAATATCTTGTGCCTTAGAAAGTAAAAACACTCTATTTGAGAGAGATTGTTATTCTTTGAAAGCTTACAGTGAGCAAACCCTATATTCACTTTTGTTGAGAGCTAATAGGGGCTTGTTAAACACTACGAGTGTGGAAGGTAGAAGAACCTTGAAAAATATGTACTTGTGATTTTGGAAAGACTTGTCAAAATTTACTACTTTGAGTTTTTTATAGTGAAATACTCAAGTTGGATACTTGGGGACTCGACATAGGTTTCTTTATAAGCCAAACTAATATAAATTGACTATGTCATTTGTTCGCTCTTCTTAACTTTTAAATTTTTGCATTACAATGTTTATGTTTTCAATTTGCAAAGAGGGTCCTTTAGTTTTATAATAGGCTCATTCTATTTTAATATCGCAAGAGGTTCCTTTCACTTTTAGAAGTTAATAGGCTCCTTTCGTTTTGAAAGTTAACAAGTTCTTTTAATTTTCTAAACGATTAATAAGCTCTTTTCATTTTGAAAGTTAATAGGCTCCTTTCATTTTTTAAATAATTAGCATGCTCCTTTTGTTTTAAAGGTTAATAAGATCCTTTCGAAAGTTAATAGGCCCTTTTTATCTTAGACTCATTTTGTTTAACAGGCTTTTATTGAATTGATAGTACCTTGCAATTTTTTTAAAACACAATTAAAACCCACCCTCTTGCATGTGTTTACTTTTATCATTTGATATCAAAGCAACGTCTAACATTTAATGTGTTTTATAGCACGTGATAGTTCATGGCAAACAATTTCAGAAGCCTTGAAGGATAATCCGTCTCAAAGCCTCTTTATTTCAATGGAAAGAACTATTCTTATTAGAAAGAGAGAATGACCATTTATCTTTAATCTGTAGATATCAAAATCTAGCAAGCTATCAAAATTGGAGTCGCATCTCTTGTTACTAATAACATAGAAGTGTGGACTAATGCTGATAGAAGAAATGCATAGTTGAATGCTAAAGCAAGACGACATCTGATATGTGTGCTATCTCCAGAAGAGTATGAAAAGATATCATATTATTATACAGTAAAAGAAATGTGAGAAAAACTTGAAGTCATTTTTGAAGGAATGAATAAGGTAAAGAAACATATAATAAGTCTTTTAATGTGTTAATAAAAAATTATTTGCATGAAATAGGGACAAAACTATAGACCAATTCTTTGGACTCTTTAATAATGTCATCACAACTTTAAAGAAATTGGGCAAGATATATCTCAATGCCAGCTTGTAACAAAGATTCTAAGATCATTGCCAAAAGAATGGAGTCCTAAAATGACAGCTCTAGAAACTACAAAGGATCTCGATACCATCTCACTTAATTGGTTAAGAGGAAACTTAAAGATCCATGATGTCAAGCTTAGGCAAGATGAAGGATCCTCAAATAGAAGAGGAATGGCACTAAAAGCAACTGATGAATCAAATCCATTAAACGATGATGAAAGTGACACTGAGTTGCAAATAGATGGAGATGACAAATTAAATTTCATAGTCAGAAAATATGCTTGCTTCTATAAAAAGAAGCTAATGAAGAAAAGAGAAGCAAACAAGAAAACTTCAAATAACAGTTTCCTATCAAATGACGATAGCAGCAAAAATAATACACAAAACAATTAAATCATATGCTATCACTACAAGAAGTATGGACACACAAGACCAAAATGTCCTCTTCTTCAAAAAGACAAAACAGAGAACAGAAAACCCAGCAAGCAAGCTATGAATGCAGCTTGTTCAGATGAGGAGTTTGAAAACTTTAAAGAAGAAGAGCTTGAAGAAGTCAGCAATGTTTGCTTTATAGCCAAATCAGGAGATGATGAGGCATATTATTCTGATTCTGATATTGAGATAGATGAATTAAGAGGTACATATTATGAACTATATGATCATTATAAAAGGTTAGCAATGCAGTATTTGAAAAAGGTTGAGAAGTCTAAAAATAATGATGCTTCCTTAATGAATAAGATTAAACCATTAGAATCTGAGACTAAGAATTTATTGTCTAAAATTGTGTCTCTTAAAAATGTTAACAAGCAAAAAGTCTCTAAAAAGGAATTCCTGGAACAAAAGGTAAGCCAGTTAGAAAATGCTTATGTTAAAGTAAATCAATTAGAAGAAAAAATTAGTACTTTAGAACTTGAAAAAGACAAATTGGCTGGAAAAAAAATCATTTCTTTAGAAAAAGATCTGGCAAATTTTGTTGATGGAAGGAATAATCTTGATGCTTTACTTAGGAATGGTAAAGGTGTTTTTGATAAGGCTATAATAGGATATAATAAAAATAATAATATTAGACCATACAAAAAATTCTTTGTTAAATCCAGTAGTAGCAATAGCCAAAACAGTAAGGACCAGATAAATGAAAAAAACTATAGTAACTCTTATTCATCTATTTTGTGCATTTACTGTGGTAGACATGGTCATATCAATCATTCCTATAACTTTTGGAGAATGAAGAAAGTATCTCAAATATATGTTTAGAGACCAAAAGGTCAAACTAATAACTTGAAAGGACCTAGAAAAATTGGGTATCTAAAATGAGATAATACATTATGCAACTATGCTTCAGAACAAAGAACAGAAAAAATCAATGGATAGTTGATAGTGGTCATTTGATACACATGATAGGAGAAATATCATACTTCAACTATAGATGGAGGTAATCTTGTCTTTGCTAACAAAAATAAGGTAAAAGTCATTGGAATTGGTAAAATTGATGACTATAATTCTGCTTCTATTGATAATGTTCTTTATGTTGATGGATTGAAACATAACTTCCTAAGTGTAAGTTAATTATGTGATAAGGGCTATATAGTCACTTCTATTAAACTCATTGTGAAATAATTGATAATCTTAATGATAAAATTGTATTTGTTTGTCCTAGAAATTAAAATATATTATGCTAAATTGGAAAATATGTCTTCATAAAATGTTAAGTGTTTTGTTTCACTATAAAATGATTCTTTTTATCTAGCATAGAAGATTTGGACATGCTAACATTAGCATTTTATCAAAATTGTCCAAAAATGGGTTAGTAAGAGGACTACCAAACTTGAATTTTGAGAGTAACCAAGTTTTTGATGCTTGTTTAAAAGGAAAACAAAATAGAAGTAGTTTTCCTCCAAAAAATATTGTGTCTGACCAACCGCTTGAACTTGTACATATAGATTTATTTGGTTATATTAGGGCTCAAAGATTTGGTGGTAAACACTACAGTTTTGTTATAGTAGATGATTATTCTAGATTTACATAGGTTTATTTTCTATCAAATAAGGATGATACTTTTGAAGTTTTTAAGAAGTTTTGCAAAAAGTTAAGATTGACAAAGGGTACTACATTACATCAATTTGGAGTGATCATGAAGGAAAATTTGATAACAGAAAATTTGAAGATTTCTATAATGAAAATGATATAACTTATAAATTTTCATGCCTAAGGACTCCTCAGTAAAATGGAGTTGGTAAGAGAAAGAACAGGACCCTTGTTGATATGGCCATAATAATGTTGTGTAAAAGTGATCTACCTCATGGTTACTGGGCAGAAGCTGTCACAACCCGGTACCACATCGGGCCCATGACAACCACCGCATACTCGGGCTAAGAACATTCACAGTATCCTTAATCCGACTATGCAAGGCTAACCGAAATATCCCTTTTTTCTCTTTTTTTGAAAAATTTTGGTAGCATAACGATTGTATTTTAACAATCCCAAAACATGCAAATGATTTTAATCATACTTCTGTATTCACATCTAACCACAGCTTCAGGACTCTCTAGTCCACTCAAGCCAATTTCAACAGCAGTACTGAAAATTCATACATAAAATCATTTATAAATACCAGACAGTCAAAAATTAACTTACAAAGTCATAAAGTATAACTACATAAACACAGTTAATGAGCCACTAGACAACAAAAGTACAAAATAAGAAACTACCTACATGTGGTAATACCCCGAAAATGTTAAAAGACCACATGATCCACTCAGAGCTTCAAAATCACTAAATTAACCTACATGGTTGGAAAGCGGAGGGGGTGAGTACACTAGGTACTCAGTGAGCAGGAAAAACATATATCACAGATAGAATTGGTTCATACCAAGACGGTGTAGATAACCTATGAAGTGAATATGTCATGCATAGAAAAACACATAGGCCCAGCCTATGACTTAATGTATAATGGTTAGGAACCATATAAGCCCAGCCTATTAATCACTCATCTAGTGAACATAAGTTCTAGTTCCAATATACAAATGCATAAAAACATCAGATGTATAAATCAAATCTCATCAAAAATAAATATCAGAATAAGTCAAAACAATCATATGTGAAACCACTAGTTGGCCAAACTAATGTGCACACCCTCCGATTATCGGTGTTGGCTCGACTTTCATACGTGGTGAGTCTGGACTACAGTCGACAAGAGCGTCATGACACTAGGTGATGACCTCGTCGATGTCCAAATCCTAGATGTGGAATCACCCATAAGTCCCATAGAAAGGTGTCGATACAACGACTCGACTTTAATGTAACAGTGTCAAGGATACGAGGGTCGCTTAATCATAATCAGTTGTGCCCAGTACACGATTGGCCAATTGTTTCCTCACCAGTCACAAAAATTATATACAATATTTAAGTATCAAAAAGTAAGTAAGCCATCATACCTTTATTTATCGATCCAATCGATAAAATGAAATCTTGTTGTGGCTCTAAGCGAAAAGAGAAAACATACATGTAACATATATAACTCATTCATGCATAAGTAAGTTCAAAAACATTATTTCATGCCATAAAAGTCATCTTTTGCACTCTAAGTGCAACATTGTCCAAAAACATAGTTTCAGAAAATAAAAGATTATTCTTTTATACTTCGAGTGCAGATTTGTTGAAAACAATGTCATTTCTCAAAATACAAATTAAAAACATCAATTGCACTCTAATAGCAAAGAGTTATTCAAAACAATATTGTTTATTAAATACACAAATATACTAGCATCTATTGGAGA
>JANSVA010000002.1:13724793-13734814 GCA_025504915.1 Erythroxylum reticulatum | reverse complement strand
ACATATTGGAGCACAAGAGATTGAATGATTTGGTCATCATTCATTACAATTTAAAGCTTCAAGGAAGGTATATTGTTATCATTGTTAACTTATAGTACAAGTAGTTCAATATATTCAATTTACATTGATAATATCGATTTTTTGGCAGATTGTGTTTGTAAGGAATTGAGTTTGGTAGATGTAAATGACTTGATAATTTTGGATGGGAAAGTATTGACATGTCATTTAGTACATTGAATTTGAATGATGATAATAACGAGTTCATCTCAATGATGAGGATTTTGTACCAAATGATAATTGAGGTCAGTGCAGTTATAACATGTATCCTCCTGAAGACAATTGAATAAAGTTCTAGATTTTTGCTTATCCTCTTCTTTTAATTTTACTTATATTTGATGTATATGTTAAATTATATATATGCAATATAATTATAAATATTTTTATTCCAGGTTTCGCTTCTACTTGGTTGTTTCCTTGTCACGAACTTTTATCGTAAATTGTAATAGTTTGAAAGTTAGGGATAGTTATTGTTCTTTTTATTTGATATTCTGATGTAATTATTTTTTATTATATGATAAAATTGGAATATTTTAAATACTTTGTATTGTTCTTAATTTCATATTTATATGATGATTGTCTTTTTTCATATCAATTGTGGTTATTATTTATATGTAAAATATTTGAAAATTATTATTATTTCATATTAATTGTAGTTATTATGTATTATTATGATTTTTGAAGACATAGTTAATGTAAAATTATAAATTATACAATAAAATATACTAATGTTATATTTTGCAATTTTTAAAAATTTCAATGATTATTTTATGAATTAAAAAAATTACCTAAAACAGCACTCGGTATTGACCTATAACAGTATAGTATCATGTTAAAACTCAATCTGGTACTAGAACTAGTACGGTATTAATAACAGTGGTAATTATAAACATAATTACAGTAATAAAAGGGGAAAGTGCAATTAAGGGAGGCCCAACAATTTAAATCTTAAATATGGCCGTTTAAGTTGTTTCCTCTAAGGGCATATTTGATTCACAGGAATAGAAATGTTATTTTTGGTATATTCTTAAAATTTAAATAATTCTTTGTTTGGTTAGACAAAAATAACAGGATATCTAATAATAATAATAATAATAATATAAATATAATTAACTAAAATAATAAAATTAAGAATAATAGTAAATAGAAAATTAATAATAATAATAACAATAATACTAATATAATTAATAATAATAAGAAGAAAATTAATAATAATAAGAAGTTTAATAATTAATAATAATAACTAAAATTAATAATATTAATATTAATAAGAATAATATTAATTAGAAATTAATAATAATAATAATAAGAAGAAGATTAATAATAATAAGAAATTTAATAAATAATAATAATAATAATAGATAAATAAATAAATAAAAGAAGTAATAATAATAATAATAATAATAGTAATAATAGTAATAATAATAATAATAATAGTAATAAAGATTACGATAGTTTGATTTTTTTGTTTTCTTTTTCATTCTAAATTTATATTTTCAAATAAAATGTTGAAATATAAATTTTTTAATAGTAAACTAAATAAAGTATTAACTATTTTATTCTATTCTTAATATTTTCAATCGTTATTATTTATTTATTCTAATCTTTAAATCAAAACTGGAATAGACGTGGGGTCGGGTATGGTGCCAAAATGAGACCCCATAAGTTTGTCGTTCATTGCCAGACCTTTTCTTTTCAAGGAATTGCCTCTTCACGAACTTCTGTCTCGTGAGGTTTCACTGGAGGAGATGGGTAAAACTTTCCAACTTGGCAAGCTACAGGAATGCGTGAGGACCTTATCATGTTTCAAATCATTCCGGCCGCAGCTGCATACATGTGGGATCATCTTCTATTTTCAGGAAAAGAAAATTTTCCATGTGCACAGTGGCTGTGAGGTCCTTGTCATTGACGCCATTATCTTTGTCATTTATGGATATTTCAAAGGTTAAAAAATTTAACTATTTTATAATTTAACTCAAAAACATTCACAATTAATATTAAATTAAAAATAAATTTTATGCAAATTTATTCATACTAATGTTGCTATTAATAACATTTGATACTTTTTATATATGTATTGTTCTCATATTACAATTATCAACAATTATTAACAAGAAAAATTAAATAATTTTTTATGAAAAGAACACAAAGTCTGCCTAAAGTTCTCATCTTTGTCTTCTTGTAGATGAGAAGAAATTGAAGTTTATTTTTCTTAATCACTCATAAATTTATTATTTATAATTGATTAGATTTTTTTTTCTTTTTCAATTTTATGCTTACTGAAAATTTTTATTTGTAAAAATTTGTTAATTCTTGAAGGCGAAAAAGCAAAATAAATCATGAACTAAAGAATTTTATAATGCTTGACTTTTTTTTAATGGTATTACTAAGTAGGTTATTTTCTTGATTTATTTTTGCATCTTATAGTGATGTGTGATTGAGGTGCAATTTTTTCAATAGTAGGGTAATTAGAATTGAGTCTATAGTAACAGGAAAAAATGTGGTTCAATCTTTTATGGAAAACACCCGGTGAAAGGATTGAACCTTGAAGGGAGCTATACTTCGTTTATTTCTTGTTGTTGATAAACAAAATATAGTTGTATACTCCTACCAAAGATACAAAACAACAAGAAAAGTAATCAGTTAAGTAATAAATATATGATATTGTAGAATGTGTCCCTCATAAGCTTGTAAGTGGACTATAAGGAACTAAACTTTACATAATACGTGAACAGTAAGTTGCTTAATCACTACTTGATTTAGTTAAGAATTGTAATTTCAATTATGATCAACTCATTACTTTATAGTTTTTTTTTGGAAAATGAATATTGGATTAACTATAGACAAAGCTAAAACATCATAACACAGAGTTCAACTTGAAACTAAACTAACAAATATGCTAATAGAAAATATAACTAATTAAAGTGACATCACTAAACCACATTAGAGATGCCATCCACTTTTCATGTCGTGAGAGAGAGTGATTTGAAGATTCTTGGCAATTAAGATAGATCAAATCTAGTTTACGAGCCTGTCAGCCACTTAGTATTTCCTTTCTTCCTAGTTAGTAAACATACAACAGTTTCACTCTCTCCAACGGAAGTATATGGTAGAAGTGAATGCCACCTTATATAGAATAGCATTAAGCATAACCTTCTTTGAATTATTTATGGCCCAATTAACAGATTGCTCCCTAAGTATAGGGATATCCAGTATTAGGTAACATGGATAATATCTTACTCCAGATTGCTCTCGAAAAACTACAAAGAAAAAAGAGACGGTTTCTATCTTTTAAGGCCATTTTACAAAGAGTACAAGTATGGTCCTCAGTGCTGTGTCATTGGCTTTTAGTCCTTGGTTTGTTTTTAATCACAAGCCAAGAAATAAAAGATGCTTTCGATTGAATGGTGCTCTGCCATAACAAAGACAACCAAGATACCAAATGTAAACCTCTTATTAGCAATTGATGATATGAATTGTTTGAGAATTTTCCACTTGGATCAAGGGTCCGGATGATTGACTTTGCTAGTAATTCATTATCCAATTGGGAAAAGAATTGGGCCAAAGTATCAAATCCTCTAAAATTCTCTCTCTAATTCCCATTACAAATCAAAGAGGATACTTTAAGGTGAAGAGGAACATGATTTCTCAAGAGAAGTACCTGTGTATTTCAGATGAAGGGGTTCAAGTCCATCCAGTTATCATACCAATGCTAGGTTTTGCACCATTGCCAATCTTGTGTTTAATATGTGGCTAAATCATCTCTCAGCTTCATCATATGAATAAGGATCCAAGAAAACTCTTGAGAACAAGAAGCTTGCCATAAATCCACATGTTTGAGGTGATAATCATCAATCCGCTTAACCCAAAGAGCATTATGATCAGTGTATAACCTCCAAGAGTCTTTTTCACATTAAGACTTTTTGCATAGAAGAAATAGAAAGGATCCCTAATCCTCCAACACTCTTTGGGATAACCACTCCACTCTATTTTATTGCATTATTAGAATTTTTAGTTCGACCTAACCATAGGAAAGCTTTCAATATTCTGTCAACCTCATTAAACACATTTATAGGGAAGGCCATGTGAGCACACCGGTATATATGAAGGCTACTTAATACTGAGATGATAAGAGTTAACCTAGTAGCATAGGAGAGAAATATATTATGCCAAGCATTTACTCTTGCCTTGATCCTTTTTAAAAGGGGTAAACAGTCATGAAACTTAAGTTTAGAAGAAGATATTGGGAACCCCAAATAATAAAATGGAGCACAATGAACATTAAGCCCAACCAAAGTCTGAATTTCCATACTATTTCTCATTAGTAGAGAGGTATAGACAACTTTTCTCAAAGTTATGTTTTAAACCCGACCAATTAGCATATAATCTCAAAGTATGCATCATCATAAAAATAGAGTGCTCGTCAGTTCCACAAAGGATCAAAAGATCATTGACATGCATAAGATGACAAAGGTTTAGAGAAGAACATTTATAATGGAATTGAAAAATCCTATTGCAAGAGATCATCTTACTTGTCAATCGAGAAAATTCTTCCATCATAAGAGTAAATAAATAAGGAGATAATAGAGATCCTTGCCAAATACCTTTGGCAACCTTAAAAGATTTGGTAGGAACCTCATTCACTAAAATACTTAGAGAAGGAGATTGAATACATGCCATGATCCAACCAATAAATGAAGTTGGCAACTTTAGAGCCTCAAGACAAATACGGATGCATTTCTAACTTGTAGTGTCAAAGATTTGAAAAAATCAACTTTGATTAAGCAGTTGTTAAAGTCATTTGCCTAAATTGTAATCCTTCAATAGTTCTTACAAAATAAGAATATTATCCCTAATATTTCGTTCTGGAATGAAGGCCTTTTGGGCAAGATTGATGATGCTAGAAATGGCTAGCTTGAGTCTCTCCGCTAGGAGTTTAGAAATGACCTTATAAATTATATTACAAATGAGATTGGCCTGAAGTCTTTAATACTCTGAGGAGTTCTTTTTTTTTTTTTTAACTAAGCATATGTAGATATGATTCAACTCCTAGAGCAACTTGGAGGAAGCAAAAAATTCCATCATAACTTTATAAAATAGCTAACCGGTAATGTCCCAAGTCTTATGAAAGAATAACACAGTGAACCCATCTAGACTAGGAGATTTAGAAGGATGCATATTGAATAAGACTCGTTTGATATCTTGTACCGAAATTGGCATCACTATAAGTTCCTTAATACGCTAATTTACTAAGCCTTCAAACAACCACAACATATTAGGGGAAGAAGCCACAAAATGATAATCTCCCATCACCCTTAGGAAGTGGTGCCTAGCAAGTTCCTGCAATTGTAGTTGACCTGTATACCATGTCTCCTGCTATCTAGAAGCATTGAATTCTGTTAGTATTTTGTTTGGTAAGGAAAGAGGAGTGGAAAAACTTGGTGTTGAAGTCCTCATCTTTCATCCAGTTCAGTCTAGATTTTTTCTTAAGTATAGAGTTTTGGAGTTGAGAAGCTTCTACATAGTCCCTGAGATAAGCTTTCTCAATATATCGTAAAGTAGCATCATGTAGGGCATCATAACAAACTTGTTTTGCTAATACAAGTTTCTTTTTAAGTGTAGAGAGGTTATGATGTCTGCTAGGCATAAGAGATTTCAAATCAGCTTTCACTTCTTCAATTTCTGCATCAATTGAAAATACGTGAAGCTAGCAACCTCCATATTCTATCAACGTCCTACCAAATCATAGAAACCATCCGTTTGAACTAAGCCATTGTAAAATCAAAAGAGGGCTGTTACTTTACTACATCCCTCAAGTCACAGGATCAATATATAAGAATGATCTATTAAGAGGTTTTCTCTAAAGTGAACAAAAGAGTTGGAGAATTGTATCATCCATAATGAATTGACTGAAGAGTGGTCCAACTTCTTTCTAATGAGCAAGTGTCCCTGTTGATTATTCGTCCAGGTAAGCCTTCTCCTTATAGATTTAAGATCCACAAGGTCCAATCTATTGAAAAAGTTGGAGAGTTCTTTGGTTAGGCTAAGGGTGAACTACCTTCCCCCTTCTATTTCATCCACATTGAGAGAACAATTATAATCCCCCATCACTAACCAAGGAGATTACATTCTGCTTTGAGATGTTTCAAATCCAACCAGAGCTAATTTTGTTGGAAGCCAAAGTTTGAAGCGTAAACTATAGATAACTCAAAGATAGTTGGCATATAATGAAGTTGGCATAGGACATGTATAAACTATTTAGTCTTTGCCATTACCTAAACTCCAAGCTTGTCCTTATTGAAGAGATATATAACTATGCTATTATAATATGATTCATGATTGGATATGATTTCCCAATTTGCACCTAAAAATTTAGGACTTGAGAGGGATAAGGGGTCTTTTATTTTAGTCTCAAGAAGCCCAACTAAAAATGACTTCTTATCCCTTACCAACTCCTTCACCATTTCCTTTTTATAAGAGTCATTTAACCCCCTAACTTTACATCTTTAATATTGGAAGGATTATAATTTTGTCGTAATTTATATTTTTAAATTTAAATATTCTATTCTTGTACTTAGGATTAAAATCTTATCAAAATAATAGTTTGTTCCATTTCTAAAATTAACTAAGAAAATTAAAATTGAAATATTTATATCAAAATATATAAATTTAGAGTTTGAATATATAAACTTAAAATTTGAAGATATTAAATATCATTCTAAAGAATTAGAAAATTGCATACATCTTTTGATCTGACATCCAAAGTATATTTTTTAAAATCTAGATTAGCTTGTATATATATATATATATATATCTTTTGGATACATTTTAAATCAAAAATATGTATCTTTTTCACACGCACTTCATATTTGTCAAATCAATACGTGAATCATGGATAATGATAAAAAAGATATTTATCAAATAAAAGTATGAATTCTGATATTAAAAGGGAGAATCAAAATTCAGATTTATTTAATGGAATTAAATAAAAGTTGATGCATCTGGTGGATCTAATTGATATTGAACGTTTAACTTTCAAAATTTTAATTTGTTTTATAATGAATTTGGAATCGCATTCATTAATACATGAAATGATAAAAATTCGGCAGCTAATTTAAATTTTGTAATTTCAATCTCCAAGGAACATGACTGAATCGTTGGCTGAACTCGTGAAGCCTTCAAATTTCCCTTTTGTTTTAACATTAGATTAAACTCATATTTTAATAGAGCTCAAGTATCAAATCATGTATCTTTTTAGGCTTATAACGTAAAATATATAAAAATTCAAAATTAATTTTATTTAAGATTAAGAAATTTATAAAAATACTCTAACCACACAAGTAACTCTCAAAATCTGATTTATTAGAGTAATATAAATTTTAGCATAAACGGAAAACTGAAAAAAAATGACAAACTAAAAAGAAAATAATAAACAAAATTATTTAAGTAACTAAAGATAAAAATATTCATTAACTGACGATGTTTAATAATTAATATTAATTCAAATTTTTATGATTTTTTAGGAGAAGTAACATGAGAGAAGTTGATAAAAATTTTTAAGACAAGATAGTTACTTATCAAGTATGCATATTGTTAAATATAAGCTAAAAGGTAAAAAAATTAATTTCAAATTTGTTGCTCTTGTTTAAGCTTAAGCTTAAGCTTTAGATTTAAATGTAAATATATGAATAATTAATTTACTCAATATTTATTATTTTATAATTGATTAAGAATAATAATAAAACTATTTAAATTCATAATAAAATAAAATAATTTATTTTATTCTAGTGCTATGAATTTCTCTAAAAAATATAATTATTCAACATATAATTTATTATATTCAAAATAATATTATATTATAAGATAAAATCTAGTTGCATAAAATATAATACTTACTACTTGAATATAAATTTTTATAAATACTTAACATTAATTATTTTTTCCAAGAGAAGTTGATAACAAATTTAAAACAAGAAAGTTACAATTTATCAAGTAAATAAGAATTATTAATTTCAAATTTGCAAGTCTTATTCAAACATAAATTATATGTTTAAATATAAATATGCAAATAATTAATTTTCTTAACATTTGTTTATTTTATAATATATTAATAATAATGATCAAAATAAATAAAATTTTGTTATATTCAGATGTTTCTATTTTCTATACAAAATATAATTATTTAATGCAAAATAATCTATTTTCATATGTTTATAAAATAATAAATAATAGTGATGTTGGATAATTTAAAAAGTTGTACTATGTTGAAAAGAAACACAATAAATATTATGGACCTAAGTATATATTTTGGTGGTCATTGTATTTATATTGATTAAATTACGCTTATATTATAAATTATTTGTTAAATATATAAAAGTAATTTAATCAAAGAAACATTGTTTGATATACCATTGGTCATCATTATTAATAACATAAATATTAAAAAAATTATTTTATTTAGTAGTAATAACCATTAAAAACTATAGAATGCTATCCATATGATTGGTCCCTTTAATTAATATTTACTGTGAGGGTCATTAGGACCAATATGGTGGCCCCTGAATATTTTCCAAACACTATTCCCTGAAAGATGAAGCTCAAGCACAACCGATAAACTCAGGTTTGGGGAATTGACTTAAGCAACCTGATGTGCTTCTTGCTCTGAATTGTGAGCCAGGTGCTAGATATTTTTATTTTACAATTTCCCAACGAAAAAGTTACTGAAGACAAAGCGGCCAACAGTACATGTGATAAATCCTCCATCTTGTTGGTATAGTATACCAGACTAAGAGCCAACAGTACATGAGATAAAGCCTGCATCTTCTAGTTGGTATAGTATACCACACTAAGAGGACAGATCGACAGAGGCGCTAAGTATCGCAGTTTTATCTTCTTCCACGAAACAAATAAATTTATTTTTCTCCCGCTGACCACCGGCACAGAGTGGAGATCTTCTACAATCTGCAGTCAAGACTTCAGTAACAAAGTCGAAGCCCTTGTACTATTTAGCCACGATCTCAACCAATGTCACAGAGCAGCTTTCAAGTGATAACATGCAAGGGTACGCTACCTTGCTCTGTTTTGGTTGGCAAATATAACCCCAGCTGAACTAACTGGAAGTCTACAATCACAGCTACAACCAATTCAGATCTTGTTTCTAATTAACAAGCTCATTGATTTGCTATGCTTATCAGCTGCTGTGTGCTGGGGACCGGAGGAGCCACTGAAAGTAGAAGACATACAAGTAGAGCCACCAAAGTCATCCGAAATTCGAGTTAAGATGCTATACGCTAGTGCGTGTAGCACTGATATCTTATTCGTCAAGGGCTTCCCACTTGTTAGTTCTCCGCCGTCGTGTAACGTAACAATTAATTTCCTAACTGTAATCCTTTGGTGGGGTGAGGTTTGATTCTTGTTTTTTTTTTTTCAGCCAATTTTTCCTCGAGTACTAGGCCATGAAGGTGTGGGGTAAGTGCCTCTACAAAGACTAATGTCAAGATATCATTATGAGGCTTTTTCTATTAAGTTCGAGATTATCAATTACTTAATTACGGGTCTGTATATAGGGTGGTGGAGGGCGTTGGTGATGAAGTAAAAGAGCTAAAAGAAGGAGACATGGTGATTCCAACGTTCATAGGAGAGTGTCAAGAATGTGATAATTGCTTATCAGGAAAGACTAATTTATGCTTGAAGTATCATTAACTTTGAATGGCCTAATGCTTGATGGCACCTCAAGATTATCAGTTAGAGGTCAAAAACTGTATCACAGTTTCACCTGCGGAACATGGGCCGAGTACATAGTGAATGATGCCAATTACGTCGTCAAGATTGACCCAAATTTTCATTTGCCATTTGCAAGCTTCATTTCTTGCGGATACTCAACAGGATTCGGATCAGCTTGGAAGGAAGCCAAGGTTGAGAAAGGATCAAGTGTTGCTGTCATTGGTCTTGGTGCTGTTGGACT
>JANSVA010000002.1:13702917-13719632 GCA_025504915.1 Erythroxylum reticulatum | reverse complement strand
AATACTCATTCTGTTCTATTCCTCATCTTTTCTATTCCTAAGAATAACTATTCTATTCCCTATCTATTCCATTCCTTAAACCAAACAGGCCGTAAGGGTTATGGGACAATATCTAAAATGAGCTCGATATCCATAAAGGGATATGGGATAGTTAAATAAGCGTTTGGTCACAACAAAATAAAAATAAAAATGGAGTCTAATGTGCATTGCATATATGTCTTTACATGTATCATGTGAAAAATTGCAAAGAATGACTAAATTAAGTTGATATAATGATATGCTATGTTTGTGTACTTATGGATGATATGAACGATTGGATTATTCTGAGATAACTATATGAAATTTTTGTATTCATAATGGGCTTGTTGAAATATGATGTATACTGTGATCAGGTGATATATAGGATTTGATTCTGAATAATGTAAGATAATGTTTGAACTGTGTTATACATATGTGATGTTTATGTTCTATTTTGAGTGAGCACATTAATGATGGTTCACTCACTGAGTTCGCAAAACTCATCGAAATTGCAAATGTTGGTTTTCAGGTATTGAGGAGAGCTAGCTTCTAAGGCAATATGTAGTAGTCTAGTATTGTCAATTTTGGAAATAAGAAATGACTCAAAGGTCTAGTCAACTAATGTTTGAGGAGTTTAGATAGAATGTGTTTGCTTACTTTCTCATTTCATATAGAATAGTAAACTCTTAGTTGTTTTTATAGTGTAAATATATAGATTATGGAATGTAATGACAATGTAAGCTTATGTTTATGAATGAAATAAGGAAATTTAGTCTTTTGAATACTTATGTACTGTATGATGCCATAATAAGCGAATATGATTGCTCTAACATGCCATTCTTATAGGGTATGTTCTTAAATGTCCTCTGGATGTTCAAGCATATACTCTATGATAGTGGGGTGTTACAATTTTTAGTATCAGAGTATAGTTTGACATCCTTAGGGATTTATAAGAGCATTTAGACATGATATATAGTGAGATATTCTTATAGTGATCACAACCATTATTTGTTATAGGTCATCCGCTATAGGAGATTAAGTAGCAGAGTCAGCTGACTTGAGTCCATAAGATCCAATAGAGAATCTCCAGTACCTCAGTCTGAACCAATGCCTTCGAGAATTCCTAAGAGGAGAGAGAGGAGATATGACAAGCTTAGAAAGCAGGGGTTGTAGACTTCTATAAAAGTGCAGACTCTGTGGAGGCAGAAGGTTGGTTGGAAAGAACTAAGCGAGTGTTTGATCAGATAGACTGTGAGTCCGATGAAAGGTTCAACTACGTAGTCTCGCTATTGCAAGGTCCAACTTTTCAGTGGTGGAAGACTATTCCCAACAATTTCACCCGACCTTGTAAACTGATGTGGGAAGATTTCTTGAAAGTTTTTAAGGATAACTATATGCCCAAGATTTACATGGATAGGAAGATGAAGGAATTTCTAGATTTGAAATAGGGAAGCCTTACTTTAGCTGAGTATAAGGTGAGGGTTAATGAGTTAATGAGTTGTGTTATTGCTTTGATTTTGATTGAGGAAGATAAGTGTAGGCGATTTGAGGATGAACTGAATGTGGAGATCAGAATGAGGTTAGCCATCACTAATTTGAGTAGTTTTGCTGAGCTGAGAGTTGCTCAATCCGAATTGAACAGTTATTGAAAGATGGTCAAGGAGAGTATAGGCAGGAGTTCAGAATGAAAAGGTAGGGTGAGTCTCGATTTGATTTTGGCAGGAGATTTAGTAAATGCTAGAAAAGATCATTCCGATCACAAACTAAATCGAGACAGTTGAGATTTAGACAGAGACGTAGTTTTATTCAGGCTGGTAGTGGTAGAGGTCAAATATTCGGAAGACAGACACAACAGATACCTTTGCCTAGTTGTGAGCATTGTAGAAAGAAACATGATGGGGAATGTTGGAAGATATCAGGAGCTTGTTTTCACTGTGGCTCTTTTGAGCATCAGATTAAAGACTATCTTGCGACTGTAGGGGCACATTTTGGAGTGAGAGGAGGATTGGTGATTGAGACTACTATCCAGCAAAGTAGAGCTAGTGGAGTAGGACAAAGAGGCAGAGGTAGAAGCAGAATTGGTTCAGCAGGTTCTAGTGTTAGGAATGAGGTACGGAGTCACTAGTCGTAGTCTCAGGCCAGGATCTTTTCCATCACCAGACAGGAGGCACAAAACTCCCTAGACGTTGTTGCAAGTGTGTTAAATGTCTTTCAATTGAGGTATTTGCATTATTCGATCCAAGATCTATACATTCATTTATTGCATCACATCTAGCATCTAAACTGCATTATGAGAGAAAGATGATGAAATGTGGCTTAGAAGTGAGTACTCCAGTAGAAAGTAATACACTGAATGGGGAAGTCTATAAAGGGTGTATCATTCAAATTGATTAGGTAGAGTTGAAGGTTGAATTGATTGTATTGTAGTTGAAGGAGATATATCTCATATTAGGTATGGATTGGCTTACTACACATAGGACAATAATGAATTGTTATACTAAGGAAATGACTATTGAATCCCCTAATCAATCAAGGGTGTTATTTCAAGGTGTTAGTCAAATCGTGTTAGCTAGGTTGATTTCATCAATGAATGTTCTCAGACTAATTCGAGGTGGATGTGAAGCTTACTTAGCCTATGTAACTGATACCTGAACTGAGCAGACAGTAAAGAATATTCTTGTTATTAGAAATTTCCAGGATGTGTTTCCCCCTAAATTGCTAGGATTAACCCTAGACAGGGAAACAAAGTTTATGATTGACTTAGTTTTAGGTGCTGCTCTTATATTTATTCCTCCATATAGAATGACACTTGTGGAACTTAAGGAACTTAAGACTCAAGTGTAGGAGTTATTGGATAAGGGTTTTATCAGGCCCAGTGTGTCACTTTGGGGAGCTCCAATGTTGTTTGTGAAGAAGAAGGATGGGACTTTGAGATTATTATTGACTATAGACAGTTGAATTGGGTGATAGTGAAGAATAAGTATCCTTTACTAAGGATAAATGATTTTTTTGATTAGTTACAAGGACCTCAGGAGTTTGCTAAGCTAGATTTGAGATCAGGGTACTATTAGTTGCAGATAACAGAAGCTGATGTTCCAAAGAGTGCATTCTAAACCATATATGGGCATTTTGAGTTTTTAGTTATGCCTTTTGGGTTAACAAAAGCTTCAACATCTTTTATGACGTTGATGAATAAGGTGTTCCAACTATACTTAGATCATTTTTTGATCGTGTTCATAGATGATATTTTGGTGTACTCGAAGAATAGAGAGGAACATTCTAAGCACCTGAGATTAGTCTTACAGATCATGAGAGAGAAACAATTATATGTCAAGTTTAGTAAGTGTAAATTTTGGCTTGATCAAGTAGTATTTTTGGGTCACATAGTGTCTGAATAGGACATACAGGTAGACCCAAAGAAAATTGAGGCAGTGATGAAGTGAGAAGCCCCAAGAAATGTGTCTAAAATCTAAAGTTTTCTTGGATTAACAAGTGATTGAACCCAAGTTTCTTATATAAATTGGTGACATTTTTATGGCTTTTATTACACTTCTTGGATCTTATTTTCAGATTTTGTGCTTAATTTAATTCTTGAGTGCTAGTCTTGAATTAATTTAGTTTGAGGGTAAAATTGCTACAAATAATTAATAATTGTGCTAAGTGATTTTCTTGGGACAATTGATACTACAAACTACTATTTGTCATTGTAGGAGATTCAAGAAGTAGAGCTAAGTAGTGAAGCAAAAGCACAAGTCAACAAGTTAATGGAGTAGAACAGGTAGGTTTGCTGCAATGAAACCTGCATACCTATTGAAGAAACCTTTTGGGAAAAGTTTACCGCGACGAAGGTAATGTTTGTGCTGCAGTGAAAGTTGAAGATGACTGACTAAATCTTTCGAGAAAAGTTTGCTGCAGTGAACGCATCCTCTCTCCGCGGCAAAACCTTTGAATCAGTAATGACCTGCACCATTTTTGGCAAAACAACCCACTGTAGCACCCGATCCGTCAACCCATTTTTTGATAAAAGACCTATTTTAAGCTAACAAGAGGCATTGTACTAGAGCGGACACACACTCCTACACTCTCATCATCTTCCTCTCATCTACACACCAACGTCTTCTCTCCATACCAGTTTCTCCACTTTCCACCATCGATTACTACCATGGGATCTTCAAGTTGCTTCTCGGTTGTCAAGTTGCTTGAAGCTATGAGTGGCTACGCATCTCTTTCCCTCTTGAAGATGTAGCAATGACTTGAGTTCAATGGGCTTAAAAGGGGAGTAGTTAATCTATATTTAACTATGATTTATGAACTCCTAGGTTTAGGATTTATGATTTGTAGTTGAACATTCTTGATTAGAGTTTAATCAAGTGTTGGATATTTAATGTGTGGTTGTGATTTGTTGTTGTAGAACTTAGAGCTTTAATATATGAAGTCCCATAGATGTCAATTTGAGATCTTGTTGAATCTCTTTTATCTTGCATAGTTGTGTTTGGTAATGAGTTAATTTAGGATCCCAAAATGACTTGTTGCATTGACTTACCCACCACACACACTCAGGGCATTTAACAAGGTCTTAATAAATGGAGTTCATTGATTAAGACCTTGGACTTAAAAAGTTCTTAAAGGTTTACCATTTAAAACTTAGTGATTTTCACTCCCATCAAAAATTGATTTCGAACTATGATAGCCAAGCTCATTTTTAAGAGGATACTATCACCATTGATCATTGTTTTTATCTTCCCATTTTTGCATTCCCAAAAATCCAAAAAATACTTTTCAAACATTTTTCTTACAATTCAATTTAATTTTGTTAAGGATTCCAAAGTCAAACCCCCCCTTTTTCTTACCGATTTAGTTTGCACTTCATGATATATAGGCTAGCTTAGGTCCATTCCATTAGGTTCCGATTAAGTGAAATGACCCGAGGTTATAACCTATATTGCAATCCTTGGAATATATTTTTGATTTGACCTCTAAGGGTAAGTACTAAGGCTCGGATCAATAGGATATTACAAAAGATTTGTCGAGGGGTTTTCATTGATCTCAAATCCTTTGACAAAGCTTATGAGGAATGTACCTTTCAGATGGACTGATGAATGCCATAGAAGTTTTGAGGAGTTAAAACGCCGATTAACTACAGCACTAGTGCTAGCTATTATATTTGGATCTAGAGGATATATAATGTATAGTGACACTTCACACCAGTGATTAGGATATGTTTTGATGCAGTATGGCAGAATGATTACATATGCATCAAGATAGTTGAGATCTCATGAGTTTAACTATCTGTTTCATGATTTAGAGTTGGCTACAATAGTATTTGCTTTAAAGATTTAGAGACAGTATTTGTATGGAGAGACATTTCAGATATTTACTGATAATAGAAGTTTGAAATATTTGTTGAGTAAAAAGGAATTGAATATGAGACAATGCTGGTGGATTGAATTACTTAAAAATTATGATTGTACAATTGAGTATCACCCTGGTAAAGATAATATGGTAGCTGAAGCATTAAGTATGAAATCTAATAGCAGTGTGGCATAGATTCAGACATCGAGGTTACTAAACCCAGTACAAATGAGAGCACTAAAGGTTGAGTTGAATTTGGGGAAAAATGAAGTATTGATAGCTACATTGAAGATTAGACTAGTATTATATGAAAGGATCAGAAAAGCTCAGAGTAAAGATCTAGAAGTAGTGAAGCTTATTGATAAGTTAAAATAAGATCCGAGTTCTGAATTTGAGTTAATAGATGATATATTGTGGTTGAAGCAAAGATTATTTGTACCTGATATTGATGGTTTGAGAAAAGAGATTATGGAAGAAGAACATATGGTAGCTTATGCTATGTATCCTAGTACTACCAAGATGTACAGTACTCTGAAATAACATTTCTGGTAGCCAACGATAAAGAAACAAGTGGCGGCGTATGTTGATAAGTGGTTGACTTATCAACAGATTAAGATAGAGCATTAAGCTCCAGTTGGAAAGTCACAGTCATTACCTATTCTGAAGTGGAAATGGGAGAGGATTACTATTGATTTCATTATAGGTTTGTCGAGGACTTCAATTCAACATGATGCTATATGGGTTATTGTTGACAGATTAATGAAATTGACCCATTTCTTACCTATGAGGGAAAATAATACACTGGATCAGTTGGCCTGGAGATGTGTAAATGAAATAATGAGATTACATAGAGTCCTAGTGTCTAGTATATTTGACTAAGATCCCATATTCACTTCTAGATTTTGGGGTAGTTTACAGACAACATTGGGCATGAAGTTAACTTTTATTCTAGCATTTCATCCTCAGACAAATGGATAGAGTGAGAGGACTATTAAGACTATTGAGGATATGCTCAGAGCTTGTGTATTAGAGTTCCAAGAAGGCTTAGAATTAATTCAAGATACTATTGATAAGGTGAAATTGATTTGAAACAGAATTAAGGCACCTTCAGATAGGCAAAAAAGTTATGCAGATTAGCACCAGAGAGATATGGAGTACCAAATGGTGGATAAGGTATTTCTGAGAGTATCACCTTGGTGAGGAGTGCTGAGTTTTGGTAAAATGGGTAAATTAAGCCCTATATACATTGGTCCTTATGAGATTACTGAGAGTTTTGGACCATTGGCATACAGGATTGCATTACCAGCTAAGATGGCTCAGATTCGTAATGTGTTTCATGTTAGTATGCTCAGGAGGTATCGTTCAGATCCGACACATGTGTTACCAATACAGGAGGTTAAAATTGTAAGTAATTTGAGTTATATGGAAGAACCAGTTATGATAGTGGGTTATCAAACTAATCAATTGATAAATTGAGCGATCCTATTAGTTAAAGTACTTTGGAGGAATCATTTAAGAGAAGAAGCCACATAGGAGACTGAAGAGAACATGAGGAAATAGTACCCCCATCTATTTGATCAGTCAGGTAAGAATTTTGAGGACAAAATTTCTTTAGGGGGTGAGGGGATTGTAATAGCCATTTTACATATTGAGGGTTAGAGCCTTAGATTGTTGTACATGGCCATATCATTAAGCATTTATGAATTGCATTTCATTCACATGCATAATGATAGTATACACACATGAATTATGATTTAGTACACATTGCAAAGAATGTATATGCACTCAATTGATTTATTCCAGGGTATGAAAGGTTTAAAATGATCATAATGTGAATTATGAATTGTTTATGCCTTGCATTTTAGTTTGATAGATTACAGGTAGTAAATTTCAAATTAATTGGTACAATTGGAAAATTGATGAATTAAAATGTACATTTGGTATAGGAAAAATGTCAAGTGGTAAGACAAATTGACATATGGAAAATTAGGATGACTAAGTCTATAATTGAGTGACATTTGGCATATATAAATAAGTGAAATTTGGCATAGCTAATTAATTGAAAAATGGAACTAATCACTGAGTGACAAATGGCCTAGTATAAGTGTGACATTTGGAAACTTATTTATTGGGCAAATGGAAGGCATGCCCAGTGACATATGTAAAGGTAATAAGGTGACACCTAGCACCTAATATGTCAAACTTCTGTAGGAGTAATTTCAACTTTGTTCATTCTTCCCTTTTCCCTTCCTCTCACCACCAAAATCCTCCCAACATCTACAACTTGCTTCCATTTTGTTCATACTCACTACAAGATCCATATAAGAAAATCTGCTCAAAGATAGCTATAATCTGCTATCATCGTTTTACCTTTGCTGGAAGCATTCTTGTTTCATCTTGTACTTAGATGATTTTGTATGCATGGAGAGCTAAATTAGCTTGATCATTGAGGTGGAAATTTGAGCTAGACAAGAAAGTAAAACAGTTTTCTTTATGACATCTTGTAATAGAAATTTTATGATGATGGAATTAGGATGAATTGTATATGATGTTGATGATGAAGTATGTCAGAAATTTCTGCATGAACTTGAATACCTTTTTGCTGTGTTCTTAATGTATAAAATCCGTAGGTTATGGATTGTTTTGTGGATGAATTAGATTAGGATTTGAGGTATAATGAAGGTCAATTTATGTTAAAGAAAGGTGTTAATATAGTGATCTTGAAATGGCAAAGAACTAAGACTACATGTATGATCAAATGAATGATAATTTTTGTTTTAATTTTGATGCATGAAAGACCATAATTTGTGATCTACCAAATGAATGATTTGAATTGGAAAATAGATATGGAATGGATGAGGAATTGTAACATAATTAAGGTATAATTGAGGTATAAGTGATGGACTATGATGAAGATGTGTGAATTTGGTATGAAGATGAGAAAAGCTAGAAAAACTTTGAAGAAAAATGTTGGTGAACCTTCTAATTACTCATCCCATGATCGTGGGAGGTATATAAGCTCCATCCCATAGGCAATGCTTGGAAGTGAAAAAAAGTGTTTTGTGTGATGGTTAAACCATTAAGGATAATTTACTTTATTTAGGTCCATTTGGACTTGAAATGAACCTAAAAAGTTGCTTGATTAAGTGATTAAGTGTTTGATAAGTTTAAGTTGTTAATTGAGGTTATAAATTAAGGAATTGATTGATTGATATCAATGCATATGAATTTGGAAAGCCTGAGTTATTAATGGTATAAAGATATTCGTACGAATGTAAATGTGATTCAAAGGATATAATTAATGAATTAGGTATTAATAAATGAGAATTGGGAAATTATATGACTATACAATAATAGGAAATAATTGATGAATTTAGGGTAATCAAACTTACTTAAGGCATAACCTAATTGAAAGCAAGTTATGTACAAGCTATGATGAATGAATGAGCAAGATTTGTGAATAAAGTTACATACCCAGGATAATCAAATCAATTGAACATGCATTGAACATAACACATATAAATGTGTATAATTTAATGCTTATTTGCTTAAACAAGTTAGTAATGTGTAAATATGTGTGTATTGCATGATATAGAAGCAAAAATAGAGTGACAACATCCAGACATTACCGGATCATCAAGGCAATAGCTATTTTGGAGATTCTGTGAGTTAACCGAGATATTTTCTCACTATATTTGAAATGTTTTTGATTAATTGTCAGATATTAAACTATTACTGATATGGTTATCATAATTCCAAACATTTATGATCTGAGGATTTTGATATTTAGGACTGTATTGGAAGTGTTTACAAATTGAATGTGCAATAGAAAATGTGTTCTCAACTGTATGTTGAATGATAGACTCAGATCTGATGAATATTATAAATGACTGTGCACATTGAATGAAAGTGATTGAAGATATAGTATGTGACTAGATGTATTTCATGGCATTGATATATATGATTAGATAAAGGAGTTGTGACAAGAGTCACCAGTTTGAAAAGAGCTTAAAGCTTAGAAATGTGCACAAAGAGCCACATGCTCAGTGATTAATGGGCCCAGTATCCACTAAGGGGTGCAGGACAGTATCTAAAATGAGCTTAGTATCCACAAAGAGATACAGTACATTTAAATAGGCACTCGGTCACAACAAAATAAAAATGAAAGTGGAGTCTCATGTGCATTGCATATATATCTTTACATGTATCATGTGAAAAATTGCAAAGGATGACTAAATTAAGTTGATATAATGATATGCTATGTTTGAGTACATGTAGATGATATGAATGATTAGATTATTCTGAAATAATTATATAAATTTTTGTATTCATAATGGGCTTGTTGAAATATCATGTATGCTGTGATCAGGTGATATATAGGATTTGATTTTGAATGATGTAAGATATTGTTTAAACTTTGTTATACACATGTTATGTATATGTTCTCTTTTGAGTGAGCACATCGATGATAGTTCAATCACTGAGTTCGCAAAAGTCATTAAAATTGCAAATGTTAACTTTCAGGTACTGGGGAGACCTAGCTTCTAAGGCAATCTAGTAGTAGTCTAATATTGTCAATTTTGGAAACAAAAAATGGCTCAAAGGTCTGGTCAGCTAATGTCCGAGGAGTTTAGATAGAATGTGATTGCTTAGTTTCTCATTTCACGGAGAACATTTTGTATAGAACAGTAAACTCTCGGTTGTTTTTGTAATGTAAATGTATGGATTATGGAATGTAATGACAATGTAAGCTTATGTTTATGAATAAAATGATTAAATTTAGTCTTTTAATACTTGTGTACTGTATGATGCCATAATAAGTGAATATGATTGCTCTAACATGCCATTCTCATGGGGTATGTGCTTGAATGTCTTCTAGATGTTCAGGCATATACTCTATGGTAGTGGAGTGTTACAAGGGTAATTTAAGAGTTTAAATGTAATATTGAGGTTATAACAGAGATCACGGGATAAACTAGAGATGATTTTGGACCCAACCAAAAAATTAAAACACCAAAAAGCTATGGAATAAGTCTGAACAAGCATTAAAAGCCTTGAAATGGACTTTAACGATTTAGGTGATACTTTTCAATGAAATCTGAATGATTTTTGGATGAATAGTGAATCCATTTGAATATTGATTTTGGGGACCCAACGTCGAAAATTTGAAACATACCTAGAATAGACATTAGAGTTTAATGATACTCAAACGATTTGAAAATAAGTCTGATTGGATGAATCTTGAAAGTTTCAAAAGTTTAGGATTAAAATGCCCTTTTTGAAAAATAATCGGTATTGAGGATTTTAAATCCATTTGAATTTTTAAAAAAACATCCAATCAGTAATTATTGACCTTGATTTGAGTATTTTATGGTCAAATTGCTGATAATATGAATGTGGAATATTTTCAGAATTTAATTCAGTTAGTGAATTAAATTCATTAAAGAGAAATTTGGTCCTTTTGCATTCATTAAAGGGAAATTTAGTATTTTTATAAGAAGTTAGTGGAATTATGAGTCGTTAGAAGAGAAGCAATTAAATGGTGACAAGTTGCATGGGTAAAAGTGTAAATATGGGACATTTAGGTAAAGTTTTAACTATAAGATGTTATTAAGGATAAAGGTGTAATTATAATGGAAATGGGGGAAAATTGTAATTCAATAAAGCCTTCATCTTCTTTAAACATCGGTGGCTAGACATTGACGAGAAAAATTAAGAGAAAGAGAGAAAAAAAGAAAAGGGAAAGGAGAAGAGAGAGGTTTGGCTATGGCCATAGAGGAATGAACCGAACCATTTTTCATGCTCTTCTACCTCCAATCAAGCATCTAACAAGATTTCATAGCTATTCAAGTGAAGAGGAAAAAGAAAATGGGTAGGTAAGCTTACTTATCTTGTTGAAAAAAATTTGATTTGATGGGTTATAGGTTAGATTTAGTTTTGATGGTGTAAATTGAACCATTTTGATGTATTATCAAGGTTTTATTACATTGGAAGTAGTCGGCAGAAGAAAATCAAGAAAACCTAATGTGTGAAGCCTTGGTCAAACTTGGTCAATGGTGAGATCTATTGCCTAAAGTGTTTTATTTTGTCATTTGACGATTTAAGATTAATGAATGACATTAGGAAGTTAGTTTAATCATGAAATAATGAAAGAAAAACCATGGAAATGATTAGATGAGTTTTCAACCAAGGTTAGGGTGTTTAATGTGTTATGATCCAAAATTTTATTTTGATGATATTCATAGCATTATTTTCATGCTGATGAAGTAAAGAAATGAAAAATAATTGATTTGGAATTGGATTTGGTTGAAATTCAGCCTAGAGTACTTGATTTTGTAAAAAAATTGTTAATGAAATTTTATGGCTTAAATGTGTGTATTAAACCATCATAGGAGTTAATTTGAATTGATTTTAAGTGTTGGAAATCAAATGAAAATGAATTGGATGAGTTTAATGTATAATATGTTCAGTTTAGCCTTAAAGATACTTTTAGTATAAAAATATGGTTATGAAGTAATAACCACGTGAATATGATTAAGGATGCAGAGTGTATGTGGAAAGTAATGAAGTTGACATGGTTTATGGTATATTTAATTGAAAAATGTATTAAGGAGTTGAATGTATTGATATTAGGTTTTCAGAGCGAAAAAAGAAGCCAATTGAAGGTTTTCAAATTGGTGAAAAGGAAACTAGGAAGTAGTGGGTGTATTTTAACTGTTTTATATGACTTAATTCTTTATAAAAGAATTGATGACATGTGAGTGCACTAAATTGGGTTTATGCAAATAGTTTTCATTTGATCATAAAATGAATATTTATACTGAGTTTTATGCAAATGATATTCTACGAATATTGCTAGCCTATGCTTTGGTAATATATGAGTTTTAAATTGAAACTTAAATTTTATATGATTGGGAGTTACATTGAAATAATTCAATTATGAATCCTCCCATACTTAATTTAGAAAATCAGATGAGTTACAAATGTAAGAGTTGCTTTTGCCTATGGTACTCCGCTAGGCTTTATACATGTTATTATATAGGTATATTTATAACGATTAACTTATTATAGGTAAGCGATGTAGAACCATCTCCACGACTTGTTATGGGTAAGTGATGCAGAACTAGCTCCGTAGCTATCGGTCTATAGCGGTTAACCTATTACTGATAAGCGATATAGAAACAACTTTATAAATAGTGGTTAACCAGTCGCGAGTAAGCAATGCAAAACCAACTCCGTGACTTTATGCCTAGTGTACTATATGGTAAAGAAACTTGTGGTGAGTTATGTTGAGTAAGGAAAGTCAAGAAAATAGTAGTGTTGCCATTATTTATGTTAAAAGTGATTTGAGAGGTACTGTATGATACCAATGCTAATGGTTGGCTTATTTTTTAGTATTAAATTTTTCAGAAAACTTATTGCTACCACTATTTATTGATTAAGGAAAATGGAAAATGAAAACTTTTGTATGATGAGCTTAATTTAGAAAAGTGTTTCGAAATAGTTTTTCAAAAAAATTGAAATTATGCTTTACAAAATGTTATATTATTAACGGATTTGATGATGCACAAATAAATTGTTATTGACAATGTTTTACCATGAACTTTATGATTTTATGGAATATTATCGTTATATTGTTATGAAAAGTTCAATTTTCTTGTAAACTGATTACACTCACTGAGCTCGTTTAGCTCACCCTTATTTTTATGTTTTTAATCAAACCACCCTAGGTAGGCATACAGGTGTTGCAGTTATTAGGAGTCCGCCTCAAGATTAGTTATATTATTGGATGTTGATATGCTTGTGTTATTTTTCTATGTCATTTGTGTAAAGAATGGATATTTATAAAAGCTTTTAAATGAAAAGCATGAATATGTTTTAGCTTTTAAAAGTTTATTGTAGTGACTATTGATAATTTTTTGTTTGGGATGCTTATGAGTGGACTTAAAGTCCAAAATTTGTAGTTAAAAAATTGGTGTGAATATATAAGTGTTTTCAAAATTTATAGGGCTTTTAAAATTTTTGAGAATGTCAAAATGCGGTCGTTATGATGCCGAAATTTTCAATAAAATGATAAAAAATTTCTCACTATTTTTCATGTTTTTAATTATTAAAGTATAAAAGGTTTTATATAGTTGAACAACTTGGCTTTGCGGGAACCCTTCAGTTGAGTCAGATATTGATTGAAGGGCTATTATGGGGTCATCGGGAGGCTCCACTCATGTTCCAAAAGGGTAAGTCTAGGATAGGTCCTTTCAGGTGGTATCAGAGCCTATTTTGAAATAAGGTTATCTCTTTACATATTATGATTCCATAATGTATTTTTATGAACTGGGCAACCCATTGAGTTTACAAAATTTTTTCCAATGTTATATAGTTTATCTTTGAGTTCATAGCATAATGCACTGACGAAACCTTAGCGTCCCAAAGCCACACTAGAGGCTCAAACACTTGAAGTACCTTCAGCTGGGGAGGCCGAGCAGAGGCATGGTTTAGTAAATATTTTTCCTTGTGAATCAACCCCATTCAGAATAGTTAAGACTGGAAAAACTATCAGTGGAATTTTGTTTTTACCTTTAGTGAACCATGGGTAATGACGATGTGCTAGCCGCGAGAGGCTTTAGTAGTGTCAAGAAGTTTTATTGAGCATATTTATAAGTTAGGTGCAAAATAGTTTGATAAGAGTATAAATCTTAAAAGTTCCCCAATTTGGTTGGATCAGGATAAGAATAATAAATTTAGATGGCTTGGTGATAGAAGGATGGGATGAGAAATATCATATAGTCAGAGGTTAGTCAAACCACCTACAATGTCTAAAGACTTCTGAAACACTAGGAGCTCAACACTAAGGTGTAGCTAATGTGGAAGGAGACCACTTACATAGGCTAGGGTAATTGTAGTAACCTAACAGGATGCTGAGGATACATTCAGTATGGTGAAAGCTTAAGTAGTGATGAATATATTGAGATTGATCCTAGAACTATGCACTCGTATGTGCTAAAAGATTTTGTTAGATAGATTAGTGTGAAGATGGAGCTTTTAAAGTGTCATTTGATAATAACTACTTTTGCTAAATCTACACCAGTAGCGTAGAATGTTTGTAGAGGTAGTTATTTAGTATTTAGAATTAGAAGCTCTCTAATGAGTTGATCTTATTAGAAATCCATGACTATGAAGTCATACCAGGAAGGAAATTGAATAATAGTACGTTCTATCAATGTGGATTGCTTATAAAGGAAAATAGGATTAATAAACAAGGGAAGTTCAATAAGTATTCAACAGAAAATGTAAAATGCTCTTATCTCTTAGCATATCAGCCATGATAGCTAGAAAGTACTAAGAAATTGCTATACAAGTTATTTAGTTCTTTGAATTAATAATTATAGAAGTTTATGAGGATGTTTAGCATTTTAATGTTGGAAAAGTAATTCGTGAATATATCTAGAGGATGAAACTGCTTATTATGATAGAATTAGTTGAGGATTATTTATTTATACCAGTAATTGGTGAATGAATTTTGATATGTTTAAATGTTATAGCCTTATGGAGTGATTGGTTAGAATAAGTCTCAATCTTAGCATAAAATTGTGTTTTTAAGTTTATATTTGATTGTAAAGTGATTTGGGGATTCAAACAAAGTAATGTTATAGACGACATTGCGATGGAATCTTTAATCAAGACTGATGATTGAACAATATTTTTGGGAACAATGATCAATTTGATGTAAGGTTTTAATTATGCATACATTAGTATATCGATTCTAAGTATTGAACATTTATTATTTTAAATTTCTTTTGATGCAAGTGAATTGTTATATTTTTTAAAAATCAAAAGAGTGTAAATTGTGGTGAAATTTTCAAGGAAATTGTAGTGATAAGTTTTGATCCATAATGGAAAATTGTCTCAATAGAAGTTAGAGGTATTATTTTACAAATAATTATAATTGTTGATTGGGAGAATTATAAGAATTATGTATGAGACCTTTGGACAAGTATGATATGGAGATTTTAGATAACTAATTTTTTTTAGTAACTAATGAAGTTTCAGATTGAGTTATGAGGTACTTGAAATCACATCAGTGTTTTGTAGTATTAAAAATGGAAAATTAAAAATATTTTTACTGAACATCAGAGTTGCAAAATGAAAGTAAGGTATACTCCCTGTTTAAAGAGATTAAGGTTTGATAAGCTCAAAATTGCATTATAAGATAGTAACATTTGAACTCTGAAGTAATTGAATGGTTTTTTATATGAATAGGATATTATATTAGTGTCTTACGATATGATCTTAAATGATTGATTTACTTCTAAAGAATATAATGGTAAACAACAAAGGTATAATAAACAGTTAACAAATGGTTATGGATTTGAGATTCAAATGCCAAGGAGTCCATGTGAGGAATAAGAAATATAAGCAAAATATGATTGAGTTTTGTTTATAATTAGATACAATGAGAAACAAAATGTTTATTATTCAGAAGTATATGAGAATAATTGTTTTGTGGAGAATCCCAATCAAAGTTTCATTAGTAGTAATCTAAGTAAATGTGAATGGTGATAGTGTTGAATGGATGGTTTCATATATGGTTAAGTTAGTAAAGTTATGACTAAACTAATTATTAGTGAGAAAGCGAAAGCAATGATTTCAATAAAGGAGTTTCATATAAAGATAAGTTGCAAATTTCGAGGCCATTTTATCGAGAGGTAACATTACATTAGTGATAGGCCAGGAATTGTGTATACTAGTCATGGCTAAACTTAAGAAAGAAATTATAGATTAAGTCACTCACCAATATGTACTATACATATGAGGAGCACAAAGAGGCATTATACCTTGAAAGTGCATTAAGATTGAAAAGGTATGAAAAGGGTGATAGCAAAGTAGATGTTTAAATGCTTGTTAAAACAACAAGTCAAGGTTGAGAGCCAAACAATAAAAAAAAGCTCAGCCACTCCCTATTCGGAAATGGAAATGGAAGAATATTATGAAGGATTTTATGATAGAATTTCGCAAATCTAAGTGAATATGATAGTATATGGGAGATAAAGGATCAAATAAAAAAATTCTACTCATTTCCTAACCATCCAAGGTAGGTATCCTCTTGATAGATTAATCAAGTCGTAAGTTGTAATAGCACAGACCACCCACCCATAGATATTGTTTGCTTTGGGTTGCCCTTTAGGCCAAACCCCTTATAGTTTTGCTCTTCCCACCCTTGGGAAAATGCGTCTTGTGGGGGAGAGATATTTATACCCTTATAAGGCATACTTCGTTCTCCTCTCTAACCGATGTGGGATCTCACACTATCCACCCCTTTAGGGCCCAGCCTAACTAGCATAACGATT